>JAJMDQ010000009.1:315112-399217 GCA_030573815.1 Kurtzmaniella cleridarum | reverse complement strand
TATTAAAAATGAAAAGCCTTGTTACTATTATCAAGATACGCTGATTAAGAACTGTATTCTAACCAACCTCAATTGAAAACCAAAAGCATTGGCATAACTAGCCTAAAACCATGCGACAAACCATAGTAGTGACATAAAATTAAAATAATATTGATGACCTTTCCTTTTTTGTGTCACAGATTTTCGTATCAATAATTAGGGGCGGTATATGTGCATGATCAATTAGAATCGGCGTGGGTGAAAAATAAAAAAGTGAAGTACTAGATCACTTAAAATTTAGAACCACTTAATTGTTACAGGATGTATATAATTTTTAGCCATCCGATGTTCTAGGTATGGATAGATGAGTCAATCGCATTTGAAATTTAAATATTTAGTTTAAAAAATTTTAATATAAATAAAATTAGAGGTGTTTGTTAGTTGATACTAGATAAGTGGATAGGCATAGTGCTACATGATGATTAATTGAAGTAGAATAGGAGAGTTTTTCTTAATTTTCTAGATGACCCCCGAAGTGGCCGTCTAAGGCTTATTAAGTAATCAGTACAATTATTTATTATTAACAGTTTATTAGTTTAATTTTCAAAATAATTTTTAGATTGAATAGTTAGACAAGCTACTATTTTAGTAATTAGTAATTATTGGGGTAAATTGCCTTATACATTTAAAGGATGACCCTTACATGGGGATCTTTCTATTATGTAAATAACCGGTTTCAGTTAGAAAGTTTATGACTATAGACAATAGTATACTTTTAAAACAAATGTATCGCTTTGCGTACAAGATTAAAGAACATTGTTGCGGAATATCATAAATCATACAAGGTATAAACCATATTTATTTATACGCTGGACCCAATATGTAAGAATTCAACTTTTTTTTTTTTTCAATTGCATGATAATTCTAATAGCTATTTGTGATGAAAGCACATGATCAAGTGTTTAAGATATATTCAAAGTCTTGTGAAAAGGATATATGCAAATATCCCATTGATACACTAGTACCAAATTGTGCAAAAATTCACAACACTCACCTTATTTACAATGCGCCTATAAACTATTATCAATTTTTACAGTTTAGATTTTTAAAATTCTCTCAAATTTTAATCAAAACAATCTTTTTCCCACTATATCAAAATGCAAATGTCTTTTTTATTTTTCTCGTTTAGTTTTTTTTTTTTTTTTTCCTCTCCAGAAAACTTTCTAAATTATATTTCAAAATCACCAAGATTCTTTAATATTCCACAGCCATATTGTAAAACACCAATGAACAGCAAAAAAAAAAAAAAGAGTAATCCTCTACATGAGAGTAATAAGCATCATTAATTTAAGTATCTTGAATTGTATAAAAGAAAGGAAACAAATTAAAACAAAACATAACAATATTTAAAGATATTGAATTAATATTGTATTTATATCAAAATTTTTTACTCAAAATCATTATAAGTGCCAATCATGATTCCACTATATCGAAACTATACCATTTATCCTTGATTTATTATTTTTCTTTCGTCCTAGACCATTTATTTATTTTCCACCATTTGCACTTACATCATCCTTTAATCCCTGGCTCCACGAAAATACATTTTTTATTTTATACTTTTTCCATTTTCAGATGAATATAGCAATCTTGTTGGAGTAGCAACTTATTTAAAGAGGAGAAAGTACTATACATAAACAGGTGAATTTCTTGTAATTAACAATTTCCCAAAGTTAAAATTATATACTACTATCATGTCTACTACTAAATATATTTTAGGTACTGTGGCAATTGTCGGTGCCTCTCTTTATGTCTATGATCAAAGAGCTCAAGGTGCTAACTTTGAATATGAAAAATTAAAGCAAAAGAACTCCAACGCTTTAGATTCAATCAATGATAAAGCCCAAGAAATTAAGGCCATTGGAGAAAACAAATCGGATAAAATCTCCAAAGAACTTTCAAGTTTGAAGGAGAAAGCTTCCAATCAATTAGATTCTGCTTTTGCCTCCGCAAAAGGCAAGAAGAATGAAGTCGTTGATAAAGCCGAAGAAACCAAGGAAGAAAGTAAAGGGTTCTTCAACAACTTGTTCACTGCAGACAAAAAACCAATTCAAATTGAAGAAGAAAAGGGAGTTCTTCGCAAGGCAAGTGCTTCTTATTTAGATAAGGTTAATGAAATAGGAAATTCTATTTCAAGATCTATATCCGGAGAAACTGAAGCGGAACAAATTGCTCGTCAAGCCAAAAACGATGCCAAAGAGCACGCTAACTCTTGGTGGAACTGGGGTTCTTCAAAAGCCGATGACGCCAAGGGACAAGCTATTTCAGACTATGAAAAGGCCAAAAATAGCTTAATTAAGGCCAAGAAGGATGCCTTAGACACTGGTAACTCTTGGGTTAACTGGGGTAAAGAGAAAAGTGAAGATATTAGACAAAGACACAATGCAAAAGTAGCTGAAGCTGAAGAAACATTGAAAAAGGCACAAGCCAACTTGAAGCAATACGGCCAAGATCTTTATGACCAATTAACAAAAGAGTATTCTGTTGAAGATGAAAGGGCTTTGGCTCGAGCTAATTACAACTCTTTAAGAGGTTGGGGCGATTCTGCTGCCACTTTTGCTGAAGATGAATTAAGATTAGTTGATGATTACAACAAGAGACCAGTTGATAAGGTTAACTGGGGTGATGATCTTTTCAATAAACTGAAGGAATTGTCTGAATACGCCAAGAACAAAGCCCAACAAAATTACGATTCATTGAAGGCTGAATTAGATAAACAGCAAAAGAATGCCAGCGGTTGGTTCTCCAGCCAAGGTAAAGAAGTAGAGAAACAAGGCAACCAAGCAGTTGAAGAGCTTGAAGCCAAGTTAAAAGAAGCTCAAAATCAATTAGATAAATGTAATGCTAATGCTAAACAATGGGCCGATAGTGCCCTTAAGCAAACCGCAGATGCTACACAAAGTGCAATCGATGCAACCAAGAGCGGATTGAAAACTAGTCATGACTCTATTCAACTGGGATTGAATCTGGCAAAGGAATGGGTCGACAAAAAATAGACAAAATGCTACTATTGATGTCAATTATATAATTCTTAAGTACTTTTAACACTAATATTAGTTATAGCATTCGGTGTAGAAAACTAATCAACTAAATTTCGCAATTACTTACATGAAATATTATTTTATTACTAAAAAATATCTTGCAAGGGTCTTTTCCAAGGGGAAACATCAACATTAACAATTAGCAGGTCACTCTTACAAAACTTTGCTTTCGAAAAACTACTTAATTTTAACAATAATGGTGAAATTTCCCAGCTAAACAAGTGATAGGAGTGCTAGTTTTCATCAACTGTTTTTTCATCCACAGTGAAAATTCAAAGTCGTGTTTCACTACCATTTTCAGTCTTTTCATTTGCACCCATTCCTTTACATAAATAAAATAGGAGGAAAACCATATTATGCTCTCCAGTTCAAGCAAATATGCTCAATTCCGTCATTATTTAGGGCATCAAAAGTGTCCAAGGAGATTTGGATCAACGAAGATACCAACGTTGAATATCAATACTGAACTTCCAAAAGACTTGTCATCGATTCCCACCCATGAACTCTTTGTCAAAACAGGATTCTTTCTACATCCTAAACCAGGTTTGGTTCACTGGATGCCCATTGGCCTTAAAGTGTTGAGAAATGTACAAGCCATTGTACGCAAGCATATGGAAAACGCAGGAGCAGAAGAGGTCAGCTTGTCGTCGCTTTCCCTGAGTCGTTTATGGGAGAAGACTGGACGTTGGAGTAATTCTGAGTTGTTTAAACTTAAGGATTCTAAAGAAGACTCATATTGTCTCGCAGCAACATGCGAAGAAGAAATTACAGACGTAGTGAAGAAGAATCTTAAACTGTACAAACAATTACCTCAACTCTACTTCCAGATAAACAATAAATACAGAGACGAAATTAGACCTCGCTCAGGGCTATTGAGGGGTCGTGAATTTATAATGAAAGATGCGTATTCGTTTGATGTTGATGAAGATCTGGCTTTAAAAGCATATGATAATATGGTGAAAGCTTATGTAAACATATTTGATGATTTAAAGATCCCATACGTGAAAGCTGTGGCGGATACTGGAGAAATTGGAGGTTCTTTATCACATGAGTGGCATTACCTTCATGGTACTGCTGGGGAAGATACATTATTTCTGTGTATGGAGTGTGGGAATAATTCTAACATTGAGAAAACTTTAAGTTACCCAGTGGAGCAAGAGAATGCTCTTGAAGTTTCAGTTAAATATTTTAGTAATAAGGATAGAGATACTTTGATTTGTGCCTATTATCCATCCAAAAGGGTTCTACAAGAAGAGTTATTGAAAATTCATATTCCAGATATTGACTTAACTTCAAGTAAAAACCAGAATATGCTAATTGAAGAATTTTCCGGGGAAGATTTCTCGAAAAGAGTTATTCGAATTATGGATGCTCGTTTAAATTCAACACTGAAATTACCAGATTTCCCCATCCCATTTATTAATAGATCTTTCATTTCTACCATGTTTGATACACCCATTGTTTCAGCGGAAGCTGGAGAATTTTGTGGTGAATGCGAAGAAGGATTATTAACTGCTTATAAGTCCATTGAAGTGGGGCACACTTTCTATTTGGGTGACAAATACAGTAAGCCAATGGATTTATCAGTGATGGTCCCCAAAGATGGTCAGAAGGCCGAAAAATCAAATGTTTTAATGGGCTGTTATGGAATTGGGATTAGTAGAATCATTGCAGCAATGGGGGTTATGTTGCGGGATAAAGAAGGGTTCAAGTGGCCTAAGAATGTCGCTCCTTGGCAGATTAGTGTTATAGTAGCGGGCCAAAATGTTGAAGAGAAAATCTTACAAGAAATATCTTCACAATTGAGCGACTGGCAGGTTAAAGTAGACACTAGAGATAAATCTTTAGGGTCCAAGATACTGGAATCACGTATGATCGGGATTCCCTTGAATGTCATAGTTGGTAAAAAATACCCCAGAATTGATGTAGAGGTAAGGGGGGTATTACAAGGAGAAACCATCAATAAGTTATATCAAGAAAAGAAAAATGTTTACGATTGGGAATTTAATGAAAATAAGCACAGCTTAAACGTTGAAGGTTTAAAGTGTCTTGTGGGGAGCTTGATGAAAGATTTAATGTAAATAGATATGTAAACTTTCAAGTTACTTACAATTTGTAAATATATCATAAATTAACTATTCAAGAGGAGAATTTACCAGTAATTTTAGCAAAAACGTGTAAAATAATGACGGAGAAAATGAAACCGACAGCAAGGAAAAGTACAACTAATGGGTCCACACGTAAACCTTGAGCTTCATCGGTAAACAACTTCATCATAGTGGCCAGAGAACCTCCAGCACCAGCGGCTCTGGTAGACAATGGAAGTTGATTGGCAGATTGTGCCTTCTTTTCAGCGGTAGCTTTTCTTTTGGCTGCGGATCTCAAACCACCTGGTGCAACTGCAGAAGAAGACTAAAGTTAGTATTTGTGGCTACTAGGAATCCAACACGTTCTCACAAGCTTATTTTATAGCGTTTCGGCAACATTCGAACCCCTTGGTGTACATGTTTGTTGCCAGTATTTGTTTACTTACCATGTTATCAATACGTATCAGAATGTCGAAAATTTCTGTTATATGAAGGAGTGAACAATTATAGATCAGCGACAGAGTAGAAAAAGTAGCTAAGACTAAGCTTAGATTGGAGTCTTACATACACAACCCAAGCGTAAAGGTGCGGTGCACTTTTAGAATTGATTTTTTTTATTTTTTTTAAGAAAAAAGACTACGGGGCATGCACTGAATTAAGACGTGATTAAATACCTCGATTTTTCAACTGAGTGGTGTTTCGACTTTAGAATTGGTAGGCTCCATTGCAACACAATTCGTTTCGCTTGCTTCGTTGTATTTCATTTTCAAATCCTATTAATTCTCATATATGCCATTTGTTTAATTTAATTATTTGATTATTTGAATTTATGATTATTTGATTATTAGATTATTTGAATATTTGAATATTTGATTATTTGAATATTTGATTATTTGATTATTTGATTATTTGATTATTTGAATATTTGAATATTTGATTATTTGATTATTTGAATATTTGATTATTTGATTATTTGATTATTTAAATAATTGTAGTTTACGCGTAATTGACTTAGATGAACAACTTTAGTAAAGACTAGTATTATATGAGTGGTTAATTTTGAATCGTTTGCTCCAACAAAAAATGTATACAGTTTATTTCACTTGCAAATCTTTGACTGTGCTGGCATAACTCGATATTTATGTTTTGTTGCTTTTGATAAATTTATAAGCTATTTTATTTTTTTTTATTCAATTTATACACCACTGTTATCACTTTCTAGATTTCCTTTTATGCGTGTACTGTTCCATTTATAGTCAAGCATCAGCTAAAATAAGTAATGATTATTATATATCAAGTATAATTATGAAAATTAATTCAATTTATGGGCGACAAAATTTACCTTTTTAATGATCAAAGATAATTTCTTTGAACACATCAACTAGCGATAAACTAAAACAATGATGCACTTTAATTAGTATCAATGGGGGACCTTTATATTAACACCCATCTCCTAAATTCTATACATTTTTTTTTTTCTTCAATTATACATCTCTTCATAACCCTTGAATTTATCCACTAAGCACTTTTTGTTTAAATTTTTTCGCACTTTTTTTCTTGCGTTTTCCTTTTCTCCCCCGTCACTGTCTTTTGATTCAAGCTTCATGCATTATCGAGTAGTGCATTTCCCTTAATAATTCTTGTTCCCAATCAAAACGCCCACGCTTTCCTTCACACAAGAGTTCAAATTTTCTTAACTAACTTTCTCAATACTTTTTCTTTAAGCTACAACCGCATGGACTTGAGAAATCTATCGAGTACACCCAACCAGCTGGACAGGCGGCCACTGCTTCTGTCATTGCTGCTGGCATCAGGCTATGCGCTGCTGCTGTATGGTAACACCACACCTCAACTTCTGAATCAGCGTATCAACCAAGCTCGAAACTTTTTACCTCTGAATTCTCTGAATTCAAACCTTCAACAATGGGGGCAAGCGCCAAATAGTGTTGCTCCATGGGTTGAACAACAGCAACTGCAAGTACTTAAGAGTGAAAAGGACAAGAAAGTTTTATCTACCACGGCTCCACCGGCTTCTAATTCACAAGCTCATCAAGCACAACAAAACTCAGTTGGCGGAGGGAATGGATCAACTTCAAAATCCACATCCAATTCCTCAGATGTGAATGATAATGAAGAAGAAGAAGAAGAGGACGACGAACTTATCCCCACTGCTATAGTTATTAAGAATATTCCTTTTGCTATTAAAAAGGAACAACTTTTGGATGTAATGACTAAATTAAATTTACCCCTTCCTTATGCCTTTAATTATCATTTTGATAATGGTGTATTTAGAGGTTTGGCTTTTGCAAACTTCACTCTGACTAACGAAACTTCCCTGGTTGTTAATCTTTTAAATGGTCGCGAAATAGGCGGGAGGAAATTGAGAGTTGAATACAAAAAAATGTTACCTCTTCAAGAAAGAGAGCGCATCGAAAGAGAGAAAAGAGAAAAACGCGGTCAATTGGAAGAGCAGCATAGGTCCAATTCTAATGCATCTTTGGCTTCATTGATGCTGACTGCTTCCACCACTGCAGCCACCAAAAATCTTTCCGTTGCAGGGGGTAATCAACAAACTGAAAGATTATTCATCTCTCTCCCTTCGAACCCTTTGGCCCCACCTTCTGACTTAAACTTTAATGATCCGGAAACTTTGGAGTTATACACCCAATTGGTCATATATAGAGATGATGTCTCTAAATTGGTTTTCGAATTGGCATTACCTCTGACACTTCCAATTCAACAAAGGAAAATCCTTTCATCTCTTGTCCAGTTTTTAGGATTATTGGAATTATATGATAACGGACTTATAATCATTAGAAGGAAGCCAGGTCAAACTTCAAGATTGGTAGTTCTGCCTCAACCCCCTCTGCATCTGCTGCTGATGATGAATATAAGCCTGTATAATCATGCTAGTAATAATGGTCCCATCAATGGCAGCATTAGTAACAACAATGGCAATGTTACATCTGGACCCAACAGTAGTATCACTCCTCCTGAACTTTTGAGATCTCAGCTGCAACTGTCCATCCCAGTTTCCACTCGTCCATTGGCACCTCTGGGGTCTACACCAATTCAATCTCAATTTCCATATCAAAGCCTGGGTGGTAATAGCAGGAATTATCAATACCAAGGCCAACCATCTGTTAATCCCACAACAACGGGTGGAGTTTCTCAACCCCCAATTCCTCAGCTGTCACAGAGTCTGACACCTACCATGGGTGGATCAAGTACAGTGGCTTTATTAAGGTCAAATAATCGATCTTTTGTAGATGTTAGATCCACTCCTCCATTGCAAAATACTTTTATCCATAGCACAGAACTGCCTACACCTCAACATCATCATTTTTTTCTGAACGGCATTCAATTGCCAGCTTCGGCTTCACAACAAGTTCTGCAACCTAATACACCAATAGGTACTGGAGATATCAATCTGAGATTTGCACCTTTTGGGCAACACACCCATTTAACTGGTAGTTTTACTTCCTTGAGTACTACTCAACAATCAGATGAGTTTGGGGAAGTGCAACAAAAGTTTCCCAATTTGAATATTGGAAATGGATTTGATGCTAGTGGAAATAGTGGTAGCGGTGGAATTTGGGGACCTAAATGACTTAAATGAAAGGATACATGCATTTTATGCTAATGATTACGTGTTATGATTATGATAGTAACGATACGTTGACAGTTATATAGAGTCTGGTGACAAGGTTACCTAGTAGAGTATTGTAATGAAAAATAAAAAAAAAATTAAGTTAATGAATTAAATGTAACTGAAAGTAAAAATTATGTAGAATTTACGACGTAGCCGCTTGTTTGATATATAGCTACCATCTTTGAAAAGAATAAACACTTTGCAATAAAATATACGCAATAGCGCTCTTATCTTAAGATTAACCGGATCTGATCTAATTCTCCAAGACTAAGCATTCAAACTCAAGAATAATTTTATGAGTGAATTCACGTGATAAAACCATAAGAGTAGTTTTAATAAATTGAACTTTGGAGCCCACAAGTACAAATTTAATAATGTAGAAAACGTTCTATAGTCGCGTGACGAATTGCGAAATCGAAAAGTAATTATAAAGGTGAAGTTGAGTGAATACAAAATCAGTTTCAGACAAAGTAATGAACAATTAAAAATTTTTCACAATAGATCATGGAATTATACACTAATTAATAGAATTATGACGGTCAACATGCAAACATGGCCCTGACAAATTTACAATATATTCAAAAGTCAGGATCAACACCAGAATCAGGACCAGGATCAGAATCAGGATTAAGATCAGAATCAGGACCAGATCTAGTTCAATATGACATGCTATCTATACTTAATGTAATGTGTACATTTGATTTTACAACGTTCAGAAAAAAAAAAAAATCAGAGCGGTGCCATGAAGTAAAACAAAAAAAGAAACGAAATATATTTTAAATGACTGTTTCACTCTGTAACAAATTCACCGGATTTCTTTAACGCAATTGCGAATCTATTAAATCAGTATTCACTGTGAAGTCATTTAATAATAATAATAATAATAAAAAAAAACACTCATTACACCAGTCAACAACCAAAAATCTTAATTGACTCCTCTTATTGATTCTTCAATAGTAATACCTCTCTTTGTACTATTGTCAATAAAGCTATTACAATTATAGCTCTATATATGCTATCAATTTGGTTGATGCTCTGCTGATGCTTTGTTGATGCTCTGCTGATGTTTTGCTTAGTTCTTTTTATTATTCTTCTGTATCAATGTTTCTTTTTCTGAGCTACTTTTTCTTTTTCTTATTTTTTTTTTTTTTTAAAAAAAAAGAATACACAGTACAGTAAAAAATTAAGAAGGGTGATCTTTAAGAGGAAGGGGGAACATTGGAAATAAAACCTTACTGTCCCTCTCTCATGGTGTTTTCCAATATGTAACTGCTTTTCATCTTATTCGTAATTGAAAATCAAATTTAATTTTTTCTGGAAAAGAAAAAAGAAAACCATTTTAAAATTTTTTGTCAATTAATTAATTGATTGACTTTAATTTTATCCATCAAAAATGGATGTAAAATTTTGGTTTTATACCCTGTTTTTTAAAATCTAATACTTTTGATATTTTGACAATCAAGCAAAAAAAAAAAAAAAATTAGTCGTCGCCTCCCAAAAATTACTCTTTTAATTTCAACAATTATTACAATATAAAACTATGGGGCAAATCTTGTCACAACCAGTTACTGAAAAGCACTCTGAGGAGGGGGAGAACAAGAGGTTAGCTTATGGTCTTTCTTGTATGCAAGGATGGAGAATTAATATGGAAGATGCCCATGCAACCATATTAGATTTAACACCAGACAAAACTGCATTTTTTGGAGTTTATGATGGACATGGAGGTGAAAAGGCAGCCATATTCACTGGGAAACATCTTCATAATATTATTTCTAATACTTCTGCATTTAAGAAGAAGGATTATGTTCAAGCTTTAAAAGATGGGTTTTTAAATTGTGACCAAGAAATTTTAAAGGACCCTGAAATGAGAGATGATGACTCTGGTTGTGCCACAACGCTGGCTATTATAACACCCACCACCATTTACTGTGGTAATGCTGGTGATTCACGTACTATCATGTCTATCAATGGTCTTGCTAAAGCTTTATCGTATGACCATAAGCCATCCAATGAAGGAGAAAAAACTAGAATTTGCTCTGCTGGTGGTTATGTTGATATGGGTAGAGTTAATGGTAATTTAGCACTTTCTCGTGGTATTGGTGATTTTGAATTCAAGAGAAATCCAGATTTGCCGGCTGAAGAACAAATTGTTACTTGCTACCCTGATGTATTACAACATCAAATTAACTATGATGATGATGAATTTGTAGTTTTAGCATGTGACGGTATCTGGGATTGTCTTACCCTGCAGCAATGTGTTGAATGTGTTAGACGTGGTGTTAAGGAAAGAAAACCTTTAACCAAAATTTGTGAAGAAATTATGGAACTTTGTTGTGCTCCAACTAGTGATGGTTCAGGTATTGGATGTGATAATATGTCTATTGTTATAGTTGCTCTTTTAGATGAGTCTAAGGGGGAAACTTTAGACCAATGGTATGAAAAGATGATTGCTAAGATTGAGAAAGCGGAAAAGGATCCATCTTGTAAACAATATGGACAAGTATCTCCACCTTATGAATTGATGTATAAAGAATTATATGGGGAACATTATGAAATTGGTCAACATCTGGATGATGCATCTACTTCTTTTGGTAATTATAGATCAGGTGGTGCTGCTTCTAGAAACGGAGAGACTGATTCAAAAAAAGAAAATGATGAAGATGACGATACTAGTAAATCACAAGGTTACCCTTTAGCTGACGGTGCTATTTCGTTACAAAAGTTACTTGCAAGCAATGCTATTTCTAATGAAAATGGAGTTATTTATTTGGATACATCACTGGCACAACTGTTATTAGCTCATTTTGGCATGTCAGGAGAAGAAGTTGAAGTGGAAGAAGATGAGGGACACCAAGATGGTTCTATTGAAGAAATTAACGAAGATGATGGAAAAGAAAAAGATCAAGATCAAGGGAAAAAAGAAGAAGGACCTATTGTTGAAGAATTGAAGAATGACAAGAAATAAATTACCACTTAGATCAGTGGCATTGCCCATTAATAAAATTGGTAGAACGGCAATTTCATGATGATTTTATGACTATTTCTTAAGAGAATGCATTAAAAATATGCCTGGTGAGCTTTTTCAGTTTGTTTTTTGTATCGTTTGGTTTTTTTTTTTTTTTAATAATGTAAAATTTAATTTTAGATTGATTTTTTGAAATTTGTAAGTTGCAATTCACATGGTAATGGTTTCAAGATATATTTTATCCGAGATATATCTGTATAAGTAAAGTTACCGTTATCGAAGACTGCACCTTAGCCCTTCTGCTTGCATGTAATCTTTATATTTTTTTTGTTTTTGTTTACAAATCTACCGTTGTCAATGATATTCTCCATTATATACACTACTGTTTAGCATCCATCCACATGCGTAACTTGGTGAATCTGCTAAGGATTGCAGATAATAAGGCTTATTCAGACCTTGTTGTGTTAAATGCTAACCAAGAAAATCGAAGACGCCGGCGTCGAGATTTAGAAGTGAAAAACTACTCTGTAAAGACCTTAATGAAGCAACAAACACAGTCTCTGGGAATAGGAACCAGAGATGGTCGAGATGCATTTAATAAATATACGCCCAGAGTACAAGTGACGCAAGACGAACGACAATTTATGGTGAAAATTAAATATAATATGGGGCGTGAGAAAGAGACGAGTGTACTGCAATCTAGTGAACTGAACCCCATTGGACGCGTTTCAACCTCAAACCATTCCAGCAAATTGGGGAGATACGTAAATAGTTATAGTGCAAGAAATCAAGTATATGACAAGCCTCGAGGTAGGGGTCGACCTCGCAAATATTTAACGGCGCCTCAAAATATCTCAACGGATTCATCAACGACTGAAATGGATATTCAAACGGAACATGTTCAAGATCCGTATGAAGACTTACCTTACCGTGGAGTAGTACCATTCCCTGACTGCTTGATCAATAACACTGATCCAACGAAACAAGAAAGGATCAACTTCCAAAAATTTTTGCAAGAGGGAAATAATTATAGAGATCAATTACAAAAACAGATAGAAGAACAACGCATGAATATTTCAACTGAAAAAGTTGAATCAGATATATATAAAGATACCATTAACAAAACGTCTTATTATCGTCGGCTGCAAATCGAACGTATAAGATTTCGAGAATTTGAAATTGAAACCTGGTATACAGCCCCTTATCCTGAAGAATATTCTCAACTGAAGATTTTATACATTTGCGAATACTGCTTAAAGTATATGAACTCTCCCAAACTGTATGAGAGACATCAGTTGAAAAATTGTAATTTTTCCAATAAGCATCCTCCTGGGTTAGAGATCTATAGAGATGAAACACAAGGGCTTTCGGTATGGGAGGTTGATGGTAGAAAAAATAGAAATTATTGCCAAAATTTATGTTTGTTGGCCAAATTATTTCTTAATCTGAAAACTCTTTACTATGACGTTGAGCCATTTATCTTCTACGTTTTAACTGAGCTTGATGATCAAGGTAAATATCATTTTGTTGGATATTTTTCTAAAGAAAAGCTCAACAATTCTGATTACAATGTTTCATGTATCCTAACATTACCGATTTACCAAAGAAAAGGGTATGGTAATTTTTTAATTGGATTCAGTTATCTTTTAAGTCGGCGAGAATTTAAGAATGGGACCCCAGAAAAGCCGTTGAGTGATTTAGGGCTAGTTAGCTATAGAACTTATTGGAGGAATACAGTGGCTTTTACATTAAAATCGTTATATGATAGATACCTTTCCGAGGAGTCATCAAATCTTTCAATTTCAATTGAAACCATCTCTAAATTAACCGGAATGACATCTTCAGACGTGGTTGTTGGTTTAGAGCAGTTGAAGGCGCTTGTAAAGAACGTCAATACTGGGGAATATGCTATTAAGTTAAATTTAGCTTTGATTAATTCTGTGATAGCACGATGGCAAAGCAAAGGTTACGCCACAGTTGACGAATCAAAGCTTATTTGGAAACCAATGCTTTTCGGACCTTCTGGAGGAATTAATTCTGCGCCAGCTTTACCTTCGAATTATAGCACTGATGGTCCAAATCCCGTTTATAATAGCATTTCCAATATTGTTAATTTTTTGCGAGACGATATAATAAATCCTTATAGTTTTGAAGATGAAGCTCATAAGGAAATTGAGTGTTATTTGCGTATGAATAAAAGCCAATCTGGGAAAAGTAATACTTCATGTTTAGATGAATTCATTGTTTGTAATCCTACTACTCAAATTACAACGAAAACCATGTTTGATACACTCAAGCCTGATGAAGATACTTCAACACTAACAGAACAGAAAAGCAAAATGTCCGAATCGATTGAAGAGAGTGATGATGAATTGAAAGAAGACTTTTTAGATGATTCTTCGGTCAATGAGTTTGATGATGGTGAGGATGAGGATGAGGATGAGGACGAAGATGAAGACGAGGACGAGGATGGTTATGAAGAGGAGGACAACGACGATGTGGACGATGAGGATTATTCCGAGTAATCAGACCAAACTTCAAATGGGCTGGTACCATTTGCATACTAATAGATGGTCGAATCGTCATGGAGGGGAGCTTTAAAAACCTTTCAAAGTAGATAGTGTATTATAGTAACTACCAATATTGTAACATTAATAAAAAAAAAATAATTTATTCTATATTAATAGGATCTATATTAAATACTTTACATGAGGTTAAGTAGACGGTTTCTATAAATTTTTCAATTTCGTGCTCGTCTTCAATACCATGTAAACCAGCCATGAGTTGGGCAATGGATCCAACAAAAGCAGGTTCATTGATGTCTTCGATACAAGGATCAGCAAGAGGGCCCATTTCAGTGAAAAGACTAGCATCAAAATGCACATTTTCTTTATGCGTATTGATAAGGTTTTCAACAATTTCATGATATAAAGGTAAAGCATTTTTCTTAGCAAAAGCCAAAGGTAATTTACTTTGAAATTTCACGACTTTTTTCTTTCCTGGAACCAGTTGAATTCTTTCGGATTCTTGTTTAAGTAGATCGAGCAGAGAGTGAATCTTGTGATTGAATTGAGGGTAAAATTTGTTAGGATAACAGGTTAAGAATTTTTTCCCAGCTGGATTATTCTTACGAATACTGCAATATGGGGAATCAGTCTCTATCATGAGTTTATCAATGGGGATTTTAGCAGCCACGGCGATATTTTCCTCTGTCCGAAGTGAGCACCCATTGACACTCACATGAAATCCCATCAGGAGCAATCGATTCAAATCATCTTCAGAGCCTGTGAATGAGTGAATAACGCCTCGAAGTCCCTTTTCCGTGTATGGTTTGATAATTTTTATGAAATCATCGCATGCAGCTCTCATATGAAGAAAATACGGCAAATCGATATTCAACGAAGAAAACAATTCAAGTTGTTTTTCAAATACATATTTTTGTTGGACTTTAGAAGAGAAAAATAGCCGATCGTAATCCAAACCTAATTCTCCAAATGCTTTGATTTTACCCTCTGCGTATCCCTTGATTGCCACTTGGGCCAATTGTTCGAATCGAGAATCTACATCTTCCACCAAATCGTCTGTAAAATGAGGCTCGCTATCGGTATAATTTAACTTCTCCACGTAATATTCAGATCCTGCACTACATGGATGTACTCCGACTGTAGTGAAAAAATGCTTGCCGTCACAGTATTGCAAATGTTTCTTGGTATCATTAAGAGTTGAAGAAGTAATGAGCAGATTTTTGACGTGGAAAAGTAAGGATCGATTTAACACTTGTTGAGGGTTTTTAAACGAATGGTCCGTTATATTGACCCCAATGTCAAAATATCTTGGTTTCCAACTCATATCATCCAAATCGACAATTTCAAAGTGAAGTTGATAATCGATGGAACTGAAAATTAAAATAATTTAATGAGAATTAGGAAACTTGTAGATCAAAAATTGAATAATAAGCGATTAAAATTGAAAAAAAATAAATAAATAAATAATCAATACCAGGAAAACTCACCCACAATCAATTCATTCTCCTCCATAGATGAGTGACGTGGATTTATTACTTAATGCACAAGAACTGGAGCTTTCAAAAGATCAAGAAATAGCTAGGATTCTTTCATGCAATCCGTTTGATTATTTTGATATTTTACAAGTTGATGACACTCATGATAAGCTTGGATCAGCGGTTAAAATGAGTTTCCGAAGGAAAACTCTACTAGTACACCCCGATAAAACCAGTAATCCAGATGCTGCAAAAGCATTCGACAAGCTTAAAAAGGCAGAACAAGTTCTTTCAATAGATTTATCTAAGCCTAGATCCGATGTAGACCCATCTATGGTGTGCTTGTATGACGAAAAGCAAAGGCTTATGGCTATCTATCAAGATGTTCGATCTCGAAATAACGAGGATGGTGCTAATACAATTGCTGAAAAAGTATCCCGAATTCTTGAGCAGGAAATGAAACTGGAGAAAATTGAGAAAGATTATCAACTTCGCCAGGAGGAACAAAAGGCCAAAGAATTGACTAAAATGAGATTGGAAAAGGAATTAAAACAGAAAATGGAAACGAAATGGGAAGATGAAAGAGATCAACGGGTGCAAAATTGGAGACTTTACACTGAAAAAGTTGATAAGAAGAGTAAGAAAAAGGGCAAAAAGAAGAAAAAAGTACTCGCATAAAGTACTTTTACCACTCCAAAGTCGCATTTTTTCTCTAACTATATCTTGTTCATAAGTTGTTCATTTTAATGTTTAAATATCTTTGATGGATGAATTATGATATCGCAAGTTATTAGCGCGCATCAACCTAAAATAAGACCTTTAATTAAAATTATATTTTAAATTTCTCATTGATTTAATACGTGAATCAGTGATAGATAGTTTGAATTTGAGTTACTCAATAAGGAACGCGATGCCTCAAACTTTACAACTTGTATCATCATCATTGATTGGATTGGTTACAGGAGTGCTTCTTACCAAGTACTTCTGGCCATCAATCGAAACTTATCCAGATGAAGAAGATTATTCATCTGATGATGAAGGCGTTGACATCAACTCTACTTCATTAAATGAAATCCCAGGGGAAGTGAGAATGACTTTGATTGTCCGTCAAGATCTCAAGATGGGAAAGGGCAAGGCTGCTGCGCAATGTCTGCACGCCACTTTGGCTCTTTATAAAAAAATTACTAATCCAAACTCAGAAGCTTATAACCCAGAAATGGTACGAAGATGGGAAAATGGGAATGGGCAAGCAAAGATCACCCTTCAAGTGCCAAACCAAGAGGAAATGGATATTCTTTTTGCCCAGGCCATTAGTCTTGGAGTCAATGCACATATCATTCATGACGCGGGAAGAACTCAAGTGGAAGCTGGAAGTGCAACTGTTCTTGGATTGGGTCCAGCTCCTAAGTCAGTATTAGATCAGATTACTGGTGCATTAAAGTTGTACTAATCAAGCAGTTTTACAACTTTGAATTTAAATTTTAAATTTAAGTTTTAAATTTAAATTTCCATAAATGATGAGAAAATTGTTTAAATATGTTATTATATAGGAGTTACTTTTGTACATATACACATGGATATTATCACTTGGGTGACAAATTAAATTGATGAAAACTAGTGAAACCTCTTACGATCGACCGATAATGGATTCACAGCTGAACTTGCTCTTCTTTTCTTCTTCCTGGCATTAGGCAATGAATCATCAACTTCTAATATTACATCATCATCTTCATCGTCTTCATCCTCGCTATCAATCATCACTTCGTCATAAAACCCTTCAACGTCATCTAACCCTATCAGGGATTGTCTTCTTTTGGAATCTTGAGTTCTATGTCCATTTCTAAGTTTTTCTAAATGATCAATTCTCGACCATATTTCGCCCTCTGTTCTTTGAGGAAGAAGAATCAGAAGCTCTGCAAATGAGAGTTCTCTGTTCCTTCGATTAATCAATAGCTCATCTTCTTCCATTGACCAAGGAATTTTGAATATTGATGGTTTTTCATTTTCCTTTTTGGCTGAATTATTATTACTCGTTTTACTACTGCCCTTTTCAGTTTTTAGATCTTCTTTCCTAGATTCTGTATATTTCTTATCAGCTTTATAAGGTTCCAATCCCTTCTTATCACTATTATAAGGTATTACAACTGAACCAGAGCGTGAATAATATCCCGGGCTAGAGACTGATGCTCCATTACCAATCGGTGTGGGTACCCCAACTCCTCCTCCACTACCTATGCTTCCATTCCTCAAAGATGCCACTTCTCTCAGAAGAATACCTGGGGGGCCAGAAACACTGGGGTTAGGACTAGGGCCAGATATGCTTCCTCCAGTTCCCCCAAAGAGAACAGGCAAATGAGCCAATGCATTGTTCCCCAGTTGATGATGAGGAATGTTCATCAGTTTCAGTGGTAATGAAGATACCGATGCACGGGTTGCTGAAGAAATACTTGTTCTATCATCTTTCACAATTTGAATGATCAGATTATTATGAAGAGAAGGTAAAATGACAGAGGCTCTACGACCTGCAGAGGACAAGTTAGGTACAGACGTAATGCCTGCAATACTCAGGGTACGTCTACTATTGGGAACCGAAGAAATTCCGTTGCCACTGCCAATACTAGAGTTAGTTCCAGAAGTGACGTCGTTGGTGCCGCTTCCAGAGCTCCCACCATTGGAATCCACGGAGGTTTGTGCATGATGTTTCCCTTTTGGAGAAGTAACGGGAGGGTGTGGCTGGTTTTGAGGTAAGTTCATTGTAGGGTCTACCAGAATCTCAGCATAATAGCCTCCTCCAGTATGGGGACCTCTGGGAGGTTGTGGAGGAGGATCCAAGGGACTATCGTAGTTGTTTTGTGGGGTGTTTGCTTGAGAATTGTAGTTGTTGGGAGTCAGTACTTGCAGTGGAGTGTTCAGCAAAGCATTGAGACCAGCTAATGCACTGCTGACATTGTTGTCATACCCAGTGAAAGTCAACCCAGTGGAAACGCCAGCGAAAGGAGTCGAGTTGGAGCGGTTGGGAGTGTTTTCCAGGGGCTCAACTTTCTTTTTTGCCTTTTCCGGTGTCTCGCTCTTGTTAAAACCACTAGCTTGTTGTGATATCAGTTTGGGAGGGTTCTTTAAATTCCCCAGTTTGAGTCGTCGCCAACGGAACTGACAAGCATTGGGGGTTCTGTTGGTGAAATGACTGGCAATCTCTTTCCAACCAAGCTTCTGTTGGTCTTTGAGATGCATAAGAAGTATATCATCTTCCGCATCCCATGAGGTAGGTGTCCTCGTACTGTTTTTACCTGTTTGCTCCATAATGAGCTAGTGTGGATGAATTAAATCGATGATCTTCGACAACGTCCAGAAACCAAAGTTAGTGTTGTCACGTGAGAGAAAAGACAATTAGAGTAGTGGGGCAAGAAAGAAGGTATAGTATAATAAGGAGGAGTTATTCTAACGAAATTAAATAGCACAAACATAATCACCAAGTATTACAAATGGCATATCACTAATTTTCACGTAAGAAATCATAACATGGACGACGGTTATAATTTTGTACCAATTTTTTTGCCAGTCATGATTTCTTGTTTTCCTTACGCACTGTCATTCTTCTAAAATTGTTGATTATGGTATATTCCCAATTAAGCGAAAGGCGCTGACAGGCATATTTGAGATGTAATAAAAAAATCACTACGAAACACGCGTGAATTAGAGTACTATTGAAATAATAAGAAGTACGCTTAGGTATGCATACTCACATAATTATTTAATTTTTTATTAAGTCTTTAATATTTTGCATTTGTTAGATTTATTAGAGACAAAACTTTCATCTCTTACTTTTTCCCTTCCTAATTCTGGTTTACTTGTCCATTCTATGATTATTTTATTTTTTTTTTTTATTATATACATAATATATGTATATTATTTTTTTTTTTTTTGTGTGGAGTCACTTTTTAATGGTATATCATGAGATGAGATTCCATCGAAGCGCGATGAGATGACCAAAATATTCCTCAATTGTAAGTGAATAGTACAATGAATGCTTTCATGGTAGTTAAAAAAATTATTTAACACTAGTACTCCAGATATAAGTTTTTTACAGTTTTTATTTTTTTCAGAAAAATAAAAAAAGTTATAAAAAAATTCAATCTTTATCTTATATATACATATTAACTTATCTATTCGGTTCCAACTTTTTGAGCCCAAATATTCTCTGCTTGCACAATGGTATTGTTATTGGCCATCATTTTGTTCATTGTTTCAATATATTCATCATTTTCATCACTATCGAACACAATTCCTCCACCTGCTTGCAAGTATGCAACGCCATCTTTATACATCATGGTTCTTAACGCAATACACGTATCCATGGTCTTACCATCATATGACCAGTGTCCAACTGCTCCAGCATAGACTCCTCTTTTTTCTTTTTCCAATTCGGCAATCAATTCCATGGCACGAACTTTTGGTGCTCCACTTACGGTTCCAGCCGGGAAAATACTTCTGAAAGCATCAAATCTAGTCTTATCTTCACGTAAAGTACCACTAACTTCAGAAACCAAATGCATAACGTGAGAGAATCTTTGAATAGTTAATAACTTATCAACGCTGTTGGTAGTTGGTTGACAGATTCGGTTGACATCATTTCTTGCTAAATCAACTAACATAATATGCTCTGCTCTATCTTTTAAAGAGGATCTTAAAATCTCAGCATTTTTCTCATCTTCTTCAGTTGTAGTACCTCTTTTAATAGTTCCAGCAATAGGATGGGTAACAATCTTCAGTTTTTCGTCACATTTCACTAATAGTTCTGGAGAAGCTCCGATAATTTGGAAGTCTATTAAATCAATGTAAAAAAGATATGGAGAAGGGTTTACTTTCTTCAAGTGTTTATATATGTTGAAAGGATGTAACAGAGTAGGACGTGCAACTCTTTGAGATGGTACTGCTTGAATGATATCACCTTTCATGATATGTTTTTTCAAAGTGGTTACATGGGCTTCATAACCTTCTTTTCCTATGTTTGAGGTAAAGCTTTGATCTAATTTAATAGGAGGTTGGTGAGGTTCAATATTTTCAGAATAGGGAGCTTTTAAAAGTTCTTCAATGTCTTCAATTTCTTTACTTGCCTTATCAAACTTTGACTTGATATCTTCAGCGGATGTGTTTGGTTGAATTTCGATATTGTTGATAATTTGAATTCTTTGCAATTCATTATCGTAAGCAACAATCAAATCACACATCATAAGCACGGCTTCAGGGACTTTTAATACATCGTCCATGTTCCTCTTTGTCTTTGGTTCAAAATATTTAACACAGTCGTAAGAAATATAACCCACTGCACCTCCACTAAGTTTGGGGATACCTGGTAAATTGTATTGATTGTATTTGTTCATTTCAGCTTCCAAAATAGTGATTGGATCCACATTACAAAACTCTTTATCAAATTTAGTGCTATCGTCACCAGTTTGAATCAATTTTCTAGGATTGATACCCATAAAAGTGTATCTATCCACAGTATCACCATTGTGGGCAGATTCCAAGATAAAGGAAGGGCTTCTTTTTGCACTATTTAACCTAGCTAACTTAAGATATGCTTGGTGTACGTCTAGATCTTCTGCTGTAATATACTTGTAAATGGGAAACAAGTTGGGACGGTTTTCCTGAGATTCAACAGAGGCAATGATTGAGCTTAATTGCTCATAGGATGGCTGGATATCCGACTAATTGTTAGTATACATGATTAGTAGTCTCTGTGGGTTTCTTGAATACGTACAAACATGATAAATCGTTTGTTTAATCAACTTATTCAAAATGAGTCAGAATTAAAATGGTTGGAAGATATTGGTTTGGGGAAAAATTCAAAAAAGTTTTTGAAAAATTAAGAAAAAAAAAAATTTAAATCATGGTTCTTCAAAGTTGATACCTACTATAAGCGTGGAAGTTTAAGTATTCAAATACGATTGATTTATAGAAATTTTTTCCTGTTATTAGTTTAATCTTTCCATTATGAAGCGGGTTATTTCTATTTCATGAATATATATATATATATTATTGTCTATGCTATACTATTTACAATGTCATTACACATTTCCCTTCAATGGAATTGACATATAATATTTCACATTTCTCTATAAGGCTTCCTATAGTATCATTTGTATGCTCACCAATCAATATTTGGACTTCAATTCCAAGCTCTTTACAATATCCTTTGGCCATACGTCTACCTTCGAATCCATCTATCGTATACCCAAGATCAGTTAGGATCACTGAAAACAATTGCCTATGACTGTTTATAGAGGGTTTTGAATTTTTTTCTTCAGCTTGAATATTAGCACCCATTTGTCTTTCCAAGTCTCTGATAACCCAAAATTGTTTATTCATGATTTTGAATAGAGTTTGGAATCTATTATATTTCTCAATACTTGGTAGATTATATTTTAATTTAGTAGCATTCATGGGCCCTGAAGTTTCATATCCATGGGTTCCTAAATGACTATATTGTTCTACCTCTTCCATATATGTAAGCTCGGGATCACCAGCCCTCATCGAATGGAGATAACATACTATTTGCATTTGATTTAATAGCGATTCAAAGCTATGAAGCGCGTCGATCAATTTAGTACCTCCAAATGACAATCCTTTGGGGACCAAGGGTAATATTTGTTCATTGTCTGTTACTTGGATAAGTGACTTCCCAAGAAATTGGTGTCCACATATACGGGCGTTAATTGAGTTATATGCGTTTTTATCCCTTGCCATGAGTGTTTGATCATAAGAATTGGCAACAAATTCAGGTAAAAAAACGTTGTTATGTCTTATTAAAACTCCATCTGGAGGTGAATCAAGATTGGCCACTTGAGATTTAGGGGATGCTGTATCATTGATCACAAAATTTTCCAAAAAAGTTTGAACTCGATTGAAAACCACAATTCCTCGATCATAACAGTATAACAGTCCTAATTCTTCACTAAAAGTACTTAAGCTTTCCTGGAATCTAATTAAAAATGGATTTTCATTGAGTTTCGAACTCATTTTAATTCCATCTTCAATGGCATTATACTCCGCAGGATCATTATTTATTGCCCCTTTATGGTTCCGAACGCGGTCATAAGTTTTCAAAACATTGTGAATAAATCTAATTGAATGAATATCTGAGTCGTTTAATTGTTTTTCTGAATTTATTTGTTGTCTAAAGAAAGTAAAACCAGTACTTTTCCGAGACCCCAGCATAACATCTTCAAGCTCTTTTGCTGTTGGAGTCTTTATTTGAGCTTTTGTAATATTGTCCAAAGTTATAAAGACATTGTTCTCCATATTCATAAATGGATCATTGTTATAGGCCTTAAATATGAATGATAACGTCATGCACGTTATTTGAGATCCAGCTATTCCTCGTTGAAATTTGTCAGCTATTAATTCACTTGCTATTTTGGATTCAGCTATTTGAGATCTATATTTGAAATAGCCCATGAATTTTTTGCCAAAAATTTCAAATGTACTACCATCTTTTAAGTCTTCCCAACTATTATATGATAAAGTTTCATTCATTAGTTTGATTGCATCTGAGTGAAGACCAATTCTAGTTGCAGGATCTGGGAAATGAATATTTATTTGATAGTCATTTTTGCCATTTTTAACTAATGAAAAGCCAAACTTACCACTGGGAACAGCATATATTACCAAGTCATTTTTCCGATGTACTCTTAAATGAGAAAATAAATCTCTAGGTTCAATGTGGAGCTGTTGAAGTTTCAGTGGACTTAAGTCGTCTGCAGAAGAAATAGATATAAGTTCTAAATCAGTAGTGCCTAGCAAATTACTAGACAAGAAAATATCCGTATCCTTTGAAGAATCATAGATATTCAACATAATAAGGTATTTATGTACAATCTCTGGTGATAAGTTATCATTGAAACTCGGAATGTTGGCTAATATGTTTCTTAGTTGATGGTGCGGATATATTATATACAATTTCATTATGTTTATTAAGTGACGAACCAGTTGAGGCGCCCAAATTGATAACCATATGGAGAGATCATCAATTGATTTGCGAGTAGTGTGAGTAGTTTGCATTTTTTCCAATTCAGATAATGATTTTAGAACCAACGGCCAGTTTTCCTCCATGAGAAGTGATTCAATAGACACCTTGTTTACATGTGACTGTGTAGTATAAACGTTCATTGGTGGTAAGCTATTGGAACATCCCTGGGTATGAGCTACGTTAGTTATTCTATTATTTGGGATCATAGTAGGAACCATCCATTGAGTGGGATTTTTACATAGTCCAAGATGTATTGCCATGAGTAAAATACCTCTATTATATCGATTGCGTTGATAATAGGCTCTTTCATATCGATTGAGCCTAATGGAAGGAATGATATCATAAAAATCCACAGGTACTATATGGTCTTTGTGGCTATTGTGAGCGTATGCAATATTGAACAGTTCTTCCGCTTCCAAAAATTTAACCAATTCCATTGATTGTTCCGTGAAATTATCAAGAAGCTTCACTTTGTCATTGTCAGTGAAATTATTAACTTCATTTTCAGAAAATATTCCATACAAGTGAAAAGATATGTTTTGTGGTGAAACTTCAATGGTACTTCCTGATAGAGTGAATACTTTAATTTTGTTATAAGCTTCATTGAAAAGAGTGGTCGATCGAGATACCACCATCCCAAATACTGGGGTGTTTGAGGTGTAATCCAACACTTCAACGAATGAGCCTTCAACTGGTTGCTGCAAAGAGCAAAGATTTAAGTACTCGTAAATGTTTTCCTTTGATGGCAAATATTTATCTAAAATTTGGTCAATTTCATAATTTACTTGTCTATTATCGTGTTTATAATGCAAATGAGAATCTATGAATCTGGGAAGACGATTAAAATGCTGGGATACTTCTTGTCGTAGTCGGTCTTTGGTAAAGTTGGAATGGGTTAAGTTAAGATACCGCTTCCAGTATATGGTACCCCACTTCGGCCGCTTTTTAACCGCTCTCGAAGCCGTTATATTTCGGATCATAAACGAAGATGAATAATCGATGAGTCGCGTAAGATGGAGATGACACAAATTTTGGAACTATATAAAAAAAAAAAAAATTACTACTGAATAATTTAATGAGGTTGAATTCTATTGAAGTACAGAAACTAGTGAAAAGTGGAACTGTTGGGACATATATATCAAACGAATCACATATTTGCTGAATATATATTGAAATTGGCTCTTTATATATGGTGGATCATTTCCACCTTTGTACAATTACAGCATTTTTCAATTTAGCGTCAGCTACAGTAATATTTTCCAGGTCTTCAATTGGCTTCACAGGGAAAGCGTGAGTCAATACAAAATCTCTAGATTGATCATTTAACGAGTTAGTCCTCACAAAATCATATACAGTAGCGATAGAATCTGTAGAATTGAAACTATGTTTAATTTTCTTTCCGTTTGCGAATCTTATTTGCACGGCAGAATCACCTTCATTAACAGGTTCAGGGGCAACATCCACATCTTCATTTGAAACAGGGTTATTATTGGTTTCAGTATTTAAATTATGATCCTGATGATCCTGATGATCTCCAGGGACAGGGGAACCTAATCTCTGACCAACTCCATGGAAACCGCTTATGCTTTTCTTTGGAGGAACATAATCTTCGTCAGTTTTCTTGAAAACACTCACATCTACATCTTGGCCATACTCAACATCTAATATAGACATAGGTACCCTTCCGCGATTCAATTCTTGTAAAACATTGGCATTCTCTGGATCATCATAACGATGTAATGGGCCATCTGCTACAGTGAACCCTTGTCTCCAAAAAGTAATTTCTCTGGTCACTTTAGCTGGTGCTTGGTTTCTTCTTGTAGTTGTATCTCTAATAACCTCTGAATCACCAGTTCCATCACCTAATTTGAAACCGGTCCCGGAAAATTTTGGAGCCCGAGATTCGTCCAGATCCATTTTAGCTGACGGCCGATCATCCACTTGGCCCATTTGTTCTCTTGCCTTTTGGAAAAGTTGTTCAACTAATGAAGGTTGTCTTTCACCGTCTTTATCCTTGTTAGGATCTTCAACTTGAAGAGCTGATTTTTCCCCACCAGTAAAGAAATTGTTGTTTGTATCATCATCATTCTCTTCTTCATTGAGATCTTTCAAAGTTCTAATTCCACCAGTTCTATCGTTAGTACCATTAATCTTTATTTTCAAAGGTGTCTAGGATCTTTACTTACCTTTGAGATTTACTTGATTGCGCAGTGGCAACTGGCTTTTTAGAAGAATCATAGAAATCCTCAATTGCATTTACCAAATTGTCGTCGTTACGATCAAGATATGACAGTGCTATCTGTTCTGAGGTACCTGTTACCGCTACAAATTGAGCTATAAGATCATCGGAAGCCATGATGTTTTAATTGATATAGTCTAAAGTAAATTACAAAGGTTAAACAATTGAGAGGACTGCATTTAGGGGACAATTCCCTCAGGTAGACAGATCACGGTTATTGCAATTGCGAGCAAGTAGGCAAGAAATAATAGAATAAAATAGAATAAAATAAATTAAATTAAATTAAAATATAATGGAACGGAAGTGTATAACTTTATGCTAGTTGAGAAGATAAAAATTATATTGTTGATTTGAGAGAGGAGTGAAATTATGAAGCTATTCACATCTATTCAAAGTTTATTACAAAGCAACAAAAATTGCACCAACACCCATGGAAACGGCAACAACTAACATCTTGGTGAAGGTGGAGACGGAAACAGCAACTGCTTCAGAAGTCTTGGCGGAAGACGAAGAAGATGATGATGAGGTAGAGCCAGAAGAGTTGGAACTACCACTAGCACTACCACTACCTTTAGAAGTGGCAACAGAAGTGGAAGAAATAGATACTGACACAGTTCCTAATCCAGAAGAACCTGCAGACAGAATGTAGGCACTACAACTAGAAGCAGTGGAAGCAGTTTGGATGGTACCGGAACCGGAGAAGTCACAAGCAGAACTGTCAGCACCGTTAGCTTCATAGTACAAGTTCATGACAAAATCCAATCTTTGCTTGGCAGAACATGGAGAGTAAGCCCCATAGTTACCAGTGGTACCATTACCAGAAACACCTTCACAAGAAATTGATGAACAAATATAAGAGAATAAGTCAGCAATATCGTCATCCAGAAGATCATCGGTACCAACACAAGATAAAGATTTTTGCATACAGTCACAGACAGCTTCGTTTGGAGTTGGAGGTAATTCAGTGGAAGCAGCCCAAGTGTCTTCAGTTGGACAAGAAGTAACACTAGCAGAAGTAGAAGCTGAATTGACAGTGGCAGTTGATGGGCTAACAGAAGCAATTTGAGACTTCAAATTGTTAAAATCAGTTAAAGTGGAAACAGTATCACTGTTAACGATTGATACTAAACCGTAATCATTAGTTTCTTGGAAATACATGTAAACAATACCACCAGACCAAACGTCAAGCATATCATCACCATAAATGGTACCAACTTCTTGGAATCTTCTTGGTTGAACTTTGTTACAACCGTATTCGGAGAAGAAAAGTGGGATACCTAAGTTTTTATATTGGTTAGTAATGTCTTGGTAACCTGATTCCCTAAAACTTGAAGAACCGCACCATTCGTACATGTTAATACCAAAGAAATCAGCTCTGACATCTTCATCACCACAGGCAAAATAATCAGCCAATGAAACTCTAATATCAGTGTCATCATTAGCAGAGTAACCAACTGGGATAGTACGGTATCCTTGAGCCTTAATGTAAGCCTTGGTATCTCTAACGGCAGCCTTAACGAAAGCAGAAGCATCAGTATTAGAAGCATCATTGGAAACTTCATTACCAGCGAAAAAACCTAAAACATTAGTGTAGTTATGGAAAAGGTCAACAACAGAAGTATAACGGTTGTAAAGTTCTAAATTCCATTCTGGGGAATCTCTATTAATGGATAAGTCAGGCTCAGATAAATCAGCGATAACATAGATCCCTGCATCTTGCAACATATTCATACATTCAGTGTGATCTAAAGAAACATTGAGGGCGTAAACACGAATAACATTGGTTTGCAATTGTTGTAAATATGGGATATCTCTTTTACAAGCAGAAGCGTCAGCCAAAGGATCAACAAATGTTACACCGGTGGTATTTTCAGTGTTTTGTTGGTAAGCAACACCCTTGATTAAAAATTGAGATCCATTATTAGAATAGAAAAACTTATTACCAACAATTTCAATTTCTGGTAAGTCGGTAGCTAATACTTTTGTAGTCACGCCAGTTAAAACTGCAGCTACAGATAAAATTTTTTGAAACAACATTTTGGGTGCAAAATCACAAAATCAATTGTTCTGGTTAATAGCTTTGATTTTGGTGTATTGTTTGAAGGGGAAAAAAAAAAATTCTTGAATTGAGTCTTATGGGTCAAAAAAAATTCTTGGAAATATACTATGAGCCTAGTCTCAAAATACCTGTCAAATTTATGATTTAACCGTTTGTCTGTAAAAGATTTGTTGGTTCCTTAAAACTAAAAGTTGAAGGAATATCTATGTTAAACGAAGTTATTAAAAGTGAATGAACGACACTTGAAGAATAGGTTCTCAGAGTAATTATTTTGAAAACTTCGGGAACGAAATCCAATTTATTTACTAAGCCAAAATTTTTGTGAATTCGGGTTACCCGGTTCTGTCAAACTGTTTAAAGTGCTTTAATCAGCAAATAGGAGTGAAAAACAAAACAAGGCTAAATTAGACTTTATGCACGATGAGCGAAATTACTTTTCAATATTATAATTGCAATCACGTTTGATAGAAGTTTTTACCGTAAATAGTAATTGATAAATATATGATCTGTAGTTCACACGATATTTTTTTCTAATTTAAATTTTGTGAGCCGGAACGAATACTATTTATTAAGACCACTCTAAATGGTATTATCAATTCATTTAATTAAAACATTAATTCACAAATGAATTTTTTTTGGATAATCAAAACTCCATGAATAGATGTTAAAGTATGATATTCCTCTCTTTTTTTTCCCTCCGAATTCGAATTTCAAAACAATACTCAAATACCTAAACAAAGGATAATCTTGAGTTTAAACCTCACATTTCTTATTAAATTATTTTTTTATATTTGTCTATAAAATATTTAATTTGACACATTAATACGATGAATGTGTTAGTTAATTAGTTCAGCTTAAAATTCTTTAATATTGATATCTAATATTACTTTAAAGGCTACAATTGTATATTTTATGTATTAGAAAGGATCTGTTGACGTTATAATTTAAAGTTACAAATTCTTAGTATTGGTATATATTGTATTAGTATTGTAGCTTCCAACCTTTAGGCATGTTGTAATTGTCCGTCAGCCTTAATTTGAGGTGATGACATTCAATTTTTTCTTTCCTTTTTTTTTCTTCTTTTCTTTTTCTTTCAACTAGCGCGCTTTTTTAGAAAAAGTTGAGTGGCATCAGGTCTTAATTACCCTCATTGGCAAGGCTTAGTTTATATATGCTTAGACTTAAAATAATCTTTATCGATTATTGCTCTTTTTTTTTGCTTATTCGCGTATTACTTATCTGAAAAGAGCCTAAGATCACTACCATCCTGTCTCTCATACTACAATATAACCTATCAGGGTGTGTAGAAGCCTTATTGATGTATCTATTTATAATTATTTTCTAATCTTTGCAATACGAACAAACAAAAATGTTAAAATACGGGTGGTAGTTTTACTGGCTATTTTAATTTAAGTTCGTAATTACTACAACAATTTATACTTTTTTTCGAGCCCATAATCTTATATTAGAGTTCGTACAATTGAATTTTCCCATAATCTTTAATGTTACACGTATCTTTGGATTATATCTTACTTTGGAACCGATAAAAAGTAATATTATCTGTTTCACATCTCTAGATTTTGACTGTTCTCTCTTTTTTTTTTTTTTTTTTTTTTTTTTTTTTTTTTCTCTCTCTCTTGTATATCCGTTGATAGTGATAGATGCTTTCACTTTTGGAAGAAATTAGTAGAGTTCACGAGGTGAAGAATGTATATAAAAAATAAAAGATTTTCACCTCTTCAATTGCTGTGATGATCCGATAAGTCCTAAGCTAGTTGAATTTAATTGAACATGATTTATCACATTTTAATGAAAATTCATAAGTTTTCTTTTAGATTGGGGAAGTGGAAGTCGACAAAAACTATAAAAAAAAACATTCTAACTCATTTTCATCGAAAATTCGCTGCCATTAAGTAGGTTAATTTCACTTACCTTGACAATTGTTTGGTTTTTTTTTTCACGAATTTTTCATTTATTTTTTGTTTCACAATTCCAACTCATAACAATTCTCTATCCGCCCATAAGTTCTCCCTTGTATTTTTGTTAATATCATTGATCGAATTTTGGTTTCATTGCATGTAATTTATCCAGTTCTGGATGGCTTTTCCGTTTCGCTATATTCTTCACTCCATGTATCAATTACTATCAATAAATACTACTCTTACACTTAATTTATCATCTCTAATAGTATACCCTGGAACTTATGCACCCCGTTATACTCGACGCACTTTCGGAGTTGTCCACATTGGTGGGATGCGTGGTACTTCCCCACCAACGCAGAAAATTTCGGTTCGCCACTACACGACTACATCCTTGTTCATTCTTCAGAAAAGAAACTTTAGCATAATTTACTATCAAGAACATTTAGTAACATGACTCTTTCAGATGAGAAGATCATAGACAGCGTGACTGATGTTGAAGAATCTTACATTGAAGTATATATAAGATTCAACAGAGACTATGAAAAGGACTATTGTTTCCAAGTGAAAACGAATAATTCTTTCAAGAGTCTTGAGAATATTTTCTTAAACTTACCTATTGCCTTAAGACCAAACATCTTCTACAATCATGTTCCTAAAGGCTATCAAGTATCTGTTTCGCCAGGTTACCTTACAGAAGATGGTGGGTTATTGTTTGATTACGAAGCTGAAAAGAACGTCAAAAAAGTTGCTTTAAGTGATAAAGTTGGTGAACATGTTTGGCCAGGTCAATTAATTTTACCAGTGTGGGAAAGAAATGATTTCTTGTTATACTCGGTTATTACCGCTTTAATTGTTTGGCTTTATACTGATTTACCTGACTTTATCTCCCCAACACCTGGTATTTGTCTTACCAATCAGATTAGTAAACTATTAGCCAGAATAGCTAACTACTTTGGCTATGGTTCTCTCGCTAAGAGATTACTTGATGACATTATGGAACCAGTTAGTCTTGTTACCCAAATTGTATTTTTCACCATCCATGTGATCAAGTGTATTATTGTTTTCTTTGTTTTATGGGCAGGAGGTTTTAATCCAGTTAGTTTCAATATACCTTTCATTTCTAGTCCAACTAAGAATATCAAGGATGTCACTAAAGAAGATTTACTTGCTTTAGGATGGACAGGATCTAGAAGAGCAGGTCCAGATGAATATAAAGAATTTTTCAGAGACTACAAGATTAAGCAACATGGAGGTTTAGTTCAAGCTCATAAAGCAGGTGTTTTCGAAGTATTGAAGCACTTGGGTGTCTTTTTAGGACCAGGTGAAGGATTTAATACACCTTTAGACACCAAATCCACTACAAAGGATTTGTTGAAAGAAGACAATGAAAATTTTACTTTAAATTTCGATTACTATGCCACTGTCGGTGAATGTTTTGAAAGTTTCTGTGATAAACAAGATCCTGCTAAATTGCCAGAATTGATCAAACAATTCAGAAGATATGGTTTATTAGAATCAAACGCTACCATCAAAAAGATGGTTGAAATTAGAAAGAAAGGAGGAGACAAGATGATGAAATAGATTCCGAGTCCAAGCTGAAGAAATCAAGTTGAAGAAAAAAAAAAAGTTGAATAATGATAGAGGATTGGAGAACCGATATAATGAATTGAATGATCTAGCCATTATGAGAAAATCTTTATAGTTACAAATAATTAAATAATATAAAATAAGACTTGAAATCAAAACAAAGTTTTCATATACTGTTTCTAAAGTAACCGGGCGCAGAATCTGGCATACAAAGCATTCAACCTGTTGGGCTCGACAACGAGTCAAGCAGTCGAGGTTTTTGCACATCCAAACACCCATTACAATTTACTCCATAATTTTGAATTGAATTTATAATGAGTGAGAATTCGACGAATTAGCTGTCTAAATTTAGTAATAAAAGTAAATTTTGATGAATTTTACTAAAAATGTCTCTTAATTATATAAATAATGATTCAAAAAATCATTGAAGATAAATATTTATTCTATTTGACCATAACAAGCAAGCACTCATTGCATAAAAGAAAAGATTTTATTTTGAAAAAAAGCATTAACATAATACTACAATTATCTAAAAGCAAGTAACGTGAAACACAAATTATTAGTTTCTGAACAGAGCCATATAGTAATACAATAAGTACAATAGGAACTAATCTTAAAATGTTTGAGTCACCGAATTTTTTTTTTTCTAAAAAAAGACTTATCGATTGCAACTAACTTTCCATACACAACCCAATAAGATCAACTTATGATGAGCCATACCTGCTTCATCGTAATCATTACGCCTCGCATGAGCCAGTAATAATTGTGATAGCCCGAGCACACCCAAACACCCGCATAATTGCCGGAAACGGGCAACACGTTCAACGATTCAACAAACATAAAGAGGTATAAAAAAATTGAAATCAGAGTCAACGTAACTGCACGTGTGAACTCTTTCACGTGCTGTGGCATAAGAGGGAATTCGATAAAATTTTGCAATGGTTCGATCTACCAGCAGAAATGGAGATTAATAGCTTTACTAGTGTTGAATAATCAATTCAAAACTTACAATTCTTGAAAAATTTTTGAAGTTTCACGTTATTATGAACTCTAGTTTACTCCAAGATCTCGTTATCGTTTTTTAGTTGCTTCAAATGTATGGAGATTACAGAAAAGCTGTCGTATAGCCTGCACCGATTATGCAACTCAAACAAATTAATTTTTTTTTATTTTTTCAAGTGGCATTATTCAAACACTGGGGAACATATAAAGACAAGATAATTTCTCGAATACTTAAATTTTTACAATTCTTTACTGACTCTTTTTATTTCGAATTAAGAAGTAAAGGAATTTATTAAATCAATCAATTTATTAAAATGGTTGCTTCATCTGTGTTAGGTTTTCCACGTATTGGTGGTCAAAGAGAATTGAAGAAGACTACCGAAGCCTACTGGCAAGGTAAGGTTGACGTTGATACTTTACTTGCTCAAGGTAAATCTCTTCGTGAACACAATTGGAAACTTCAAAAGGAAGCTGGTGTGGAAGTTATTCCATCCAATGATTTCTCTTACTACGATCAAGTTCTTGACCTCTCTTTACTTTTCAATGTTATTCCAACTCGTTATACTAAGTTTGGTTTAGCACCAATTGATGTTTTATTTGCCATGGGTCGTGGTTTGCAAAGACCAGCCACTGAATCCACTCCAGCTGTTGATGTTACCGCTTTGGAAATGGTCAAGTGGTTTGATTCTAACTACCATTACGTTAGACCAACTTTCTCTCACTCTACTGAATTCAAGTTAAACACTGAAGCTGGGTTGAAGCCAGTTAATGAATACTTGGAAGCTAAAGCCCTTGGTATTGAAACCAGACCAGTTATTTTAGGTCCAATTTCTTACTTATACTTGGGTAAGTCTGATAAGGATTCATTGGATTTAGAACCAATCACTTTGTTGGAAAAGATCTTACCAGTTTACGAAGAATTATTATCTAAATTGAAGGAAGTTGGTGTGTCTCAAGTTCAAATTGATGAACCAGTTCTTGTTTTAGATTTACCAGAAGAAATTCAAAACAAATACAAATCTGCTTATGATCAATTAACTTCCAATTCTAATGTTCCTGAATTGATTTTGACCACTTACTTTGGTGACGTTAGACCAAATTTGGCTGCAATTAAAGAACTTTCTGTTGCTGGTTTCCATTTTGATTTTGTACGTGTTCCAGAACAATTCGACGATGTGGTCGAAATCTTAAACGACAAGCAAACTTTATCTGTTGGTATTGTTGATGGTAGAAACATTTGGAAGACTGATTTAGCTAAGGCTTCCACTTTTGTTGAAAAGGCTATTTCCAAACTTGGAAAGGACAGGGTTGTTGTTGCTACTTCTTCTTCTCTTTTACATACTCCAGTCGACTTGGAAAACGAAAAGAAGCTCGACCCAACTATTAAGGACTGGTTTTCCTTTGCTACTCAAAAATTATCTGAAGTTGTTGTCATTGCTAAGAATGTTTCCGGTGAAGATGTTTCCAAGGAATTAGAAGCTAATGCTGCATCTATTAAATCCAGAAAAGAATCACCAATCACCACTGATCCATCTGTTCAAGAAAGATTAGCTACTATCAATGAATCTCTTTCTACTAGAAAGTCTCCATTCGAGACTAGATTGAAGGATCAACAGGCCAAGTACAACTTGCCATTATTCCCAACCACCACCATTGGTTCTTTCCCACAAACCAAGGACATCAGAATTAACAGAAATAAGTTTACTAAAGGTGAATTATCTGCTGAAGACTATGATGCTTTCATCAAGAAGGAAATCGACCTTGTTGTTAAGTTCCAAGAAGAAATTGGTCTTGACGTTTTAGTTCATGGTGAGCCAGAAAGAAACGATATGGTTCAATACTTTGGTGAACAGTTGAAGGGTTTTGCTTTCACCACCAATGGTTGGGTTCAATCTTATGGTTCTAGATACGTTAGACCACCTATTGTCGTTGGTGATGTCTCCAGACCAAAGGCCATGACTGTCAAGGAATCTGTTTATGCTCAATCTATTACTTCCAAGCCAATGAAAGGTATGTTGACCGGTCCAGTTACTTGTTTGAGATGGTCCTTCCCAAGAGACGATGTTTCTCAAAGAGTTCAAGCTTTACAATTAGGTTTAGCTTTAAGAGATGAAGTCAATGACTTGGAATCTGCAGGTATTACTGTGATTCAAGTTGACGAACCAGCTATCAGAGAAGGTTTACCATTGAGAGCTGGTAAGGAAAGATCCGATTACTTGAACTGGGCTGCTCAATCATTTAGAGTTGCTACTTCTGGTGTCGAAAACTCTACTCAAATCCACTCTCATTTCTGTTACTCTGACTTGGATCCAAACCATATTAAGGCTTTGGATGCTGATGTCGTTTCCATTGAGTTCTCCAAGAAGGATGATCCAAAGTACATTCAAGAATTTTCTGACTACCCAAACCATATTGGTTTAGGTTTATTCGATATTCACTCTCCAAGAATTCCATCTAAGGAAGAATTCGTTGCTAGAATCGAAGAAATCTTAAAGGTGTATCCAGCTAACAAATTCTGGGTTAACCCAGATTGTGGTTTGAAGACCAGAGGTTGGACTGAAGTTAGAGCTGCTTTAACCAATATGGTTGATGCTGCCAAGGACTTCCGTGCCAAGCAATAAGTAAGTTTCCTCGATACGAGTGCACTATTCAATTCTTTTTGTTGTTGATGCTGTATCTATCGATCAGATTACATTTATTCAACATTAATGTAATTATAAATATTTTATGATGATGAGTTTACGTTTTTTATAAAATCTTGTTTTGCAAGTCTGCAATTCAAGTGGGGGATTAAAAATTAGTTGTTTTATTTTGGGATTTCAACATCGGTTATATATAAACTTTGTATTAAATATATTTCATATATTTTATATTTAATTGTAAGATTATTTAAGTCGTTATTCATCACTAGTATCTTCGGTCACCATTTTCCTAATTTCCCAAAAATAGTCCTTATTATATGTTGAAGCTTCAGTGTTTGTTACATCATATCTTTCATTTTCACCAAACCAATTTTTGGTTTTCTTAATCCATCGTAGCTCTTCCTTTTTAAATTTTTCAATCAATTTATCATCTATATTGATTTCAATCATTAAATTCTGTTGCATTTGTGTTTCTTCTCCAATAATAGAATCATCACTAGAATCAGATGAGGTTGAGGTTGTTGTTTTTTGTGTAAATGCAGATGTACTACTCACACCTCTATGAAAGTTTATGTCAGAGGCGATCGGTTGATGCTTTATTAAATTGGAAATATGATTACTACTAGGCATTTTTTTGAATGCTTGACTTTTCATTTTCTTAGGTTTAGCAGGAGTCAAATCTGGAACTTCAGCGAAAACATCATCTTCGCTTTCAGTTATATTGATCCATTTCATTAAATCTGGATCATATCTCATGTTCCCCACTATTTTTTCACCCTTTTTCAATTGAGGTTTATCTGCCTTCTTTTCTTGAATTGAGTCTTGACTGTAATCTTCCTTTGTTATGAGATGTGGCTTAGTAGTTTTGAGAGATTTAATTGAGTCAAATTTATACAAGTCAATATAGTTACCTTCCCACCTATGCTGTGACGGATTATATTTCATATCATTGTTATTTTGAGACAAGCTGCTGGGCAAGCCACAACCATCGTTCAAATATCGTACAAGTCCTAGCTTTTTAGAAGATGTCTTAGGAGCTTTTTTCGATTTCATTCTTCGGTTATTTTGAAGTTGGGTATTAGTGATCTCCATATATTTGGCAAGTAGTTCTCGTTTTTTTTTCTCCATTTCAATATCCATCGCTCGCAATTGGGTTTCTTTCCTTTCATCAAGATCTTCTAATGAATTTATATCATCAGATTTATTATAAAATGAAGGTATTCGGTTCAACTTTTTGAGTAATTTATTATTGCGATTATTAAAAAAAGGATGTTCATTTATTTCATTTGGGTTTGCATTAACATCTGCCATTGAATGATACTTTTTTATGGGTATATTCTTGTCTTTAATTGATCCAAATTGAGGAACCGATATTTTAGATGAAACTAACTTGGATTGCAATTTAATTGGAGAGGTCAACTCAAATCCATCTTCAAAATCCTCAAAATCGTCCTTCGTATACTCGTAATTCAAAGTTTTTTCATTTTCTAGTGCATCTCTATCAATTCCTTGCTTACCTATGGAATTTATCCCATTGAAGTCTTTTAGCTTTAAAGTATTTAATTTGTTATCATCAATAAAATCAAATTCTCCGTTGTTCTTCGCTTGCTCTAATAATTCTCGCTCTTCTTCCTCAGCTTTAATTTCCAATTCTCGTTGTTTGAGCTTTAATAGAGCTTTTGCTTTACTTTCTTTCACCAGGTGACTACCTCCATGATTGTAAACACCACTTTCTTCAACTCCAAAGATATTGTCAACATCCTCCAATTCGGCGTCGTTAAATTCAGATACTTCAGTATCATCCGTTTCAGTTACATCCTCACTATAATCAGACAACGTCTTCCTATGTGATTTAGGAGATGATGCTGAAAAAGTTCCTGGAGAAAGATCATCAATATCTATTAAGAAATCTGTGTCATTGATATCTTTATCGGGTTGTAAAATAGGTGTAGATAACAGATTGAGCTTAGTATTTTTAGAACTATCTACATTTTTCTTTAAAGTGGCCAAATCATCAGATTTTAAAGTTAATGTCTGCAAGCCATCTTCTAAATAATTGTCAGGCTTGCTTTGTTCCACTCGTCTCCTTACCAGTCCAACGGGAAAGTTGAGTCTTACTGTTTTGTAGTTGTCTTCTTCATCTAATAAAAGATCATTATTATCAGAGGCATCGTCTTGAAACTTCGCTAGAAAATCCTTCTTACTTGATATTCGTGTATTCTTAGAACTATTTCCAGCTACTGGGGGCCGTCGGGATTTCATAGTTGTAGTAAATCAAATAAGAGTTGATCTGGAAAAACAAAACAAACAATGTTTGCGATCTTTGAAAATCATAACACAAAATTCAAAAGTTTATAGCAAACCAATTTCGCAACCACATGCACTATTACTTCGTTTATAATGCAATCGCGTACCATGAAGAAGATTCTAAATGATAATATGTGCTTATACTAACATTTTTTAACCTAATATATTACTTTATATTGTATATTTGTTTTATGATTTTAGCTTAGTATGAATCGCATTCATTTAACGCAATCAAATAAGTAATAGAATAGAATAATCATGTACATAAAATATATGCAATTAGGGTATTTATATCATATTAAAAGGGCACATATATCAATAAAAAACCAAAATAAAGTTCAATATTGTATATTACCTTCCTAAATCCTCAGAATATCAATGTGCTTAGTACAATTTATTGATTGATTTAAAAATCTAGTAAGGAAGAATAAAAAAATGAAATAATGAAAAAAAAAAAAGTGGATTGATACTAAAAAATACTGACTTCTCAATTAAGTGTCATTTTTTCTTGACAGTAAAATATGACTTTATTTTTGCGAGTGACGTATTAGTTATGTAATTGAGTTTTGAAACATAGTTTTGAAACATAGTTTTAAACATGCATCAATATATTTGACATATTTTTTTTTGTTTCTTAAAACGTTTTTTTCCTTTGTCAGAAAAAAGAATACTTTAGCACACTTCTAGTTTAGACTTTATCCATGAATTTTTACTTAAAAGATGGTTTTCATGTCGATTAATTCTGGGGTAGATTTTAAAACGTAAGCTTGTGCATTTTCACCAGTATAATTATTATTTTGATGGCTGGGTTGAATTATTTGCCCTATTAAAGGCAATTGCAGTTTTATAGATGTTGTTAATTGCACTAAATAATTCTCCATGAGTATCGGAAGACATATAGATGCCATAAAAACAATAACAAGTACCGACAAAACAAAAAAATGAATATAAATTCTTTTTCTTCTCCTTTTTAGTTCTCTTCTTCCAAATATATTCGGTAAAGGTTTAAATCTTGGACCTATCCAAAGTAAAATAACCGTATGCAACCTATCAAAATACGGGACAACGACGAAAGGAAGCATTATGATGAAGAGTAAATGCCCGTAAATAAAATCCAAGGCAAATAAATCTAATTCGATTATCTTAATAAAAAACTCTCTAATCATATATGGCAAAAACATTGTAAAACCAAGTCCACTTTTCCAAAATTTACCTGACCACCATGTTCTATTGGTGTTATTTTTAATTAGTTCACTTGCAAGTAACCATGAAGTAGATTGAAAAATTAGTTTTTTAAGGTTAATAATGCAAACCAAAAAGGCAAGTCCTCTCAGAAAATTTTCACCTTCTAATGCAAAAATTAGAATAAATTCCATAAATGTGATTATTATTGCAAACAGATGGGCAATAGCTGAAATTACAATAGCAGGATTGCAAAACAAACCAAAAAATATAGAAAATATACCTAGTAAACTCAATAATAGAATCTTAAGCAATATGGGAATAGTCAATACAAGACCCAATCTCAATAAAACATGAATTTTCTCTGGATTAGTAACACCATGTTGTGAATTTATGAATAAGTAGGGTAAAAGAAAGAAAAAAGAATTGAAAAACGGAAACAAGACTTGATCTAAAAATACATTCCAATGAGATGATAAGTCAATATTTTCAGATTCGGACTCGTTTAATTTTCTCCTTGAATAACCACTAAACTTGGAACGCTTTTCTTTGGTAAAATTGACCCAAGAGTTTGTATGATCTTTATAGTTCCCTCTCGAAAGCCACCTGAGAAACTCTCTGTAATCCAAAAAAAACTCTTGCCATGAAAATTGATGAGGATTAAACAAGAATGGCGCCAATAATAAAGATATAATTGTGACCCAAAACCAAAGTAAACTAGGTTGCCATATAGTAATGGTTGCAAAAATTAAAACAAGGCCCCACATTCCTCCGATATATATCAAATCATTGGCATATTGAGAATACAAATTAGAAAATGAATTCCTAGTTGTAGAGAAACCCCTTCCAGTAGCAAAATATTTAGCTCCTCCGTAAGTGAGATTATCTCGAAGAGATTTGGCAAATATTTGACACACAACTACTTCAAAAAAAGGAGATAAAGAAAATATATGGATAAATATTTTCTTCAAAGCGAAAAAAGGACCTTTGTCTAGTAATTGTTGTACTACCATAGGAATAAATGAAATTATAAAGCAAATGACAACCGAAAGGACATAATGTTTTATCCAATAGTTTATTGGGAGTAAATTACTACACCCAAGAGGAACTTCAAGATTGGTTACGGGATCTCCTTGTTTCCATTGACAAATTATCGATTCACTGCTCAACGCGCCAAAATTCATCAATATCAACATAAACATATGAACAGACAACATTATAAGCAAATTGTTTATATGGAATCCAGCATGTGCGTAATAGAAGGTAAGAAGTCTATCAATTGATAATGAAGTACCAAGATAATAATGTTCTCTTGAAAGAATTTGCTCGCCCATACCAGCACCGATCTTTCTGGTAAAATTCAAGACTGATCCAAATCCCAAATCTCTACCTTTACCACATTGATAATAATCACAATGCTTTATTCTACCACCTCTTAAAATAGTATTCATTCCAGCAAAGATATCTTCGTTTAAATGTAATCCCTTCTGGCCCTTAGAAATGCCCCCTCTTGTACACATAAATATACCGTTCATGAAATCTGGATGCCCATAATGCAATTTTCCACCAATTCGAACTAAAGATCTTGCAAAAAGAGTACCGAATGTTTGCTCTTTAGAGGCTGCAACATCTCCTAGAATCCCCTCATTTTCTGAAAAGATATACTCTCTGGCACCCAATATTGCAACTTTACTAGAATCACTGTAAGGTATACTTGGGTCGTAATCATTTGAGCAATCAAGATCATACTCTTCAAATTCAGCTAGGACAGATTTAATTTTTAAGCATTCTTCCAAATAATTATCTTGATTTGAATCTACTACTTGAATATACTCCCCACGATAAAAAATAAGTGAATTATTTTGATTATCCGATTTTCCATCACCAATAATAGGATTTCCTGATAGTCTTATTTTATATATGTGGCTAAATTTTCCCAGATCCGTTTTTTTGCTAACATCCAAAAGAGATGAATAATAAATTAAATTACCTAAATCATCATATTCTTGTTCAATTGTCGCAACTAAAATTTCAGGGAAAGCTGCAAAAAGAAAACTTGCGTCTTCTAATTCTTCTTTGGTGAGAAACTGTAACCTTTGAATCGCAATTACAATTCGGCACGGATTTGAGCAGTTATTATTTGAATTGTAGTTCAACTCTTCTGAATCGTATAATAGTTGAATTGCCTTGTAATAATTAGCAAAACCTGATATAGTTCTATACAAAGTTTGTGTTCTCAAACTGGCCCAAATTCTTGTTCTGAGAGTATTAGCATAGGAACTTCTCTTGAATCCAACACAATAGTAAGGGATATTATCGTTCAACTTATCATTTAAAATTTCGTCATCTAATTCTTCATCATTTGGGCTTTTATTTAAGATTTGCTCGTTTAAAACTTCTCCATAGCTGTCCATAATCTTTGTATCACTCACAAAATACTCCCATTCTTGCTTGTGCAACTTTTTTAGGTACTCTAGGGGTGATATTTTAGATTTCTTATCAGCTTTTAATATGTAGTCTGTGCTTAATAATATCTTTTCAGAAAAATGTGGTACTAAAACTGTGAATTGGGGTAACGCGTTAATAGGAATTGGTTCTGGCATATTCATTGAAAGAGACTGAGTAAAATACAAAATTCTTCTTTCTGCTTCTTTACCTTTATCGAAAAAAACCTGCTTATTACTATGATCTTGAAGGACAAAAAATAATGGAGGATTTTCTATTTGAATGAAATCTGATTCTGAATAATGGTAAACTAGTTTCCGAATTTGATCCAAAGATAAAAAGTGCTCTCGATACATCGAAAACATTATGGAATTCCAAATTTTTGAAATACTTTTAGAAATGTCAAGTTTGACAGGTCCAGATTGATTAATAAAATTGGAACCCAACTTTGAAGGAAGTGTTCTAGAGATTGATTTCCATGGTGAAAATATTGATTGAAAAGATTCAAATGAAAGTATCGTGGATAACAAACAGTTGCAAATTACATACCAAAGGTATGTATCAAGGAAAAACAAAATCAAGTCAACCATGTAAACAAGAAATAATAGAAATTTAGGATAATGACGACAAAGTAGAGAACCTGTAAGAACATCGCCATAACAAGAAGGAACTTTCAAGGTATATAAAACACGAATTGAATCCTTAAGAGCCAAAGTAAGGAAAAAGTACGACTCTAAAAACTTAGCTGTAAATATTGTAAGCCATAGAACAATTGAAGTTGTTCTCTGAGATTTTCCCATTGGTGCAAAGGAGGATGTGAAAGTTGTAATGGTCTCATTGTTTTTGATGCAAAATAATTTATTGCTTGGAACAACTGAAAGATATATAGTTGTGAAAATCGAAAATATCAATTGAATCACAGAAATAGTTAAACCAGAAACAGAATACACATCAAACGGAATAAACACAAGAATGTATATCGAAGGTGCAATATTCACTAAAAACAAAAAAATTAAAAGGGCCAACCTTAAAAACAATTTCCCCGTTACTTTCACATATAAAAATTCACACATAGTGGCAAGTATTTGAAGTAAACAAGCCAATGAGCCACCAAAAGATACAATAGTCAATTTCACTTGCAATGGTGGTTTGTTATCAAGTAACTGAATATAATTTTTAGTATATAATGTCGGAGAGTTAAAGGAAGTGAAATACCAATAAGTTGAAACATGAATATTCCAAATTCTGGTAAAATTTGTTAATAAATGAAACCATGATCTTCTTTCTTTATAAGTTTTAAAAAAAGTATTATTCCAATCAATTTTGGAAAAGGAGAAATATCTTTCACATTTGGGTAAATCCATAAAAAGTGAACCATCTTGTAATTGAATTTTACGGAGATTGTTAGAGTTCCAAAAAAACTGATTTATATCATCATAACCAATTACACTTGCATGATCTTTCCCTTTTATGGATCGACTTTTTTGATCCATTAAAACATTATAAAATGGATTTATTACATTTGATAAAAAATCTTGTGAATGCACGGAATTTTTAAAATGATTGGGAAAACTCAGAATAGCACAGTAATAGATAAAACATATACACTCAGGCATAAACCGAATGTTATTAGCTTCGCCCCAAATTAATAGATATAAGGCTATTTCCAAAACATAATTATAAACACCTAATGTAGATATTCTAAGTTTCCACTGATAGACTAAATCCTCTTTTTTTACCACATATCTGGTTGCAAAAAACCATTTGCGATAATTTGAATGCTCGCCTGCAATATAATCAGAATATAACGATTTCAAAGCTTGTGAACATTCCATCCTATGAGCTCTAGAATTAAGTTGACTCATGAACAAGTGATACATATTTGAAACATTATCTTCTTGGAACCCGTAATACAAACCCAATTCTTGGAAAATGGAATAAATTTCCAGTTCATTAATATTTGCTCCGTTAGAGGCTGACCACGAGGAATATAAACAATCAGAGTCAGACATAAGTTAATAAAAAATACATTAAGTTATAATCAAAAGACACGAATAATTTATAAATTCACCTAGATGTTAAAAAACTAATATAAAGTTTATTTACTAAAAGTAAGCAGTTGTAAAAGGACAAAAAAAAAAGGTTTTGCAACCATTTTAAAATTAAAAAAATAATGCCTTCAGCCAGATTCGAACTGACGATCTCCTCATTACTAGTGAGGTGCCTTACCAACTTGGCCATAAAGGCTTAACTTGTAAAAGTTAAGCTGTAGCTATAATAAATATAATATGAGACAATGAAGTTTTCCTTGAAATTTGATTTGAAGTTACTTAATAATATTGCAATTTCTTTTTGTTACAGTGTATTTTATTTTTTTTCTCTATCATTCATTTATGACATTTACACTTTTTTTTGCTTCGATTTACACACGACCCCCCTTTGTTTTTGTCTCGACACTAACTTTAATAAAATCATTACACAAATTTCTTCTGGTTACACAATACCTTAAGGTGTACTTCATAGCACAAAGAGACCCAAATTAGCGTGCTGCAAAAAGTCAAATAACTAAGAACATACTTGAGTTTATTACACGCAGAAACACGCACAGATCTCCTGTCGTTGATAGACATACAACGAGATTCTAATCCTCTCAATTCACTTTGAAAAAGCACACGATACAATTTTTTAGCTTGCAGTTTTTAGGTCTTTACCACTGTTAAGCAACACCTGCTTCATATACGTTAAAACCACCGTCAAATTGTCGCTTTTCAGTAACCAGGACGAAGCAGCAAAAATTATTGGGCTTTCGAATGATGAAATCCATCAGTACCGTCAAAAAGATGTTTCTGATGGAATTTCACCAGATGATGCTACTACTGCAGCTGCAGTTGCAGCAGCACTGTCAGCAGCAGCAGCAGCAGTAGCTGGAATTTCGCAACTTAAAGATGAAGATCATCATCTTCAACATCATCATCAACAGTTGCACCCACAAGATGCACACCAGATGGCTATTGCAGCAGCAGCAGCGCATCATCAAATTCCACACCACAATCAGATGAATCCTTCTGTACAACATCATCAACACCAACACTCTCAATTGCATCATATTTCTTCGCATTTGGGGGCAACTCATCATCAAATGCAACAACATCATCAACTAAGCCAACACCATCAAATACCGACGCATCATCATATGCCTCTGCATCATCATCACCATTTGGAGATGCTTGCACAGGCCAATGAAGAAGATCTTTTAGATACGGCTGGTAGGAAAGTTGCACCACGATCACTGGACTTGTTTAGAATTGGACCACAATTTTCTGAAACAAGACATCATCAAGATATATATTGTAAAAAGAACGACATGGATGTGAATCCAATACTTGAAGCAAGAATAGATAGGGGGTTTGAAACTGGAGAAAATGGAACATGGATTGGTTATAAAAGAAACTATTTTACCTTAGTAGCGTCTTTCAACTTGGAAAATTTTGATTATAACAGATTTATTGAGAATAAATTTTATACTTATGAGAAGGCTTCCAAAGATGGGGAATCTATTGAAAAAAAAGTTGAAATATCTTATTTTGCAATTCGATTAGTAGCAAAATGTTCAGATGATGAAGTAGCTATTTCTCTTATACAGCATACAGCAAAAAGAGATAAAGGACCTCAGTTCCCCCCACCAATTTATCCAGCGGTTCCAGGTGATTTACCAGATCATGATATAGTTAGGGCATCATGTAACAAAAGGAATGGTAATAAAATTGAACTGATGAACAAAGTTTTTTACTTTGATAGAGCAGAATATTATCACAATACTAATCTTGACACTTTAAAAGATGATTCGATATTGAAGAATTATCCTAGTGATAGTATTGCACGAGTAGCTCGATTTGAAAGAATCCAGTTTACCTCTTCAATTAGATTGAAAAGTACTTCTGTGAATAGTAGATATTTCACGTTGCATGTCGAACTTTTAGGTATTATTGAAGATGAAGATGCCCAAATTCAGCCAATTCTATTATCTTCAATTGAAACTCCTCCATTGATTATTCGTGGTAGATCACCATCAAATTATCACAAAGACCGTACTTCAGGATACAGACCTCATATTCATCCACATTGATAGTGAATAATAATGCAAGGTTAAGGTATTTAATATATGACGATTATTATAATTATTATTATTATTATTTTTTCTTTTTTTTAAAAAAAAATGGATTCACAACATATTTGATTGAGCACAAATCAAAGTTTATAAATTGATATTGAGTTGGTATAGCTGATGGAATTAGGATCTCATATTTCGTTAAATTATATTTTTGAGTCAATTTCTATATTGTTTGATCTGTTTCTGTTTCATTTTATGTAAGAATCAATATGTATTTTAAATATATGTATATTAGCCAGAAGCTTAAAAATCCAGCAAATCTGATAATTGGTTTTAGTAACTTATTAAGTGAAACACAACCAATGGGCCGAAGAATAACGATACAAAAAAAAAAAAAAGAAAAAAAAAAAATGGAGCCGAGCTTCACCTACTATAAGTGATATACACAGCAATATTCAACAATTTTATATAAATATCAATTCTTCAACCCATTTATAATAATTTTTATACCCAAAATATTATGAATTTTGTTTCATTTTGTCGATTTACAACCCCCACACCAATCTACACACCCTTAACTCTTTGCTCTGCCCCACCCCCACTCAATGTGTTTATGATCCTCACACGCAGGACAAAAACCGCACCAAATTCTCCTGGATTATTTCCCCATACTTTTTTCTTTTTCTTTCCCATCAGACATCGAAGTTTAAATTAAATACTCAGAAGGACCTATCCTGATCACTTAAATTAGAGACCTGGCTATATATTTATAACTGAACCATATCAACTTGCATCATTAGCTTGGATCTCACTTCAGTCAATTTAATCAATAAATCCAGCTTCAATTCTTTCTTATTATTTTTGCAACAGAGGGTGAAGGAACCGTAATCTGAGACAAAATTAAAGGCTAACGTGATAGCATCCATATTTGACTAAGACCCAAACCATAGCATCTGATCTTTGATTACAGAGATATACTATCAGATATTGATGACCGATAACAAGGCTTTCAACCAGACTCTTTCAAGAGGGTCAGGCACGATACCGCCTAGCATGACGCCGTCCAGCGCGATGTTGTTACAAGTAAAGAAAGGACAGAATTGTAACGATCAGTCTACGCCAATGGAATATTTAAAAATTATAGATAAACAGTCATTAGATTATGTTATTCGATCTGGGATTGCCGGTGGTCTAGCTGGATGTGGGGCTAAAACTCTAATTGCACCTTTGGATCGAATAAAAATTTTATTTCAAACATCGAATCCAGAATTTTTAAAGTACAGGGGTACTTTTTTCGGACTATTTAAAGCTGGGAGCAAAATATGGCGCACAGATGGGATTCTTGGATTGTTTCAAGGCCATTCAGTGACGTTAATTAGAATTTTCCCTTATGCACTGATCAAGTTTGTAGCATACGAACAAATTCGAGCAATATTGATTCCTAACGATGCATATGAAACAGGAGTGAGGAGATTCATGGCAGGTTCATTATCAGGGCTTGCATCTGTTTTTTTAACTTATCCATTAGATCTCATTAGAGTTCGTATGGCGTTTGATACCTCTAATTTAAGACATAAACCTCAGAAGGATGCTGGATTTCTTGCTCATCATCGAGGTAAACTTTTAAGCACTATCCAAAGCGTTTTCCATGAAAACCCACCACGCCGTATAAATGATCCGATGTGGGTAAGATATTTAAGAGAAAAATTACCCAACAGTATGGTTTCGATTTCTAATTTTTATCGAGGATTTGCTCCTACAATTTTAGGAATGATACCTTACGCAGGGGTATCATTCTATACACACGATCTGATCCATGATATATTTAGACTGAAATATTTGGCTCGATACGCGGTGCAACAATCAACGAAATCAGGAATGAAAATTGCAGAAAAAAATAAAGTAGTTACGAAGGGAGAGGAGCATACCACAAGAGATTCTAGGAAACCTTTAAAAGTCTACGCACAATTATTTGCTGGAGGGTTAGCAGGAATGTGTTCCCAAACGGCAGCATACCCTTTTGAAGTTATTAGAAGAAGAATGCAAGTTGGGGGAGCAGTTAATAATGGGAAGTTCATGCTGTTCAAAAGTACGGCTAAACTTATTTTCCAAGAAAGTGGGTTTAGAGGATTCTTTGTTGGATTGTCTATTGGATATTTAAAAGTTGTCCCCATGCTGGCGTGTTCTTTCTTCATATATGAAAGATGTAAAGTCTTGTTGGGTATATAGATACATATTGCATACAAATAGAATTAATCACGCATATAATATATTAAACCAATAATATATTAAACCAACTGTTGGTTGTGTCCTTATGGAGAAATAGTATTTTTTTTCTATTACATTTGTAGTTATTTTATTTTGATTTAAATTAAGAATTTTCAAATAACCTCAAAAAAACCACCACCACTTTCTTTTACCTGGTCTTGTTCCAAATTTAGGATTTAATGCAGCTGGATCGGTAAATTTCTTTGCCCCATCAACCATCCTATCCTTAGCAAGAGTGGCAGTGGTAGATAAAGATGCAGTTCCAATTTGGAACCCCCAACCTCTTAATATTTTGACTACTGATGGAGTTATGGCGGCAGTAATAGGGGCTCTGATGAAAATCAAAGACTTATGGATTCCATAAGCAATAGCAAACTCAGTCCAAGAGAATTGATCCACTACTGTTTGCCAAAGTGAAGGCTTTCCATCAGATTTCGAAGAAGAGTCTTGACCTTGTTCATCCATCTTTTGAGCGTCCAATTCTCCTCTTTCTTGTTGCTTTTGCTTTAATTCTTCTTCAGATACACCGTATCCAAAAATGTTTTTAAGTTTGTTTTCATACTCTTCAATTTTATCTCTACCTGAAGAGTGTACAAGAATGTAACAGATGGGTAAATCAATGGCAGAAAGTGCAAGGTAAACACCAAGGGCAGAGTAACCATATTCCTTCATAAGAGCTTTGATTCCAGTGGGTTTTTTGGTGGTCGTGGATTGGAATCTCAAGAGTGGGAGTCTTGGTCTGAGAGTGCCCCAAGGTTTCAACGAAGGGCGTATAAATATTGAATTGAGTCGGAACATTATATGTAAAGATAATTATTTTTGAAAAAAGCGGCAAGAAATTAGTGCACTAAAGGTTTGAGGGTAATGTTTTATGGGCGAAAATTCAAGATTCTTCCCCAAGACAAAAAATTAATTGATGCTAATTGTAATTATAGAGGATTCGAGACCAATTTTTTTCTTAAATCTGAGAGAAATGTTGCGAATTTGTTTCTGTTCAGTACATTGGTTTTTTTTTTAAGAATGAACATTAGAGAGTGAAAGTAAAGCGCAAGTCTTTTCCTAGTGGCAATATGGGCAAATAATGCATTCCGAAAGAAATTGCTTGCGCATAGTGAGAAAGAGATTGGGCGATTGCCCATGCGTTGCTAAAATAGAGACATATTTAACATCGTGCACCCGCTACGGGGATAAAGACGCCTACGGTATGTTAAATATGATTTTACTTATATATTAAGATTTCATCTAAACTGAGAATAGAATTTTTCTTCTTTAAACCGTTGATTAACTCTATCAATCACTTGTTGTGAATAAACATCTTCTAAGTTTTCACCTCCATTTAACACTCTATCTTCGTGCTTTTTCTGTTCATCTTTGGTCATCACCACTACGTTTTGTAATGAAACATCTTGCTTGGGATCCCAACGGGAAAGCACAAGTCTAGTTGAAAATCCAGAAATTGGACTTTTGCCCTTGAAAACTTCCTCTAATACGTAGGGAATCTCTCGAAGTGAAATGGGGACTCTTTGTTCTTCTTCTCCAATCCTTGTTTGTTGTCCTGCAAGCAGTTGAAGGAAACCTTCGTAAGTTTTATATCTGTTTTTACCTTCCACAGGCTCGATAGGGTATCCTGCAATGCTGGTAATCAAGTAAGTTGCTATAGCCAATCCAAACATCCCTGGCATTGTTCCCAATACTGGTAATATTCTTACTCTAAAGTTTTTAAGAGCTGCCAATTCTTCTACGTCTCCCTTTTCCATTTCAGCATTATCCAAGGGCAACAATTGTGCCTTACGAGGATCAGGTTTTTCAGCAGAGAAAACCACGGGGATATTGGTAGTTATACCTCTTTTCTTCAACCTAATTCTCACCGATTTCGATAACGGGTCTTCTTCTGTTTTCAGAATGTCCAGGATATTGATTCTTGTAGAATCAGATTTACAAGCAGCTCCACCTGAAGAGATGACGGGGATATTATTAACTTGACAATATTCTAATAAGTCCACTTTGGTATCAATATTATCAATACAGTCAACCACATAAGTGGGGTTCATATCATCACCAAATATTAACCTTTGAGCTGATTTCAAATTCCATAATTCATTGTATTCTTCTATTTCAACCCATGGAGCAATTTGTTCAAGGTGGCGTTTTAAGCAGCTCACTTTAGGTACCCCTACATCCTTTAAATTGGCAACTGCATGCCTATTTAAAGAAGACAAACTGACTTGATCGAAATCAATGATTCTAATCTTTCCCACACCTGATCTTACAAGCATAGTAGCCACCCAAGACCCAACACCACCGGCACCAACAACTACAATGCGTTGATCTCTTACTTTTGCCATTCCTTCATCGGTTAAGAAGGCATAGTTTCTAGCGAGTTGTTCACGAATGAGTTCTTCAGAATGAGGTTTGGTTGATTTCTTGACTTTATCTTGGGGAACGGGCTTTCTTGGGGGATCTAACCAAATTTTATGAGCCATCTCAACTGCACTTGCAGTTACGATTGCAGTGGCCACTATGGCGAGCCATAATCTACAACCCATGATGATAAAATGCCAAGTTAGAAAATAAATTTCACCTATTTGCTGTGAAAAATCATGAGTGCGAAAACTCAGCAAAACTGAACATCATTGTCAGTGAAAAAAGGTAATATGCTTGAATATGAATTGAGGGGGAAAAGAATTATATTTAAACAAGTCTTTGCCATTCTAGAAACTCTACACGCAAGATATCATAAGCTCCAACGGTAGACTCATAAACATGGCGGGGTGAGTATTTTCACAGTATAAGGTTTACTATAAAGACGTTATATGGTTATTTCTTGGTTTCTTTTAAGTTTTTTATTTTATTTTTTAGTGTTGCTTGTTCGGTGTTTACACCAAGCCGCACCTGAGATGAGCTGCTTATCAAACCATTTTAATCACAGGAGTCATAGCACCTATATACCCCAGAGAATCGAGAAACCTAATTTTTTTAGGTGACTACCATAAGTTGTAACTTGCTACAATATACAAACATTTAAAAAATTAATATTTTATAATTTTTCAATCCTTAAAGATATTTATAATTTAGAAGCTGGCTTTCTACCAACAGTACACTTGATTAAACCACTTGGATCAGAAGATGGGTAGAATAATTCCTTGTTATCTTTAATTCCCTTCCACTCCAAATTGAACAAAATGTAATGCTTGTTTGGCAAAGAGTACGAAACAGTAGCAACTTCAGGAGCAGCTTCCAAAATAGAATGAGACATGTTGAACATGGTGGCCTGCACCGAAGGAGAATTTTCTAAGCAGAAAGTTTCAAGAGTGATAGATCTAGCTTGATCATAGGTATTGTCGAAAACTCCCTTGTCAGCGGCAGCAGCGATTCCCTTAAGACCACCAAGTTTCTTGGTGTCATAGGTCCAAGAGGCATCGACATCAGTAGATAAAATTCTATCCGTAGTTGGCTTCAAAGTAGTGTAGTCACATTCATGGTAACCGTAAAACATAGAACCAGTCAGTTTCAAAACCGTAAGATCTTTTATTCCAGAAACAATTTCAAGCTTATCGGTAGCCTTATCATAATCCAAGTGGCAACGTCTAGTTTCAGGACCACCGTGAACAAATGAGTGAGCGTGAGGCTTCCCATTAAGTGGGATCTTGTTCCATCTATTTTGAACGATAGTAACTTCTAACCCACTAACATGACTGTACTTGGTAGTAAAGTGTTGAGCAAGATGAGCGGCAAATCTTTCAATTGGCCAAACATCGGTGGTTTTGGCTTCAACAAGAATGGTATTCTTGACAGTATCGGTTGGAACAATCAGCGAATTGTCTGCCTTGGTATATGATTCATCGAATGATCCTCTCAATAAGACTTCCACTTGAGCTTCAAGAATTTCTTGAACGTTGGGATCTCTTGAGTCCTTTTTAACCTTAAGGAACTTGACTTTTGATTTACCGTAAGTAGAAGAGACTAAGCTGGCCATTTTATGTATTAAGTATGAATTGATGTGTTATTCGTTATAGTATTAAACACTTTTCGAAATATTGCACATTTCATGCCTATTTAAATACTTCTTATCGTAGGTGAGCATTCGGTGATCTCCGTGCTACTACAAGTGATAAGTTAAAATGGGACACGCGAGCTATGCACTACAACATCTTATGAGAAATTCGGGTAACTAAACTCCCATCATCGCTGCATTCAACCGGCTGGCCGACTGCTAAAGGAGGGGAGGGGTGGCATATATCTCAATTTACATCAGATCGCTCTCTCTCTCTCTCTTTTTTTTTTGTTTTTCTTCTTACTATGGTGGTCAATCACTATTTACTTTGATTCAATTAATTCCATTACTGTGTGATATCATCCACAATCTTTACAATTGTTAATTTTATTTATTTTTCACTATTTCCTTTTCCATTTGCTTTATTCGCTTTACTTTTTTATTTTTTATTTTAAACATTTATTTTTTTACTTTTTTTTTATTTTGTTTTTTTGAAGATTAGGGTCTTAAAATCTTGTTACTTTTTGAGACTTTACGATAAAAATGAAAAGTTTTGGAGTGAATAATACAACTAAACTACATTTTCTTACTTGCTTATGGCTCAGTTAAAATTAGTTTATATTACTCTGATATCAAAATCATATATATCGTATTTAGTAATTACTAAACAGTCATAATATTGTTTATTATTATTGGACCTTTTTTATCCGAGCTCCGTAGTAGTTACAATTGGTGAATTTTAGTTTATAATTTTTTAGTATATAATCGTTTCAACAAAAGAAAATTGTTATTCCTCGATTTTCTTCTTTGATAGGCCAATTATTCTTATCGATACCCCTACCCGTTTACCGTTTACCACTTGCTTATAACTTCATCGAAAATAGGCCCATAACTAAATGTTCTTGTCGTGCATAACTATTTTCGCAAAGTTTGGAAAACCGGCTCACCGATGGGTAGTTGCAATTCTGATTACCTATTATAGATTTATTGGAGATTAGACAATTTTCTACAAACGAACCCGAGGTACTTTTTTAAAATTTTATTTTTTGTTTTTGTTTTATTTTTAGTTTAGTCAACTATACAATAGTCCATTTAGACTTGGGATGTCTTAATAGGAGAATACTAACCAAAATTTATTTATAACAACAAAAAGCATAATGTCTTATAATCTACAATGAGTTATTTATAAACTATCTTTATTAATCATGCACCCTCAATCGAGGTTTTTTCGTTGCTTTCTTTATCATTAACCTCAAATCTCAAACTCTTTCTCTTTTTAGCGGCAGAATCACTGGATTGAATACCAGTACTAACATTTTCTTCAGTACTATTTATGTTTTCTGAAGGTTGCTCGTCTGTAGGACTGTTGTCAAAGACCAATTCTGCAGTTCGAATCCATCTTCTTCTTCTGGTATATTTACCAAAAGTATCTTCAGTACTTGGTTTCTTCCACACATTATCATAATATATAAACCCTTCATCTGGAGATGGATTGGCAGTTGTCTTAGACCTTTTGTTAGACGCAATGGCAATGGCACCATCATTGGTTAAATCTAATCGCCATGTTTTATCAACCCATCTCCATCTAGCACCATTGGTAACTAATTGCAGTTGTTGTTGTTGACCAAAAGAGTAATTAGAATTTTCTGCATTAGGTAATTGAAAATTTTCTAAAGATGAAGATTCATTTAAAAACTCATCAGTCCATGGAGTTCTTTCATATGATAACAAATTTGAAGTCCATCCAATCCCTAACCATCTTCGTTGATTTTCATATATAGCATAAGTAAACCTAACAGGTTTACCATCGTTTGCTAAGCCTCCAGTAGATTTCGAAGAAAGACCGGCATTTTTTTGAACTTTAGCAAATGCAGCTGCAAATAAAGAATGATTTTTAGCATTCAGGAAATCCAAACCTGTTAAATAAAAGCATAAAAGACGAACCAATTTAATTTTCCATAAAACTTTTCTAGTAACTCTCAGATACGCAGAATGATAAGTTAAAAGGTAAAAGCCCGAAGCAAATAAAATAATTCTAGGCTTAATGATGAAAAATGAAATCACCAAATACAATGGGGTTAAGAAAACAGTGGTGAAAAGTAACCTTTTTATGTCATATGCATTCAACAGAAGAGAAGTGATTGGATTTAAAAGCATGTCAGCTTTAATGCAAGTTGTGGTTAATACTTGGACGACATCATCTAAGGTTGGATTTAAATTAGTTTCTTCAATGATTTTCTGATTTAAAGCTGCGTAAAGAGTTATTATGGCTACTATAACCAAATGACCGAGCCACGTAACTATTCTTTCAAAATAAAGAACGGTAAAACCATATAAACATAATACAATTAAATTGATCCAATAGTCATCATTGGTCCAAGTAAATATCGATAATATTTTGTTTGTTATAAGAAGATAAGGATATGATTTGATTAAAGATTTCGCAACAATAGGTGGTGTGGATGATAACAAAGGTGAAGTATGTAAAGCTTCAATCATGTTCAGATCCAGATCCCCAACAGTGGAAAATTTAGCTCGAATTTCAACATTGTCTCCAGATTCAGTGGATTTAGAAGCTCCTGTAGTTCCTGTACCACTCGATGGCGTTGTCACTTGATTTGAAGATCCCTTAGATTCCGAAGATTTACTCATTTAGAGGGAGGGGGTAAAGCAAAATCAAATATCAATGTTAAATAGTTTTAAACGCCTCTGTTTCTTCCCTTTTTGTTCCCAGCTTGTATAATAATATCAATTTATATCAAATTGCACCTCTATTTTTAAATTTGAACAGGTGAATATGGTATAATGTTAGTTGCTATAAACAATAATTTCGAAAGAAGAATGACAAACAAAAATCAAGGGAAAGGAAGGAAAAAGAAGGAAAGAAGGAAAAAAAAAAATTAAAAAAAAAATTAAAAAAATTAAAAACAGTAAAAAATAAACCTCTCAGTTATTTATCAAATATGTGGAGATGTACGGTAATTGTGCAGGAGACCAACCGTACAAATGAGGTTTTCATTGATGAATTAAACGGCAATAAAATGGATTTCAGTGGATTAATAAGTCAAGAAATTGAACGGAAGAAAGAAGCAGTGAAAAGCAAAAAGAAGAAAAAAGTGAAAAGCGGACATGGCACTGAAAAAACGGTTAAATCAACAATCGGCGATGAGGAGAATATTGATCAGAGTAAATTGCCTGTGATAAATGAAAATTTTCAATTTAAACTGAAAAATGAATCAATTTCAAACACCAATTCAAGTCATGAATTAGCAGAGCAAGTTGTAGGTAATGAAATTGTAGAAGAGAATCATAAGGGTGAAGATTTAAATGACATAATTACTAGGGAGGAAAACCAAAAAAATTTTGATGGAAGTAGTAACCATATAGCATTAACAGAAGAAGAAATTAAATTATCAGAAACGATATCTGTTGATGATATTGATGCAAAACTTAAAGAATTTAATGAGACTACACAAGGAAGCAAAGAAGCGAAAATTCGGAAATTGGGAATTCTTTTGCGACATCAGAAGAGAGATTTTTTATTTCAGAAGCAACTTCAATTGGAAGAAAAAGTAAATGTGCAATTAAATAGTGAAGATTTGGATCAATTAAATGAAGAAATAATTGTGAAACTTAGTTTACAATTAAGGAAATATATCAAATTACTTTTAAACGAATGGGGGGTATTAGCATCAACCGATCAAGAGAAAAAATTATTATACGAAACGAAAAAGGATGTAATTGTACTATTGAATAGATTAAGGAAACAGAAACTTAAGAAAAATATGCTTATTTCATTAACTACAGTGTTATACCATTTGCAGAAAAAAGAGTATAGCAAAGCCAACGAAAGTTATATGAAATTAAGTATTGGGAATACTGCTTGGCCTATCGGAGTTAGAAGCGTCGGTATCCATGAAAGAGCAGCAGATCTGAAAATAACTGGTGATGATAAGCAAAATTCCGCAAATATAATGATAAACGATAGTACTAGAAGATGGATAACTGGAATTAAAAGAATAATTACTTTTTTTGAACGGCATAGTTAAGTAATTCTATATATAATGAGCAAGCAAGAAATTTTTCAAAATAAATATAAAACAACATATTAACTAAATTTAAATGTAGCAGAGTTAAAAGGCTTAGTTACATTACATTTATTGCAAGCATTGCATGTATTACCAATATTGTTAGCACACAAACCAGCCTTGAACAAGAATGCTAATCCTGCATATATTGGCTGCTGTTTCCCTAATTTTGAATACCGCAAATCAATTACACAAAAATTGAATAGTATTTGTTCCTGTATCTAATTAAAGGCGTGCTCTTTAGGGCACAGCCCTGGTGCGAGAAAATTCCTACCACAGCTTAGAAAAATTAACTTTTCAATTTTCAAATACCATATCCACATCTACAACCATGGCTGTAAGTACCGTCCAACTCTCGAGAAATATGAGTAACAGCCGTTGAAATGTGCTAATTACATTGCAAATTGGGAACATTTTCTACGCAGCTCATGAACTTATCATCTTTCTTTCATATATACTAACATTTTAGCGTGAAATCAAGGACATCAAGGAATTCGTTGAATTAGCTAGAAGAGCTGACATTAAGTCTGCTGTCGTCAAGGTCAACAAGAAGATCAACGCTAACGGTAAGAAGTTCAAGCAAACCAAGTTCAAGGTCAGAGGTTCTAAGTACCAATACACTTTAGTCGTCAACGACGCTGGTAAGGCCAAGAAATTACAACAATCTTTACCACCAACCTTAAAGATTACCAACTTGTAAGGGATTTATCTTAATATAAAGGAAGATTAAAGAACTGTAGGGCATTCAACAAATTTGATCTGGGGAATTTTGTCTTTAAGGCCACTAAGAGATTACTCGATGACCCTATATAAGAAAGATTTTCCATGATTTAATAAATATTTTTTCATATGATCATAAGGATAGAGGGCTTAGTTGGTTTTAAAAGCATTTTTGTTACTTTTTCAATCATCTGAACTATTGATTCCTTTGATTGTAGTCTCGCCTCATCTCTATATATTTATTTTTGTTATACAATAAATATTTCTAAACTCTAATATTTTATAAGTGTATAATATTTGGTTTATTAACTTATTTATTTGATTATTTATTTATTTATTTATCTATTTTTACAGCTTTATCGTTGCATTTAATGAATTACGAACAATCAGTAAATGCAAACGAAATTTAGTACATCTCTATTTGATTATGAAAATTTAAGGCTGTTTGTGCTAAACCACATCTTCTAATTCTATGTCGTCATCCTCATTTTCTCCATCGCTCTTCTTTTCCTCCTCATTCAAACCTAATCTCCTTTGACGTTCTTTATCTCTTAATTTCTTATATTCAGGTTTGAGATTATATTTGGAAGTATAAGGGCCTTTTTTAATCATATTTGCAATAGACTCTACCAGTTCTTTTAAGTACAGTTCAGGTTGCTTAGTTCTTTCTTTTAATCCTTTCATGGACCAATACTCATATTCTTCGAAAAGTCTGAATAAAAGGTCTAAAAGATCTTTTTGAGGCATTCTTATGGCTCTTCCTTCATTCTTATTCTTATTTATATTTTGTCTTAAGAATACTGAAGAGTTATTACCTCTAATAGAAGGTCCAGCGTTGGATTGAATAACACCAGGAATTTCTTCAAGCAATGTAACTTTAGGTCTATTTTTAGTTGGTTCAATTCTTGTTCGTTTTTTTAACATTTCTCCATATTTAGTATCATGTTTCAGAGGCACAATTTGGCAATCGTGACATATTTTCCCCACTAATGATGTCTTTTTAGGGATTGTCTTAACAAAAGGAATTTCTTTGGTGGTTGAAGAACTAGTATTACCATTTTCCTTCTTATGCACTTTGTAGTATTTGGTATTGGCCGCAGATGATAAATCAAAATCATTTTCCATTTCTTTTAACTCTGGCTGGTTGGGCATCTCTGCAAGTTCCGTAACTTCCTGTTTAAATTGAGATAGATTCTCTTCACTGAAAACGTATGAATTGTTAACTTGGGTATTTAACATACTAATATCGTATTCTTGTGGGATATCATTGTACTCTTGTCTATCGTTCTTCAAAACAAGCTTAACTTCAAGCTTTTTGGATGAGTTCCCTATTCCTCCTGTTGGTCTCTGCCTAATTTTAACAGTTCCTAGTTGTTTGCCCTCGTGTGTGTCTACTTTACTCCATTTTTCCGCAAGGTATCTAGGTAATTTTACAAGCCAGACTTTTTGATTCCCATTGGTAATATTTAAATCAAGAGACTCGTTTTCTTCTAAGTAATCCTCTGGATCCAGAAGAATTGAATGATCTATTTCTTCACTTTGCTCATTTTTCACTGAATCGGCACCGATAGAAAGCCCTGCCTCTGATTTAATGTTACTCATAGACGTTTTTTCCTGCGGAAGGGTTTGAAAGAAAAGGAGAATGAGAATGAATCATGGTGGGTAATTAATATGCAGTAGTGAAACGCTACCTCTTTAGTTTGTCCTCAAAGTGTGGTTATATGTAGGAGAAAGTTACGCATTTGTTAGTACAGCAAAATATACGGATAATGATGGTTTGACGAGAAAATTAGAACTAATTGGCAGTGACCAAGCCTTTAATTTCAAATTGATAGCTTGATTTGTGTTTGAAATGGATTTGCCTCTAGTTGTAACTGCGCCTGTATACTATACACTGGACAATTGTGGGTATTGTGGTGGGAATAAACCAGATCCTTATTCCATTGATTGGCTCAAGGATCATCCAGAAGGAATCATCAAGGGGAAAGTTCGAAGTGCTAATATGGGCTTTCAAGCAATTCAGATGTCTTATTGGCATTATGATGTATTAATGAGAAAAGGTTTCAGAAGGTCTGGAATCTTTATTTACAAGCCTGATCTTCTTCGTACATGTTGTAGACTTTATACTATTCGTACTAGTAGAGATCATTTACAAATAAGCAAGAAGCAACGTAAAGTTGTTAATAAATTTATAAAAGAGATTACCCAAACCTCTTATAAGCCAGAGCTGAAAAAGGGCACTCCTTTCGAATTAGAATCATTGATAAAAGCGGAACAATCAGTGGATGCTTCGGTTTTCCATACTCGTTTTGAACCACTGAACTTTTCTCAAGAAAAATTTGAGTTATATAAGAAATATCAAGTTATTGTGCATAATGATAAGCCTGAAGATGTAACTGAAGATGGGTTTAGAAACTTTCTTTGCGACAATCCGTTTCTTGATGGTAAACATAATAGGGAGCCTGAAGATATTGCTTTGGAGTCAAAACAATTGGAATCATTAAATAAATGGGTACAGAATTACCCCAATATTGATCCAAATTTTACTAAAAGACTTGGACCTACCCATGAATGTTATTATTTGAAAGGCAAACTTATTGCCATTTCCGTATTAGATTTTTTACCTAGTGGGGTCTCTTCAATTTATTTTATTTGGGATCCAGATTATGCACATTTATCTTTAGGAACTCTTTCTGGGTTGAGAGAAATTATTATGTGTAAACATATTAATGCTGGCTATTATTATTTGGGTTATTATGCAGCAGATTGTGAGAAAATGAAGTATAAGCGTAATTTTGGAGGTGAAATTATGGATTGCAATTTCCAAATTTGGTTCCCGTTTGAAAAAGTGGATAAATTGTTAGAAGGAGGTAAATTATCGTTGATAGCAAGTGACAATGTGATATTAGAGGGAGAAATGTTTATGAATATTTTTGTTCTTAATTTAAGTGATTCCGTTTTGGCAGATGAAAATTTAACAAATATAGCTGAACAGATGTATAGTAATAAGCTCATTTACGAAGAAGCCGATTTGCGTGAGAAAATTATAACGGAGCTATATGATTTGGAAGACTATGTTGTTGATGATGATGATGATGATGATGATGATAAAGATGACGATGTAAGTGGAGTGAAAAAATTTCCCAATGTTATTCCAGGGTTAATTCCTTTCACACAAATTTTTGAAGAGCTCAAAGAAAATAAATATGATGATCTTAAAATTGGAGTAATTGATGATGATGATCTTTGTTATAAAACTTTCGAACAATTGGGCCCCATAAGGAAGCGAGTTGTTGTAAACTACATAAGAATGTTTGGTAAAGACTTTTTGAATAAAACCTTAATAGTTGTCTGAAAGCGAGCGTTTGAGAAATCGAACTATCATTCTTAGAAATGTATATAGAATACTACGTTAAAAAAGCAAAAAAATCTTTATTAGATATCATGGTATAAATTTAGTTTCTCTATTTTTCCTTAATATTCTTTAAATATTTCTTGCAACTCTTCCGATATCAACATGCATGACAAGACTAAAAAAAAAAAAATAATAATAATAATTGATCCAAGATTATTATTCAATTGAACAAAAGTTGTTTCATATTAATCCGTAATTTCATTGGCATCTATGAAACTTAGTTTCGTCATAAGGTAACTATTTCTATTGTTATTCTCTGATATATCTCTTTTTAGTAACCCCTTTTCTAAAATTAGTGACTAATACTTGTAAAAGAAATAATGATTCGCCACTGTTTCATAAAGCATGACAGGTGCTCATTGTGCAGGTTCCCCCACTTTTCAAGCCCCTTCTGATAATAGTATATAAATGTCTAGATAAGCCCATCATTTACTTATTGCTAGATTATTATCAAGATACATATTACAATCAAAACTTATTAAATATTAGACAGGTTTTACAAGAAATTAACTTATTTATACATTTTTTTTAAATTTTACAAAAATGGCTAGAACTCAAAAATGGACTACTCGTGAAGGAGCCGCTGATGGAAGATATTTTACTCACAATGGGCATGCTAATTGTGATCCTACCAAGGTAAAAAAGGGAGGGGCAGGTTCTCACAACTGGGGACGTCCTGGAGATGAAATTGATCATGAAAATTATCACATGTTTGGGCAGTCTAAGAGACGTAACTCCAATCACCTGCACAATGTAAAAGAACTTCAGTTATTGAATGATGAGATCGAACGACTGTTACAAATGTAAGCAATTTTTGAATAATGAATATTTAAATAACGAATAATGAAGATATGATTTATAAAATGTTTGATGTGCATATATATATATATACATATATATATATATATAGGAGATGAAAGCAAAAATAAAATAAAAAAAGAATTCAATGTAACTCTGCAATTTCAACACATAAGTTGCAATTATTGGCAGTACCTTAAATAGTCTATCAGTTTTGATTTCTCTTCTTTTCTGCTTCTCTCAATAACAATTCATGTTCCGCTTTCCAACCTTTCTTTCTTTGTCTTTCTTCGTATGCTACCTTATTGTTTAACACTCTTTGAACTATAAACTCTGTGTTAACATTACTGTAATCATGAGTACCAATTTCTTGGAAGATTCCAAGTTCTTTGGCTGCAGAATAAGGATCATGACCTTCCGAATCAGTGATGTCTTTTAAACTGTGGAATACCCCTTTGATTTGGCCTGGTAACTTTTGTAAATAAGATGAAGAAGGGGTATACGGTGCTTGTAATATAGCACCATCAACGTACGCACATTGTAAGACGCATAAGGAACGCTCAAAAAGATTCATAATTGGATAATTCAATCCCTTTTCCTTATTGACAGTATGATCATCATGAATACCAGCAATTACTGCATACCCTTTTTCATCAGCCAACTTCTTAACAAGTCTTAACGCTTCAATATGACCCGGGTGGAATAAATCAAATCCTCCATCAACGTAATAGATACCTTTTTCATATTTAGCAAGTTGACAATCGCTAGGGCTTACAATTTCCTGGACCTTTGTTTCCTTGATATTGATGTAAACTCCAGAACCTGGGTTCAAACCTGTTTGATCTGAGGCATATAACTTGAATTTTTCAATTTTTTCTTGATCGTTGAACAAGGCGTGTGGATGTGGTGTAGAAGTACCAGCATAGCTGGCAAAATGATGATCAGAAGTCATGAGTAACATTCTACCAACGAGATCTGTAGTCAGGATGTTTGGGGTTCTCTTCACAACTACAAAAAGACCCAAGTCTTTCACCACTTGGTAGCAATCTTCTCCGTTGGCATCTGTAGTAATATCATCACCATGAACCACATATTTGCATCCGTATTCTTCCATGACTTTGGGGTCAGTCACATAAGGAGCATTGGGTACTGATTTCGTGGACCATTTACAAGCATCTACCGCTTTTATTCTCTCGTCTAAAGTCATGACAGTGGGACCCTTGTTTAAAAGGATTTCTTCATCTGAATGAACACCTACATAAAGTTCTCTGCCAAGTTGTCTTGCCTGAAGCATGGCACCAGCGTGGCCATGGTGAGCAAAGTCAAAGCATCCGTCAATCCAGATTCGACACTCTTCAATTCCTTCGGGCCTTTCGTACATTATAGATCAAATAATACGACAATAAAAGCCAAAAGTAATTATACTGCTAAACAATAAATTTATAAATAATATTTTATAAATTAATATTTATTTATTTATTTATTTATTTATTTATTTATTTATTTATTTAATTTTATTTATTTGTAAAATATTTAATTAATTAAACACATGTTAAGATTTGATAAGAAGTATATAGAATTGAGTTTAACACAGGATAAGTTTTCAAGAAAAACGAACGAATCTCACAATTTCATACATAGCCCATTTCTTGCAGACGATCATCAGGGATTGAGCGCGATACTTGATTATTAGATGCATTGTATGGCGGTTGTTGAATGTTCCTCAGCGTATATACAGGTTGAGGTGTGCGTACATAAGTAGTTGGAGGCCTTTGCGCTCTGGCCTTGGATGACTTAACTATGTGTTTATAAATGGCATTGGCATTTCTTGTCAGGCATGAATTGATCCAACTAGTGAAAATTCCAATCAATGGGGGTAAAGTGATAAGTAAATCAAATAATATTTGTGATTCCATTTTGGCAATCAATGAAGGTGGAATTTCATATGATTTTTCAGCAATACTAATAAGTCTCTGGTGAACAATATACATTAAAAGAGGACCAATACCTGGAATAATGGTAACCAAAGGAGCTAACCCTAAACCACAATCTAAACCAATGCCGCAGGATCCAAGAAAACATTTATCGTGTTTCCAAGCTTGACTTTGAATTTTTTTCCAAGTCTTTTGGTCTTGTTTAGTGCAAATATCCGCAGGTAACCGAAGCCTGTGACCATTTTTATCCTGATATGGATTACTGTTATACAACTCTGAAGCTTTGTCGTCCAAATATCCCTGAGCTATATCAAACCCAGGGATACTTTCAATAGTCGATTGCAATTGTTCCATCTTGGTGTTTTATATTTTACCACTATGTTTATGAATTGCTGCTTTTAATGACAGATTTTAAATGCCGCACATTAGGACCAGGACCAAATTCATATATATATATAAATATATATATAGTACTGATTAAACATTTTAATTTATCACGCTTTTTCTTTAAAAAAAAAAAAATTTACAGTTCCAATTCTTCCAGACAAATTGTAATCATCCTAAAGACTAAATATATGCATGCATGGCCAGGTCAATGATCAAATGTTGATTAATTCTTGTAATTCTTCATCCTTCACTGGCTGACATGCACCCAAAGTATCCTTACCACAAATGAAACATTCAGGTTTCTTTTTGAATCTATCGAAAAAGCATTTGGCACAGAAGATGTGTTCACAGTTTGTTTTCACCGGCTTTACGTAGTCCTTTTTACACAAAACACACTTGAAAGGCTGCGCTTTTTTGCCCATAATTTTACCCTCATTAGAAGTTGGCTCTTTTTGACTTTTTATTCTTTTTGATGAGTCTCCATTTTTAGCAACTTGTTCCCACTCCTTATTGATAGGCTTCTTCTGTCTCAGTTCGTCTCGAATATGCAAAAATTTGCATGTGTCACCGTAACCACAATATCCAGTTTGTAAGAAATCTTTACATACATCAGGTTGGAAATCAGTTAATGTGGTAACCCTTACATTTATCGGTACAGATTGTGATGGGCCAACTGCTTTTATCTCTTTTTGAATCTCTTCTTTACTAGCATTGTGCATTAATTCATTTTTTGCATCTTGGGCATGTTCTTGATGTTTCGAATCGGTTTTAACTTTTTTAGCTGCAAACCCATTACTATAAACTTTAGTATTCAAATCTTTGGTGTCAGTTTCCAAAGGTTTTTCCATCTCCGGTTCATTTTCAGTTGAAGCCTTGCGTTTAACTCCTTTTAGAGATCTTTTTTTAAACATTTATATCTATTACTGTAATATCTTTTTCGATTTGGTTATTTTTAATAAATATTATTTTTTTTTTATTTTGATCAGTACCTTGTAACTGATCTGTATGTAGGCTTGTAATCTCAAACAATCAAACTAATATACCATGTGGAGAAGTAATACACCATTGAAATACCCGGCAATTTTTAAATCTTTCTATAGGCAAATTGGTTCCAATACTAGGTTTAATACATATTTTGATCTTTTCCCTAAAACTTTCCCTAAAGGTGGTCCACCAGCGGAAAAATTTACGTGTTCTCTTAAACAATTAAGGAAAGAGTATCGAATTTTACAATCGGAGCATCACCCGGATGTGGCCAAAGTGGAAGCTGGAGATGATTTTTCTAGTGTAGTTAATCGTGCTTATGGGATCTTGAAAAACCCTTACACTCGAGCAGCGTATATCATTGAAAGAAATCATCCTCAACGTCTTGACATTCTGAAAGATGAAGTGGCAAAGGAATTGATCCGGAAATTTCAAAAAGAAGACCCTGAATTTGCAATCGCTTATAAGAGTATGTTGATGGAAGTTCTAGACGCTCATGAAGCATTGGAAATGGCTGAACTGGAATCAGATTTAGAAGATTTACAAGCTGAAAATAGCTTAAGATTAGAAGAGAGTGAAAAGGCAATTGATAAATTATTTTTAGAAAAGCAAATTGATTGGAATCAAGTTGTATTAGAAGCCATTCGCATTAAATACTGGGTGAACATTGATAATGGTATTAAAGATTGGGAGCAAGGGAAACCAGTCCATTTGACCCATTAAAGAAATGGAATTATGAAGCAATTAGACTACGAAATGTATATATAAATTAATACAAAATAATATTTGTTTAAACAATGGGAATTTTGATGTTTATTGCTAGTTGGACTTCTCTTATTTTATGATTATCATCCTAAAGTCTATAATTTACTTGTATATCTTGTTATCATCGAAGCCCACATTAACAAAACGGATAATATACATGTATCCATCTTTTTCTTTCTTTCTTTCTTTCTTTCTTTCTTTCTTTCTTTCTTTCATTTTTCCTTTTTTTTTTTTTGTACAAATCACCGAGTTTCATGGTTGAAGTCAACATCATGTTTCGCTAGCCATAGTCTTGTCGTCACCTTCATCTTCATCTTCTTCCTCATCTTCTTCTTCGCCTTCATCGTCGTCTTCATTATCAGAATCAATGTCTTCCATTTCACTATCACTTGTACCATAACCCAGAGGAATACTCAATTGGCATTGCTCAAATTCTTTCTTTTCAGCTTCAGTAGTAGGATACTGTCTCAACCATTTCATACGAGGACCAGAAGCACTAAATTCATTTATTTTAAATCCAAATAACTTCAAACTAAAATCTTGAGAATTCATCTTTTTAATTCGAAGTCTACATTGGTTTTCAATTTCAGGGAACATTTGAACAAGTAAACCGGGGAAAGTTGTTCCGAAAAATGCACCATCAATGTTGAGGTATCTTGACAGAGATGGAAGATAAATATCATTACAACATGGGCAATAAAGACGAACAGTTTCTTGGCCAGGTATATCAGTGGCCCCAACTGGGATCAAGTGCATACCATCGCAAAAATATCTTGGGCATGAGCCGAATTCATTCCGTTCGAATTTAGTAGCCATGGCAGTTAAACCAGGCTTTGAAATAATATATCTTTGATGAATAAGGCCATAAAGTAATTCAGCCGAATGAGTGAGTAACGATTTATTAGGTAATTCATCTTTAGTTTGCTTTCTATTTGTAGATGTAGAGATGTCACCTGATCTCCCGGCTTGTTCTTGGTCATCATCATCTGCAGTTTTCACTTCATAGTCGAGAATCATATAAAGAGCTTCTCTATAATATGGAACTTGCAGTGACAAGCCGGTTAAATTGAAATCATCCTCGATGAAATCTTGCCGTACAGGGACAAAATAATCATGGCCAAACAATTCACAGAATTGTTGAATCCATGGGACATAATCTTCTTCAGGGTCACTAGACATCGATAATAATAGACTTGACTAATATAATATTGCAAAAGTGAAACAGCGGCTCTTGATTAATTTTTTGTGAGGACAGTGAAAGCAGGGATTCCTAATGTTATTATTTTTTTTGGCTTCTTAGAAACAACCCTAGTTATTTCTAGTTAGAATAATAATATTAATGCCAAAATTGGGACCAGGTATGTGTATATAGTTATATACAACAGTAAATGTTCCCAAAGAGGTTATATCAAATCCTTAGGCGTGTGAAACAGTTCAAAATATGGGTTAAAACACAGTTGTCGACAGCAAAAATTCGCCTGCGATGAGACGTGCAGGATGAGGTGGGTTTTGGATTTAAATTGTCTCACTTAATTTTATTTAATTTCACATTATTTTTGCCAGTGAGAATTTCAATTAAGAAAAATCAAGAAATCACAATCAGTAATGTTTGATCTTCATCCATACACGATTGTATTGCTGATAGCAGTGACTTTGGTGCTTCAAGTGATTATACAGAAGGTAGGTAAATCAGCAATTCAAGAAAAGGCATGGGAGCTCTATCTTGCATACATAGCACCTAAAATTTCCAATTCCAAAGTGTCAGAATTACTGGCCAAAAAGGTCCAACATAAACAACTTCTCAAGGAGCGCAACGCTATTTCTGCTCAAGACCATTACGCCAAATGGACAAAATTGAACCGTAAAGTGGATAAAATGGAAGCAGAAATTGAATCTTTTACTGGTGCTATCAGTTCAGAACGTTCTAGAGTGACTAGTATGATTTCCTGGGTCATTTTCATAGTAAATTACATCCCCATATGGTTTTTCCGAATTTTCTTCAGAAAATCTGTTTTATTCTACTTGCCACCTGGGGTATTCCCTCACGCTATAGAATGGTTGGTTGCATTGCCTTTTATGCCTTTAGGTGGTGTTGGCTTAATGGTATTTATGTGGGCTGCTCGTGGTGTTTTGGATAATTTGATTTTCTTATTAACATTTATTTTCGAACTGGCTCCTCCATTACCAGAACTGAAACCACAACAAGCTAAAGTGGTGGAATTGGATGATTAATGCAATATTATGTTATATTATTAGTTTATAGATATATATATGTATGTATGTATGTATGTATGTATGTATGTGTGTGTGTGTGTGTGTGTATGTGTGTGTAGGTAAATGTATATCTATATATGTATATATACATTGATGCATGTTCTTGTATTCATCAATTCATACTTTAATATATCCCAATTTTCTTTTTATAAGCTGATCAATTCTTCACACTTTTCACGCATCACTTTCTTTAAGTGATTAAAATCACCCACGTATTTCAACTTGTTCCCTTTCTCAATTTCAATTTTACTATAATTGAACGCTTTTGTGATAAGAGATTTCACCGTTGCATTGCTACCAGTATTTAATTCATCTACTGAATCAAAAGCTAAAAAATACCAAGGATCCATAATTTTGATCCAGCACATCATATCAATGGAATATTGGTAGATTTCTGCAGAACCACTAAACATCACAAATGGAGCCCCGGATTCTGGATCGATTTCAATGGCTAGAATATCATAATCTATCGAATCTGTACACTCCAGTATTATTCCCTTGAATGGTACTTTAGATTTATAACTAATTTGTGAATTCCAAATCGTTGCTAGAGATATTCCTTTAATGACCCCTTTAATTTTGTCTCCTACAATTTGAGGCAACTTCCATACGTATATAAGTCCGCTTGATGTAACACACAGGAAATAAAATCCACTTTGTCGAACCACAACTGTGTTCGAACCTAATTCGATACTGGGACATACCAATGCCCCTGATTGTACTGAAATGAATTGAAGAGTCCCATTGAACAGGATTATAACCAAGTATTTCGCTATTCCGTTAAGCACAATAAAGCTAGCGTGTTGTACTTTATAAGGTAAATTCAAAGTATAGCATCTTTTATCTAGTTCTTTATTTGTGGTAACAATGACAACAGTTGGGTCTTGAAAATCTACGCGATCATTGTGGAAATAATCCAATAATTCTTCTTGAGTTTTATTCCATGAAGGTCCATTTCGAACTTCAACTGTAGTGGTAATTTTCTCAGATTCATTTTCATAAGTGGTGACAGAATTACAAATCACTGAAAAAAGTAATTCTTCATCGTTTGTATCGTAAGTACTGGTAATAGTTACATCACTTGCAATATCACTTTTCGATGCTCTAGATATGGTTTCGTTTATAACATTAGGATGATGGAAAAGAACTTCTGGAAGATGAGATACCAATCTGAAATAAGATGGGTATCTTTTCTCCATAATGGACCTTTTCATGCGAGCTCTATGCTTTTTAATGGTATGTTCCAGCATTTGAAGAGTTGCATCTGCATTCTCATCCATTACACGCATTTCGTCATTATCATTATCTTCTTCATTTGCTTCCTTAGGTAAATCAAGTAGATTGACTCCAAAACGAGACTTCAAGCCATGAACAGTAGTTGCAACTCCAGAGCGTGGCATCATATAAGAGGTTTGAGACATTTTCGATGAGACTTGGAATGTTGAAGATTTAGTTGACGATGAAGATGATGTAAATTGATTGGGGATGGAAGGTTTTGCGCTTGATACCAATAGAGGAGCCACTCTTTTTTTACCATCTTTTGTGATGGTAATAGATGGTTTTTTCAACGGTTTAGTGATTTTAGATTTGTTTATAGTGGGGATCACTGGTGTAGTAGTATTGATAACTTCCAGTTTAACTTCTAATTTTTCTTCTATCGGTTTCAATTTTGGCTGATCACCTCCAATCTTATTAGCAGCCTCTTCAAGCATTAATTGTTCCACACTTTCTGCAAAAATGGTACTTTCTCTATCTGTTCCATAACGATTTAATTGAATATCATTGATATCCTTAGCCGCCAAATGACCTAATTCATTGGTTGCAAAAGTGACACATGTAATAGATCCATCCAAACAACTCATAAACAAAGTTTGACCATCTGGAGTCCAACAGATATCAGTGATAGAATCTTCTACTATATCTTGAGCTACAACCAAAGGTTTACTGATGGCCGTACTCCAAACAGCCAAAGACATGTCCTGACCAGCAGTAGCTACAATGGTAGCAAATTCATCTTTAGATTTAGGATCAATTTGAAATAATCTTGGGGAAAATGAGCAAACTTCGCACGGTGCTTCATGACCGATTAATGAAATATCAGTTCCCCACAGGCCTCTATTGATAATAGCAACAGAAGTGACTGGTCCGTTTGTGGCATTAGGAACTGCTATATGCTGACCATCCGGGGACCATGACATTCTCCTGAAATAAGACGTCAATGGAGATTTCCTAAAGGGGTCCACTACCAAATGTTCCATTTGAAACTCATGATCCGAGCTCAGAGGGTGCTTTCTTGAATATCTGAAAATGCGAACAGTTCTATCGTCAGAAGCGGTGGCGAAAAACTTGTTTGCTGGATCGAAAACAACCCCTTTCACCATAGACTGATGAATGTCATATCGTTTAATTCTTTCAAATGTATTCCCATTCCATATAATAATCAGTCTATCAAGGCCAACGGTAACCAACAAAGATCCATCTGGAGACCATGCAATATCTTGAACATCATTTTCATGGGCAACGAGTCTTTTACGTACCGTCCAGTGTTCGAGATCACCTTCTGCTTCCCCAAACTGTTTGGGTCGTGGACCATCAGCGTCCCTTTCCCAAATTAGTACAATCTTGTCATCAGAACCTGAGGCTAAAAATCGTCCATTCGGTGAAAATTTAAGGCATGTGACAGCACCATTATGCCTATTCATAGTACATAATGCTCTGGTCTCTATTTGAGGTGTTGCGTCTAAAAAATTTATCAGAGTAGCTTTCACATTTTTAGTTGTTGCAACGGAGTTTTTGCCAGTTTCCGAAGTTTTCGCAATTCCATTCTTCTTTTGTAAGCTATTTTCTTCATCATAAGATATGTGTGAAAACTGAATTGCCAGTTGTGGGTTCCATATCTTAACATTACCATCAAGGCCTCCAGAAGCTAGTCTCGAGCCATCAGGGCTCATTGCTACGGTATAGCAGCCCACTTTAGTAGTTTTAGCTGGATGTCAGTAATTGAATAGATGCAAAATTTAGGTTTTATACATACTGTTGTGGCCAAACCATGGTAACTTGACGATATGCATCGACTAAGACGGGGTTGAATCGATTCAAAAGGTGGATTATGAGTTAATGCGATAGAGAAGGTGTGAAAATAAAAATAAAAATAAAAATAAAAATAAAAATAAAAATAAAAATAAATTAATAAAAAAATTTAATAAACATTTGAATAAATAATTTAAAACTAATAGATCGATAGATAGAGAAGTAAATAAATTAAAATACATAGAGTAGATGGAATAATAATAAAAAATGCCTGTTGATGAAATGATGAAATGCAGCAAGTTTTTGAGTAAGGAAAGATATATAGACCAGAGAATTAAAGACAATTAATGATAGCTATATATTACAAAAGTGATTAAATTATATGAATATTTTAATATCTATAATCCAAATTCAAGTTTAACTGCCTGTCCGAATTTTTCCAAACCTCTAGTTAAATCATCTAATGGGACAGCCGCGTATGTACCTCTGAAAAAAATTTGGTAAGGGTTAGTTTCCGACTTAATTTCTGGTTGAGGAGGATTAGTTTCACCTTTTGCAGCAAACCACAGGCCAGGAATCATCAAGCATCCTTGCTTTAAGCCTTGTTCATATAAGGCATTTTCAACTTTAAGCGGATCTTTACCGAATTCTTCAAATTTTGGATGTTTCAGAGCATCAAAAGAAGTGGTGAAAAACATTCCAGCAACAGGTGGTACACATTCAGTGACTTCAGGAGGGAAAAACTTGTGTACCGCATCTATAGCCACATCACGTTTATGGGTATATTCATGACGTAATCCAATCAACCAGTCAAGGTAGCCCTTTTGGCCCCATCTTTGGAGCATAGCATTAGCCAAAGTTTGAGTTAAACCTGATGGGGTTTGGATAGAGACTTCATGTAATCTAATGAATCTTTCCAAAAATTGTTGCTGAGCTACAATCCACCCAAGTCTAAGACCCGGTGCAACAGTTTTGGAGAATGAATCTAATCTAATAACTCTGCCATCGATATCCATGGAAAGATAAGAAGGAATCATGGCTTTCAAAAATTCTTCATGAGAATGGACTTCTTTACCCAGTCTAGCACTTTGATCTTTAGTATAAGTTTCCATTTGTAAGAAATAATAAGGTTCATCTTCTATAATAATAAAATTATGTTTCTGAGCAAGTTTGTAGACAGCTCTTCTTCTTTCAACGTCTAAACATGACCCAGTTGGATTTTGTCCAGTACAGATTGTATATAATAATTTTGGCTTTGGTCCCGTCCAATTATCCAACATTTTTTCTAAAACTTCAGGGATTAAACCAAAGTTATCCATTTCCACTGGGATAGTATTGATTCCTTGAGCATGTGCAGTTTCTAAAGCAGAAGAGAAAGAATATTGTTCAACAAGGATGGATTCGCCTCTGGCACAAAAAGTTCTTAAGCAAGCATCCCATGATTGAGTATTCCCAATACTAGTTATGACCCCCCAATCGCTGTATGGAACTTTATGAACCATGTCAGTATGTTCTTTCAAAAAATCAACGAGTTCTGGTGCCCCTTCAGTGTAACCATATTGAAGGGCGCGTGATAATTCCACATCGTTGGTGCCTGGTTCGTTTTTTTCCTTCTTCTTATGAACTGAAAGAACAGTCTTATCCTCTTCAGTTATTTGAGCTCCAATTCCATTAGTGAAAGGGGCAGTTGGAATCTCAGCCAGTACGTTATCAAAGGGAAAGTATTCTGATAAAGGTAAACCTCCACCAAGGAATGTCATTCCTGGTTGATTATAATATTTAAAAGCTCCTTTCAAAGGAGAAGGTTTTCTGGATTTGGCTTCATCGGAAAGCAAGCTGCTTAAATCTTTTGCAAGTGGTTTTTGCATATTGATCTTGGAAAATTACTGGATGGTAAAGCTGGGAAAAAAAATATACCCCAGGGAAAAAAAACCGTTAATATTTATAGTTGAGATTGAGATTATGCGTGGTGAGTAATCAACTCGTGAAATGGTAAAAAAGTCCCTTTCATTAAGTGTTAACAATATTGGACACTTGACGGAGCTTGGAAATTCTCCGGGTTTGAAACCATTTTTGAAACTTACAATGTGAAAAGCTGGTACAATGTGGCATTAATGTGAGCGGGGCCGTATTAACTTGTCGCCTATTGCTTTTAAAGGCCATTTATAAAAGGCATTATAATTCCTGAGTCACTTGTAATAGTGGGAGCGCGAGCATTAGCAAAGATGGGGAAATTAAAAAATGCCGTGTCTATATAATTATCGTTAGCGACCAAATTCTGCGGAGGTTATAACCTCATAGGGAAGAGTTTGGATTGAGGAGTCAACATTTGTAAATACAGTAAAAAGACTCCAAAACAACACGGCGTAAACTACGATATACATTAATGCATGTATTCGGGAGAGAGGAAGGGAGGGAGGGAGAGAGAGAGAGAGAGAGAGAGAGAGAGATAGGGGCGGGGGTAATTATTAAAGACCCAATTACGAGAACTGAGTTCGATTTGTTTTTCATAAGTTTACTGTTTAATATTTGTTTGGTACCAGTGTGTTTATGGAACCTGATAGTTTTTTTTTTTTTTTTTTTTTTTTTTTATCATTATGAATCAGCATTTCCAAATTATCATTTAAAGTTTGACATAATTATATGTATTATTTTCATTATTCCCATCATTGATATTTTTGTTGAGGTTTTCATTTGGATTTGGTTCTGTTAAGTTTTTGGTACATGGTAGAGTATTTTTTTTCGTTTTTGTTTGTTGATTTTCTTTTCTTCGCCCTCTTTATGACCCTTGGTGTCTAAATGTCCTTTTAATTTTCAAGACTCGCATGTACCAATATAAAATCAAGCTGAATCTTAATCAAATTAAAGTCCCGATTCGGTATTGGTATCATCGCATTATCTGCCCCTCCCTCCCTCTTTTTTCTCCGAGCTTTGAAATGGAATTCAATATGTGATTGTTCATTACTAACTAAACTAAATTGAGTTTTCTTAGCACTAAGCAAAAACAAATTACTATGATAAAACTTTAAAGAATTCACATAAATACTATTTGTTTGAATAATAAATAATACACTATTAACCTTCTATTAAAAATTATATATAACCTAATGCCTTCCGTATCATTTGTTGATTCTAATCCATCTATACAGTAATTATCTAAGTTGCAGAAATGCATCCAACAATACTGACAGTGGAGGATCATCGTTTCTATTTTTTTCGAAAACATTCCAAAACCTAAGAGTTTCATCTCCAGCACCAGTAACAATAGTTTCACCATCTGGAGAAAGAGATAAATAAAGAACCCTATAAGTGTGGCCAGTAAGCAGGGCAATTTGTTGCATAGAAGGGTACTTCCAAACTACAACTTGATTTTTGGAATATCCATGAGTGGAGACAATTTCATTAGAGTTTTTGGACCAGGCTAGATTGCATACTTGAGAACCCGTATTAACATTGTGTAATAAAGTCCCCGTTAAAGTATTCCAAGTTTTAATAGTTTTATCAGCAGTCCCACCTCCCAGAGCAAGAACTCCTCGTTGATGTGACGACCAAGCAATGGCCTTGACAGCAGCGGTATGTTCAGTGAACAGATGTAAAGGTTCTGGGTTTAATCCATCCCAGATGTATAATTTATTATCATTGCCTCCAGAGGCCAATTTATTTTCCTCTACGTTCCATTTCAATCCACATACTTCTTGCTTGTGATGATCAAATCGATTAACAAAATGATCAGGTATTCGAACATCACGATTTAAAATAGAACGATCTCTAGAACCGGACAGTAAAATATGTTCATTCCAGGCTAAAGAGCTAACTCTTAAATTATGACCCAGCATAGTTCTTATACATTTCATTTTTGTAGAATCCCAAATTTCAACTAATCCTTTCAGGGTACCAATTGCAAGGTGAGTACCAGACCCAATCCAATTCAAACTGGTAACTTTATCCCTATTCGCTAAATTACAAAGTCGATCTACCAGTTGGGTTGATCCATCCCATAGATAAACACTATCACCTAGCCCAACGGCAAGAACATCTTGTGACCCCCAATCCACCAAATTAAGATAAAAATCATCTGAAAGTTCAGGTGCATCTAGCACTCTATATGGGACTTTGGAAATATTACGAGGTTTTTTCTGCGGAGAAAGTAATAATTTTTGGGATTCTTGTCGTACGGGCAGTAAAGAATATAATTCACTTTGTAAATCACGAGACACTGGACGAGATTTTGAAGGGGACTGGAATGTAAATAATTTTGTGGATTGGCGAGGAGTGGCAGATACATCAGGATCATTATTGGGAGGGGTAGAGCCTGGTTCTGGAAGATTAAGACTTGAACTTGAGTTTGTATTAGAATTTGATGCGTTGATTATTTGATTGGAACTAGTATTAACACCAGTGTTCGCATTGGGGTGAAGAGCTTGTTTATGATCTCTTTTATCGGTGATACCTGGAACATTATCTCCAAACAATTCAGTTTTTAGGATAGTGGAAAAAGTTTTATTTGCTTCTTCTTCTTTGCGAATTTCAATTTCATTATCCAGAGTTCTTCTTTTGCTAAGGTCAGGGAATTGATCATTATTGGAAAGCAGGAATGCCGCTTGCAAATCGACTCCTGTTCTTGCAGGAATGTATCTATCCAGAAAGATAGCAGTTTTATTTCTTCTTCGAGGAGATATTGACATTGGGTCAGCAATTCCTGGTGGTTCCAAGTTTCGTGTAGATCTGGATGGGGATCCAGGGGTTTCAAACCGCCTACGCATGTGTATATGTGTATGTATGTGTGTGGTTGAGGGTGTGGGTGTGTGGTGTGTGGTGAAGAATGAGAATGTCAATTATAAAGTAATATAGAGGAAGAAAAGGGAGTGAAAAATGCGAGAAATTAACAATTGCCAGAAAGGAATGAATAGACTTTTCCCATTGTGCAAGAATCCATAAGTTTCTATCGTATGTTGTAATGCTCAAATGTAAATAATGTACATCTCAACATACACCAAATATTTTTGCTAACGAATAGGTTCCAAAGGTAAGAATAGTACAAGCTATTAGTCATATTAAAGTAAACAAACCGTTCCAGATGGCGTGCGAAATTTTTTTGCAATAGCTAAATATATGTCCACATCCAACTTTTATTTTTCCTGTCTATACCCTCTATTTCATTTGGTTCAAGAATATGGTGGTTCTTTTTTTTCACTTTTTTTCTCACTGAGTTCTTACTCGCTGGTTTTTGTGGTTGACCTGCATCTAATTTAAGACTTCCCGCCAATCATCGACCCCGAAATCCCATTACATATACCATACATAACTATCACCAAGTGGTAAAAAAAATAATTAAACAAAACTTTCTCTTGAACCAAATCATGTTTCGCTTTGTCCCTAAGTTGGCTATTAGACGAGGCGGTGCCGCATATAAGTCTTGTTTATCAAGACCGTACCTGATGGTCTCTGTTCACAGAGACACCGCCAGAGATAACCAAAATATGCCATTTGAATTTACCAAGGAAAATTTAGAAAGAGCTAAGGAAGTAATTGCCAAGTATCCTCCTCAATATAAGAAAGGTGCTGTAATGCCATTGTTGGACTTGGGTCAACGTCAACTTGGGTTTACCTCCATTTCTGTTATGAATTACGTTGCAAAACTTCTTGATATGCCTCCTATGAGAGTTTATGAAGTTGCTACTTTCTATACCATGTATATGAGAAGACCAATGGGGAAATATAACATTCAAGTTTGTACTACTACTCCTTGCCAACTTTGTGGCTCTGATGAAATTATGAAAGCTGTACGTGAAGAATTGGGAATCAAGCCAGGACAAAATACTGATGATGAACTTTTCACATTCCAAGAAGTTGAATGTTTAGGAGCTTGTGTTAATGCTCCTATGTTAGCAGTTAATGATGACTTCCATGAAGATTTAACTTACGATGCCACTAAGAAGCTTTTACAGGATTTAAGGGCTGGTAAGGAAGTTAAACCTGGGCCAATTAGTGGTAGAGAATCTTGTGAACCACTTTCTGGTAGAAAAGTGTTGTTGAACAAGGAACCAAATGACATTAGAAAGTTTACCAGATCTGATTTGTAAAAGGGGCATATAGCATGAATAGAATTAAAGTACATATATAACATAGTGTAGCTTTTATAAAAATAAAAGAAAAAAATAAAAAAGCTTACGAATGTCGTAGTAAAAACAAAGCAAATAGGAAATGAAATTAAAATGAAAATGAAATTTAAAATTAAAATAAAAATCAAAATCAAAATTAAAATCAAAATCAAAATCAAACTGGAAATGAGGGGTTTTTTTACAACCATAAATCTTCTTTCGTTAGCTGTGCTGTGATATAAGACACGCCCTAATTATCTACATGTTCAAATTACCTTGTTCCACTGAAGAATTTCATTCTAAATACAAATGTGTAGTACCTGTCAAAAAAAAAAATTTTATCTTTTACTAACTTTTACAATATGTTAGTATTATGAGGGAATTTTCCGCAACTACCGATTTCTTTACAAACTATTGACCGACAAGATCGCTAATGTTTTTTTTAATTTCCATGTTAAAGTGTACTAAACTTTCGAATCCTCACAATAATCAAAACTAGCCAACCGCAACGACTGTCCTTATCATGGTCGCACCGAGTCTCAGATAGACTCTGGCTCGTCTGTATCCTGTATGTATGCGGCTCACGTGTAATCACACATATATGACTAACGTCTCTGTTCTCCACTATCAAGGGTTGAGTTTTTACCTATTGTTTATAAGCTTTGAAAATTCAATTTGAATTTAATATTTGTACAATATGGCAAAATCTTACTCTCTAGAGACAGAGCTTGTTTTAAGCAAGTCTGGAGATCAGCACAATGCATCAGTTCCGCCTCTTTATCAACTGGCGACTTTTAAACAACCATCATTACTGAATATGGGGGAATACGATTATACTAGGTCAGGGAACCCTACGAGGACATATTTACAGAATTATCTTGCTAAAATCATGAAGGCTAACTACACATATGCAGTGACAAGTGGGATGGGTTGTTTAGATGTAATCACCCGACTCTTGAAGCCTGGTGATGAGGTCATCGCGGGCGACGATCTTTATGGGGGGACACATCGTTTATTAACTTACTTGAATAATAAAGGTGATTTGAAAGTACATCATCATGATACTACTAACACAGAATTGATTAAACTGAAGATAACCAAAGATATTAAGATGATATTTTTGGAGTCTCCAACCAATCCATTAATTAAAGTTTGTGATGTTAAATCCATCACTGAACATGCTCATAAAATTAATCCGGATTGTATTGTGGTGTTTGACAACACCATGATGTCACCTATTCTTATGACACCATTGGATCTTGGGGTTGATATTCAATATGAATCAGCAACCAAATATCTCAATGGACACCACGACATCATGGCAGGAGCCATTGCTGTCCGAGATTCGAAGTTGGCTGAACGTCTCTACTATGTGATAAATTCCACAGGGTGTGGTTTGAGCCCCTTCGATTCTTGGCTTCTTTGTCGTGGTTTAAGGACCCTTGCCATCAGAGTCGAAAGACAACAAGAAAATGCCAAAAAAGTGGCTGACTTCTTACAAAGTGTAGGTTTTAAAGTTCGTTATCCGGGTTTGAAAAACCATCCACAATATGAATTACACCGTCTGATGTGTAGAGGTTATGGAGCAGTGTTGTCTTTTGAAACTGGTGACATTAGAACTTCAGAAAGAATTGTAGAAGGTACTGATATTTTCGGTATTGCTGTATCATTTGGTTGTGTTAATTCTCTTATATCGATGCCATGTAAAATGTCCCATGCATCTATTGATGCTAAAACGAGAGAAGAAAGAGATTTTCCTGAAGATTTAATTAGATTGTGTATTGGGATTGAAAATGTGGATGATTTGATTGACGACTTGACCAAGGCCTTGTTGAAAAGTGGAGCATGCAAAATTAACGCTAAAGATGAATTGTTCAATGCTGTTGGTATACAAGCTAAATTATAACAGATTTATTACGGGGTATATACATATATACAAGAATATTCAAAAATTAAATATTATGATTTTATTGACCCATGATTCATACCACAATGTAGTGAATTCAACTTATGAAATATTGTATTGATAATTTAAAATAAGGTTCGAAATTTTTTTTTCAGTTCAAACATTTAACAAAACTGTAGTATATTCAATCATTTATATTGATTTGGCATTGCAATAATTTTTATCTGCAAATGTCAAATTATTGTAAAACATGGTAAAATTCGCGTCTACTTTATCCACTTTTATTACAAGTAATTCTAATCAATACATTGATATTCAAGCCGAGTCTGTATTTATATGTATGAATATATGCACATAAATATGTATAGAGTCTGAACACTTGATCCATGTTTTACAAAGGCCCTTTAAATTAAGCTTTAAATTCATTCTTTAACTGTATTAAAATAGCTCAACCATTATGGTGCACGGATGTACTCGTCCGGCATATTTCTGTCTATTTATATTTGATCTTTGCCACGCGTTTTATCTTAATATAACTATCTTCATGTCAGGAACTGGATTAAGTGTAGGCGCCTTGAAAAGTATCCTCCTGAAAAAGGAGAGTAGCTTGTATACCAACAAGCCAATCACTGCTCAAGTATCAAATGTTAAAATGATTGAACAGAAAGATGCCAGTGGAAAACAGTCTGTTCGTTACCGTGTTTTACTAAGTGATAGCATTTATCTGATGCATGGCCTTATCCCCAACGATTTGGTATCTTATTGTGAGCAAAGTGGATTTAAAAGACATCTGTTGATCACTATCAAGAAGTATGAATTAGTTACTTCTCAAAAACATATCATGGTTATCCAAGATTTGGAAATCAAGCTGAATGCAAGTGAAAAAATTGGCAACGAAGTTATTAGTGTGGATGAATATTATAAGCAACACCCTGATGATGACATTTTTGAATTAGCTAAGAATGCAGGGGCAGCTCCAAAAACTGCTTCACATATGCCCACTGAACAGAAACCCGTACCTAAATCGAATTCTTATCCAACTAACAATAATACTAATAATAATATTCCAACAACTACCAATAGTACTACTAATAATATTAATTCTAAACCTAGCCAGCACCGTCATATTAACCCAATTGAACAATTATCTCCATATCAAAATCAGTGGACTATTAAAGCTCGTGTATCTTACAAAGGTGACATTAAAACTTGGGGTGCTCAAGGTCAAGGAAAACTTTTCAATGTGAACTTTTTAGATGAATCTGATGAAATTCGTGCTACTGCTTTCAACGATTTGGCAGAAAAATTCTATCATGAACTTGAAGAAGGTAAAGTTTATTACGTTTCCAAGGCTCGTCTTAAGCAAGCATCCCCCAAATATTCTCATTTAACAAATCCTTATGAAATTGCTTTAGATAGAGATACAGTAATTGAAGAATGTTTCGATGTTAGTGATGTCCCCAAAGTTAAATTTAGCTTTGTGAAATTGGATCAAATTCAAAACTTAGAACCCAATTCTATCACTGATGTTATTGGTGTTTTGAAAGAAGTTAATCCTGTTTTTCAAATCACTGCTAAATCTACTGGAAAACCTTTTGATAGAAGAAATATATCAATAGTTGATGATAGTAATTTTGCAATTACCATTGGATTATGGAACAATACTGCTGTTGATTTTAACATTAGCGAAGGCACCGTTGTTGCTTTCAAAGGCTGTAAAGTACAAGATTTTGGAGGTAGATCTTTATCCTTGACTCACGCAGGAAGCATGGTGTCTAACCCTGATACTCCTGAAACCTATCAATTGAGAGGATGGTATGATAATCATGGTAAAAATGAAAATTACAAGACATTGAAATCTGAAGGTCCAAGTACTTCTAATAAAATTGCAAATAGAAAGACTATTCTTCAGGCACAAGAAGAAAATTTGGGAATGAACGAAAAGCCGGATTTTTTCAATATTAAAGCTACCATTAATTTTTTCAAAATGGATAATTTTTGTTATCCTTCTTGCAATAATTCAGTTCAAAATACTCAAATGCCTAGTGGATCATCTACTTGTAATAGAAAGGTAGTTGAAACTGGAGATGGATGGAGATGCGAAAAATGTGATTTGACATTTGCTGAGCCGGAATATAGATATATTGTCAACTGTTCTGTAATGGACGCCAGTGGGCAATTATGGATGACATTATTTGATGAACAAGCTCGTACATTATTTGGAGTCTCAGCAGGTGAATTATTAAAGTTAAAAGAGAAAAGTGAAATGAAAGAATCTAATGAATACACTAACATTATAAATGCTGTTTCGATGAAAGAGTTTGAATTTAGGTTGAAGGCAAGACAAGATTCCTACAACGGAAACACAAGAATAAGATATCAAGCGTTAGGAATGAATGAGATTGATTTTAATGCCGAAAGTGAATTCTTGTGTAAGGAAATTGATGCAATGTTCAAATGATGTTATAAAAAGTTACAAGTAAATATTATATTAATGAATGAAATTTGAATTATATAAATGTCTATAAAAAAATTTTTGTAATTAGTTAACCAACATAGTTATCTAATATTGCTTTCTATTATAATCTATCAACCCGTTTGCCTCCAACCAAAGCTTCTTAACGACCTCATTAGTTGTTCTTTGACCTCTACAAACTATCAATTTATTAATGAACATTTCAATGCCTTTGCTATCAATCTTAATGTCTTTTTCAATTTTGGAGAACCCAGAGGAGAACCATGCTTTCGCATATTGCAGATATTTCGCTATTAAGTTACGGAATACTTGATAAAAGTAATCCAAATGAGACCTAGGTGAGCTTAAAAATGAATTTAATAGATTTAACACGAATAATGAACCCAAACCCGAGTTTATCATTATGTTTTTCACTGTTTCTTGATCTCGAGAAGTACCCTTTTTCAATGCTAAAAAGCTCATCCAAAATTTCAGTGAAGCCTTAAGTACAAATTGTTCTTTGGCATTCAAGCTGTCAAGTGCAAACGATAAAATCGTTTGTTCAAAAATAGGCAGATATAAAATCAAAGAAGGTTTTTTCTCCATAATAGTGGCATATAAGGTTATAGAGCATTGAATCAAATCCGTATCACTATTAATGAATTCAAGTTTATTGAAAAAAATGTTACATATGACTTCTTCCATAATCACCTCGTTTAAATCCTTAAAACGACATATAACAAGACTTTCCAATAAACCATATAACAATGTAGCTGAATGAGCGTTACAATCAATGATTTTTTCAACAATATACTTCAAAATAGTTTCCAAGGGGAATACAAATGGTCCATTAATTTCTTCTCCTAATCCACATTTCCAAATATTACAACATTTTTCTGTAACTAAAGAATTTTCCATAAGTTGAGGTTGTTTGTTGTTTATCAGAAAGTAGTAAACAATTGATGAGATCAATTCACGGACATGAAGTGGATCTAAATTCCAATATTCTTGAGTTTCAGTTAGTTGATCTTGAGTATAGAATTCATTAATTTCATCGGGGACTTGTGTTGCTTTCCCTATTTCACCTACACAACTAATTAAAGATTCAAAATATTCAATCTTTTCTTCATTATTATCAAATTGAACCTCGTCTCGACTAATTTCTTGGACACGAGTTTCAATTGCCAGAAGTAAATTGAAAAGAATTTGTCCAAATTTTGTAGGATCACGGATGCTTTGAGCAATTGAAGTGTATGCATTAAACATTCTTTGACGAATTAATTGATCAGTCTTGGGATTTCTCAACATTTCGACAAGCAATTGCTCCAATGTAGGTAAAAATACCACTAAATTATCTCTACATTCCTGACATATTTTGAGAATAGTCCTTGAAGAATGTAAGGATAAATTATAGGAAGAGCTTAAAAGGATTCCAAACAAAAAATCAAACACTCCATTTAAAAATTCACCATTTTTTTGGAAATAGAATTGGATAGAAGAATAAAAATGTATAACGGTTGAAAGTACAACCTGATATAATTCATCATCCTTGGGTATCTTTTGTACAGTTTCAGCGAAATCTGCGGCAAAGATCGGGTTTATATAAGGAATGAAAATTTCCGATTGAGATTCAAGGTATGTAACGTCATCAGTTATTTTATAGATCAAATAAAGGGTACTTTCAAGGTCTATCATTTTAGAAATGTCACCCAATTTGATTAGTTCCAAATTACTTACCACACTTTTACATAATGATTCATAGAAAGGTTGCTTGAGGAGCGAATACACGACTAAAAAGAATTCAGCAACACTTGAACGATATTGAGAAAACTCTTGTTTAATATTTTTAAAAACTTGTCGATCCAAGGGGATATGAATTTTATTCCAATATATGCTTGATATTTTGGTGAAGATATCATTTTTCACTTGTTGTAATTGTAAAAGACCTTGTTGATCATTTCTATATTGCAACTTAATAGTTTCTTCATCGTCAATGAAGACATTGGCCAAATCTTCCCAAAAGGAAATTAATTGATCCAGAATTAATTCTTCTTCTATAGCAATACCGGGGAAGTCAGTGAGTGAGCTTAATATAGATAAAATGTACCTATTTCTTTCTGTATGGAGAGTTTTAGCAAAATGAATCAATTGATCTCTAAGAATGGTAATTAACAAATTCACAAATGCTATTATTTCATCACTCAATTCATCCTTTTCAGAGATGAGGAAGTTCAAATATTTAGATCCGAAAAGGTCCCTATCGAAAATCATCAGATTTAGATAATCACGCAGTTGTTGTTCAAGCATAGTTGGATTGACTTCTAAAATTTCAGTTATAACTCGTATAGTTAAATTTATAATTGGAACATGGGACTCATTGATTGAAGAGATCTCTAAATGGCAAAAAATGTAGTTGATAAAAGTGGAAGCTTCACCTTTGTACCTAATAGTAGAGTTATCTTCTGCATAGCAGATATAAGTAACCCAAGAATTCATACAATTTAAACACAATTCATCAATTTGGCTGAATAAAGTATTCTGATGGATCAATAACTTGATCAAGGAACTAGTGACTGGGAAAGCATCATTGAAAACATATTCATGAACCATGGGCAGTACTTCTTTTTTACAAAGATCTTCAACCAAAATAGTCAGGAAATTTAACAACAATTCTATGTGACAAGTTGGAATATTGTCAGTGTATGGAACCAGAGAAACTGACGATTGAGCTAAAAGAGACTGGAGTTGAGTCAATGGAGTTGGGAATAGTTCTGGATAGGAAAAGAACAATAAGGACAAATTAGAAATCAATTTTTTCACTGTAAGAATGTTTGAGTGCAAATCCTGACAAGAGGATGAGAAATGCAACATTAATTTGACTATGCTTTCGTATAGAAATTGAGGCGATGGCCCACTTTCCTGACACAAGTTATTTATTACTACGGTATAGGTCAAAGCGCCAAAAAACTGACTATAATTGTTTTGTTGTTGAAGAAGCAATTGAGCCAACTCTGCCCCTTGAGGTGATTTCTGAAGTGCTTGTAACTCATCTTGAAGATGATTGATTTCTTGAGGATCACTGGAGGTATAGAGTTTTTCAATAGACAGGATGTTAGTATGTACTAAAAAAAGAACGTGGTTCGCATCTTATACTTACCTGAACTACAGAATCTATGTGCATATCTCATGGATCAAGGGCAAAGGTAATCAGGATAATGAAAGAAAAGAGTTGTGATGTGCGACACAAAGATTGGGAGCGATACGGAAAAAAAAAAGTAACTTAGAAAAGTGTGAAATGAATTGTAAAGCTCATAGGTGAAATTGTATGCACTGGGTCATTCTCTGATCATTCTTTGATCATATTAGGCTAGGATATCGCCCAGTTAACCAGTTAACCAGTTAACCAGTTAACCAGTAACCTTGACAAAAGTTGTAAAAAAAAGTTTGACAGTTAAATTAAGAATCAAAATGAGAAAATTAAATCATGTTTTACCGAAGTAGAGTAGGCATGATTAGAAACAAACATTGTCTTTATAAAAATGACTAGTGCAATAGTCATAAAAGATAAGTGTAAAAGCCAGCAAAAAAGGCCAAAAAAAGGCTAAAAAAAAAGCTAACATAAAGCTAACATAAAGCTAACATAAAGCCAGCAAAAAAAAAAAAAAAAAAAAAAAAAA
>JAJMDQ010000009.1:0-315012 GCA_030573815.1 Kurtzmaniella cleridarum | reverse complement strand
ACATAACAATTTAACTAAAAAAGTAATAAAGAGCGAAAACGAAGCACCAAAGTAATGTTTTTAGAACATATGTAATCAAAAGAAACTAACGGGGGGATCTGACTCCAAAACCAAAAAATATTACCTTACTATACTAGATACACTAGTAGATACATGCCAATGTGTATATATGCTTAACTGAGGTGATTCGTGATATTTTGTGAACCCTACTTGCTTGCCTGGCCAATGCACGACACACTTACTCATTTTTTTTTTCAGCTAAAGTAATTTAAATTTCACACTCACACTTTTTTTTTTTTCCTCTCAATTCATTTTTAATTTATAACCCACCAGCTCTGTGACCTTTAAATTAATTGAAATTCGAACCTTTTTGATACGAGAACCAGACTTTTTAGTTTACCGATAATATGGCTACTGTGAAAAAAGTTTCGAGAGCTCAGTGTGCCAACTGTACTTGCTCTCCAGGGTTACTTTCGAGAAACTCTAGGAGATCCTCCTGGATTAATAAGCAAATTAATATTAGAAGAAATAGTAGTGGAACTTCATCACCACGAAAGGGGTCAGTTTTCACTATTGATGCTGCTCTGTTGTGTTTACCAGAAGTCAAAGAGGTCAACACTTCTAGCAGATTAGCCGCCTTACGTACCAAAATGGCTGAATATAACTTGGGAGTCTATATTGTTCCTAGTGAAGATGAACATCAGAGTGAGTACGTATCCCCTCAAGATCAAAAAAGAGCTTTCATTTCTGGATTTCAAGGTAGTGCTGGAATTGCCATTGTTACAAGAGATGTAATGTCTTTCAACGAAACCCCTGAAGGTGCTGCTGCTTTATCCACTGATGGCCGTTATTTTTCTCAAGCTACAAATGAATTAGATTTTAATTGGACTTTACTTAGACAAGGATCTAAAGATCAACCAACTTGGGAAGAATGGGCAGTTTCTCAAGCAATTCAACTCTCTTTAGACCTGGGTTCAGAAATTGCCATCGGTGTAGACCCTAAATTGATTACTTTTACCGCTTATGAAAAACTTGACGCTGTTATTAAAGATAAATTAGCTTTATCCAAAAATTCTAAAGCTGAAGTGAAACTTGTCCCAGTTGAAGATAATTTGATTGATTCAATCTGGAATCAATTCGAAGAGACTCCATCTTTTACACACAATATTATTAAATCCTTAGATGAAAAATATCATGGTAGAGATACTTCTTTGAAAATTAAAGATGTAATTTCTAAATTGAATGAGACTAACTGTTCTGGTATCGTTGTTTCCGCTCTTGATGAAATTGCATGGTTATTAAACCTTAGAGGTTCAGATATCGAATATAATCCTGTGTTCTATTCCTATTTGATTCTTACCGCTGATGGTGAAGTGACTCTTTTCGCCGATTCAACCAGATTTGATGTTCCAGTTCAAAAGAAATTACAAGGTAATAATGTCAAAGTTAAACCATACCATGAATTTTGGAAAAACTTGAAGACTCTTTCTGAGCAAATAAAGGACAAGAGACAAAAATTATTAATCCCCAAATCTTCTTCATGGCAAATAGTAAGAAATATCTCATGTAGGTATGAAATAATGAGATCACCAGTTGAAGATTTGAAAGGAATTAAAAATGAGGTTGAAATTGCAGGAGCTAAGTCTGCTCATTTCAAAGATGGTAGAGCTTTAATTAAATTTTTTGCATGGTTGGAAAATGAATTAGTGGTAAAACTGGAACTTATTGATGAAGTAACTGCTGATGAGAAATTAACTGAATTCCGTAAGCAAGAGGAAAACTTTGTCGGATTATCTTTTGCTACTATAAGTGCTACTGGTGCAAATGGATCTATAATTCATTACAAAGCTTCTAAAAACGATACATCAGTAATTAATCCTGAAAAGATATATTTGAATGATTCTGGCTCTCAATTTTTGGAAGGTACTACCGATACTACTAGAACTGTGCATTTTGGAACTCCAACAAAAGATCAAGTGAAAAATTATACTTTAGTCTTGAAAGCTAACATTGCTTTAGCATCATTGAAATTCCCAGAAAACACTACTGGTGCTTTGATTGATTCTATTGCAAGGCAACATTTATGGTCTGAATATTTAGATTATGGCCATGGAACCTCTCACGGAATTGGTGCTTACTTAAATGTACATGAAGGGCCAATTGGAATTGGTCCAAGACCTAATGCAGCAGCTTCATTTTTAGAATCTGGAAATTTGATTTCTAATGAACCAGGTTACTACGAATCTGGAGAATATGGAATCAGAATTGAAAATGTAATGTACGTCAAGGAAACTGGTAGAAGTTACAATAACCGTAATTTCTTGGAATTTGAAACAATCACTAGAGTCCCATTTTGCCGCAAATTGATTGATGTGAAGTTATTGACTACTCAGGAAATTGAATGGATTAATAAATACCATGAAACTATTTGGTCTGAAATTTCACCAACTTTGACACCAAAGAGTCAAGAATGGTTATGGTTGAAAAAGGAAACCCACCCATTGTAATTACATTATACTTTAGAAACAATATGAGTGTCGTCAAGAGATGGAGTATGTATCAAGTAAATGTTAGGGGATATACGCTACAATAAATATGATTTGGAGTGATAAACATTACTAAGTTTAAAAATTTTTGTATAAATAGCAACAAATACTCATGAAAAATAGTGGTTAGCAATCTAATATTTGGGAATAATCGAACTTCCCAAGAGAAGAAAAATGAATTATATATACATATATATATATATGTATGTATTTTCTTTTTAATTCTCTTTATGAAACTAGGATATACATGAAAAAAAAAATATTTATAACTTATGAGTCAGAAAATAGATGTATTTCAAATATCATATTTTGAAGAGAAGATTTTTAAAACTATAGAATCTCGGTCATGTTTCCCGAGATTTTTAAAAACTGTATATTATATTTCTCAACTGTTGATCCTCTTTTACCCATACCTACCTAACACTCTATTTCCCCACCATTTCAATACCGATGACTGATAGCTCCTGCATCATTAAAGCTTATTCGTAGTCCGAAAAATCGCTTTTAATCTGCAGCGTCCTCTAATGTCTTTGTGATAAAATTAGTAATATAAAAAATGTGGTATCGCACACGCACCACTCACCTAGCCTAAGTCCACCAATAATACGCTACAATAAATTGCTTACTACAAACTCCAGTAGTGCGATTACCACATATATCAATTTTACAGGCAATCAATGACTCCGTGCAGTATTCTTGTTAACTTATTATACTTAAGTTAATTTTTCTCTTTAGTTAAGTACTTTTAAAAACGGGAAATGTTAAGAACTATTACAAACAGAAGAGTACCTTTAATTACACCTAGATGTCTCACTACAATCAGATGGTCTTTTGGGGAGAGCAAAAGTAAGAGATCTATGCAAACAACCAGAATGCCAAATACTTCTAAGCCAGATTTCTCTTCCGGATTAAATTACCTGATTGATTCAGGTTCAGTTTCAGGACAAACTCATGCAAACAGATGGGCAAAGCATTCTTTATCATTCCCTACCATTGCTGAAACGAATTCAAAACGCTCTACGTCTCAAGAAACGATCAATATTGAAGCCATGCAACCGAAAAGAAGAAATCGGGCGGATCGTTTTAAAAGGAGAACATTTACGAATGAGGAAAATAATCACAATGATCAAAATGAAGTATCAATTGAAATGCCTCTCAAGGCAACTGGAGACATAGTAAATGCTGGAAAGAATACCAAAGAAGCAGCTACAGAGATTCCTAAGGCAGTTACACAAGAACATTCAACATCACCAGAAGACAGGGAAGTCAATAAACCAAAGAAAAAGAGAAGAGCTTTAAAACCAAGAAAAGCTCTTATATCATTGACTCCAAGTGCTGTCTCTCATCTCAGAGCATTAATGGATCAACCTGAACCAAAACTTATTAGAATTGGTGTTCGTAATAGAGGTTGTTCAGGATTAACTTATCATTTAGAATATGTCGATGAAGCAGGAAAGTTTGATGAATTAATTGAACAAGATGGAGTAAAAGTATTAATTGATTCTAAGGCACTTTTCTCTATTGTGGGATCACAAATGGATTGGTTGGATGATAAATTATCTTCTAGGTTTATATTTAAGAATCCAAACTCTAAGGGTACCTGCGGGTGTGGGGAATCATTCATGGTATAAAAGTGAAGCTCTATTTAAAATCTCAATGATATTTATTACAATCTCCTTCTACTAAAGAAATAATATAGCAGGAGAAAACAAAGTTAAAGGACCAGATACATTTAAGATATTAATATTATTATTATTATAAGAAGAAGAAGAAGAATTAAATGAAGAATAGGTTTTATGACATGCATATATTAGTTACGAATATTCACGAATAGAAATATAAAGTTAATCTAAATATTAGTGTAAGGATTAGTGTAAGCTTGATCAATTTCAAACTTTAATCAAATCATTGAGTATTCAAGATAAATACTGATCTAAATGGATACTCATAAACCATTCAAATGTAGAGTGCCTAGCTGTAATTAGGAAGTTGTTTTCATAGTTTACTAAAACAGCGAGCTTCGGAGCCGAAATCTAATGGAAATTGCTATCCTGCAGAGAGATTACTGACAGTTAGAGCAAAAAAAAAAGAAAGAGTGATACTTTTTTTTTTTTTCAAATGAAACCCAATTTAGTAGGTTCCAATTTGCACCCATATTAGATGTATTTGTGTTGAGGGAATGTAATATGTTAGAAACCACAGGTTTGTAAACATTTTAGAAGCATCCACTCTTGTGTTTTAATCTTGTGGCGGCATTGTGAAATTACAAAATAGAAAGATAAAACAGTTAAACCAATATATCTATTAATGCAAATCGTTTACACTTTAATTACTTTAGCTGCAGTTGCAATTGCAAGTAAAGCTCCTTTAAATATGGATTCACCTAAAAAAGCAGTTGCAGTTGCAGATTTCCCCAAGGGGAATGTAATTTTTTATACCAAAAAGAATAACCAGGTTAAAGTTCACATAGATATCACCGAATTGCCAGCCTCCGGGGGTCCTTTCCAATATCATATTCATGATAAACCAGTTCCAACTAATGCGAATGCATTACAAGGACAATGTAGTACTGCTGGAGAACATTTTAACCCCTTTAGTGCTCCAGATAATTGTGAGGATCAACAAGATGACAGTTTATGTCAAGTTGGAGATTTATCTGGGAAACATGGTTGGATTGATACTACCTGTTTTGAAATAAAGTACTATGATCCGTACTTATCTTTGAACAAGGAAAACCCTGCTTTTATTGTTGGTAAATCAGTTGTTTTCCACTATGCAAATCTTACAGCTTTTGCATGTGCTACAATTGAATGGGCAAACGAAGATCAAACAACTTCTTTAATTAATCAATTAGTTGCAAAAGGAGATAATGAATTACAAAACTTAAGAATAGATAAAGAAGAAGAAGATGAAGAAGATGAAGAAGACAAAAAAAGAGAACATAATGATAAAAAAATGGATAAAGGTGAAGTTACTGATGGGAATGAATCGTTAGCAACTTTCAGCAGAGAAAAAACTAGTACATTAAGTTTTGACTCGACCACTTTGCAGCAAGATAATTCAGGATCAATTATTCTTACTTCGTCTTATCCTTCACCTACTGGAGATAAATTGAATTTAAATTATTTGTCTAATATTACTTATGTTTATAATGGAGAAGATTTTAAGCATCGGAACCATTCAAATATATCTTTAGCTTCAGCCAGTTCTGATTGTGAAAATTATGCTATTACTCACGCACCTCATACTTTTTTAACCACTTTTATGGCTATGATAGTTGGAATTTTCGTCTGAGGTTTTTAGATGGAGAATCTTCAAATATGAGTAATCATTGCCAGGTGCCAAAGAGAAAAGATAATTTCCAACCCCATAATTATAATTCTTGTTCTAAAATAATCGCAATAACAAGTCATAAGAAAAGTGAACCTAAATGATGATGTTGACATTAAAAATAAAGTATAACTTGATTACACATCCATCCTATGTTTAAAAGCGGATGATTGCTAATAAACTCAAACCATTTAAATGATATTTGCCTAATTTGCAGAGAAACATAATTACATAGCTCAATAGAAGGTACATATATATATGTATATATATATATATATACATATACATATTTATATTATATTATATTATATTATATTATATTATATTATATTTTAAGCGTAAACGATGATTCACTCAATCTTACGACACTCAAAATATGTAGCCTCCATTTCTTGTGGCAAAGAGCAAAAGTAAGATAGCTTTTGCATATGAGTGAATAGCAGAAGCTGATTGTAACCTAGCTTTAAACATGTTTTACCATTCGCGGTGTTGCTAGTGCATATAATACTCTCAGGCTTGTCTTTCTCACCATCAATAACAAACATATTGCCTGGTCGTTGAGAGACAAATTCAGTCACCGATTTGTTGATCTCTTCTTTATCGTGTTGAACTACTTTTAGTTCGATTTCTTGCATCGAGTCGGTAATTTGATGAAGTGTAGTATCAATGTCTGAACCAGGGGTTATATTTAAAGGGTGATGGGATTTCTGAATTACCTGATTTGACGAAGGTCTTGAACCGTTGGCAGGAGCTGAATTGCCAGTTGAAAACCACCCCATGCTATAATATAGTTGAATATAAACAAGAAATTGAGAAGTGATAAATTAAATATATGGTCAGTAATAAGTGGGAAAAGGTACAAAAATTATCGCGCACTTGCTCACTAATTAGCGAATATAGCTGAAAACGAGGGATTTAGAGTTCTATTTATGGGATTTTTAGGTGGCAATTAATACTGATATTGTCTTGAAATTTAGTTATGTACATATTCTATAAATATAATTAGTAGTATTCTAATGAATACTCATCTACTCTCCAGTGCATTCTCTACCTTTGCGTTATTTTGATTATAAACACAACTTATATCGTTCATTAAATACCAGCAAACTTTCGAAATAGTCATAATATCCCAAGTGCAGCAATTTATCATCAATGCCACTAAACATTTTCCGGTAATTGGACTTATTTTCTGCAGAAAATTCAATTTGGTCACGGTATCTAGAAAGATCATCAACCCATTTAAATTTGAAATCATATTTTATGTTTTTTTTCATCATTCCTTCAGTTCGTAGTATTGTAGCAAGAATCTTCAGTTCCATTCTTGGGTTTTCATCTTGCAGTTTGGAGTAAACAGCTGCATTTTGGACAAAAGCTAATGTATTTACCGCTCTTTCGCACATTTCTTGCGCACTCAATGGCGAACTATAGTTTGAAAGAAATTTTGACCTACGGGTTTCAAATTTGTGGGTTGTGAACCGCCGTTTAATTGCCTGTAAATAGTTTTCTTGATTTCGAGCATCATTTTGATAAATTCTCAATTTGTAGAATCGTTTATATAAAATCAACGCTTGCTTTTGATACAGAAACTGGCTCAAATAATCTAGCGTTACTGCTTGTGATTTATTCACCACTATAGCATGCTTGGTTACAAGGCTGCCCGGCATAGAGAAGCAGTTTAAGATTCAAAAAGATTAAGAACAAAAAATTGGATTTGAAAATTCCCCATTCATACAAATATATCCAAGATTCGCAGTTTAAGCAATTTCGCACAACACTTGAATTTTTTTAGCAGCCATGAATCGTTTACAATGCCAGCGTAAAGAAGAAAGCTTTGAAATAGAATACGAAGTGGCCATGTTTGAAGGGGAATGGAATTTGAAAATTCCAACTCCTTGTTTAAAAGCAGGTAACACCTACCAAGTGTAAAAATGACACCTTTTCTTTATATTTTCTTTTGCTTTTATTTTCCCATATACTAACTCAGGTTTATATACATATTAGTACGAATAATTTACCATTATATGGAGATTTAGGTGATGTTTTGGCTGCTTCATTTATTAGTAGCACGTTTTGGGAGTCACTTAAATATAGTGTTAAACTTCAAGTTGAAGCAGACTGTACATTTGCAATATCTCTAGAATGCAGTGAATTTAACTCTATTTTCAGTGAATTGAAGGCCACCGTTGTAGACCATATAACTATCAACTTTAATTATTATCGTGAAGGTCCTAATCTTATAGTTAGATCACTTGTTGAAGCTTTAGAATATGCATTTGTGTCGTTGATGTTACATTTAGAGATTGAGTTCCCTTTGATTTTTGGAGTGTCTGCAAGAACTACATTTTTCAAAAGTTATTTTTGGATTAAAAGAAGTATAAGAGAAATAACAACTCTGTATGGTATTGAAAATACTCCACCTTGTACCAATGAAGTTGAATGTTATGAGTTTGCGCTTCAACAAAATTTAGAAGGGCTATATAAATGGCTAGCAACCAAAAGTACTCTAAAAGCCCGGAAATATGATTATCGAATGTATTTTTTTGACTATTTGAAAATTAATCAAATGATGAATAGCTAAACATATACAATTTTTCTTTTCAAAGAACCATATATCAACTATTGCTTCATCATCCTAGTATTTGCTGCACTATTTCATTTGCATCCGCATTTCCTATATCAGCAAAGAGTAAACAAAGATAATACTAATAGTACCTAGGAAGTAGACAGGAAAAATTAAAATTAAATCTACTTATAATAATAGAATGAATATAATAATAATAATAATAATAAAAAAAAAATAAAACAAACTTGTAACAAAACCAAGTTAATATTGGACTTTAACATCTACAACGCTTGGTGTCTCAGCTGAAAAAAATGTCATTCTTCCAAAATTTTAACACTCACACCTTGAAATCTACACGTGGATTTAAATTGAAGAATACTTCGCCAGTTTCGACTCCGCAACCAGTTTCAAGTACCACTTTCCCCATCACACCTCAAGCTCCTCAACTGTATCCAGAGCAACAGGTGCCAAACCAAACCATAAACCTTGCAAAGGGAGCATCAGGGGGTCAACTTGTTTCATCTCATAAGGATATTAGAAGCTATGCAGAACAGACTTTGGGATCAGATAATGCCTTAATCCAAGCTGTCAAATTACCACAGGATGAAGATATTAATGAATGGTTGGCAGTACACGTTGTAGATTTTTATAATCAAATTAATATGCTCTATGGAGCTATTACTGAGTTTTGTTCACCTCAAACATGCCCTCGAATGATTGCTACTGAAGAATATGAATACTTATGGCAAGAAACGAATGGTGTAAGTGCGAATGGGTCTCGTTCTACTCTGCCCAAAAGACCTGTTTCTTTACCAGCATGTGAGTATATTGAAAATTTAATGAATTGGATTCAAAATTTTTTTGACAACGATAATATTTTCCCATCTAAGATTGGAGCACCTTTCCCAAGTCAATTTCAAGCGCTTATAAAGACCATTTTCAAAAGATTATTTCGAATTTATGCTCATATATATTGTCATCATTTCCATGAAATCACAGAATTAGGATTACAAAGTCATTTAAACACTTCTTTAAAGCATTACGTATTATTTGCAAATGAGTTTCTGTTAATGACTAGGAAAGATTATGGACCATTAGATGATTTAGTGGAAACAATGTTGAAATAAATTAGGTAAATGAAGTAACAAAGAATATAGAAGAAAATATTTTTGAAAAAAAAAGAAAGCGAGGAGGAAATTAATGATATAAAGAATAACTAGAGGATAATCTTTCTTATATTATCTGAATTATTTTCGTATGTATATTAATGGGAATTGAATTTTAGGCATTACCATACAATGTAGACGAACCTGCAATTTACATCAACTCGACCTCTGCCATTAGTGCCAAGTGGTCAGATGGATATTGACCTAACCTCGGTTGGCCTGAAGGTTCTGGACCCATTTCCTCTTTTGTAGGGAGTCTTAAAAGACTTACAAGACGAATATGATGTTTTTCTTCAAGTTCTCGTAAGGATTGCGGTTGACGAGAATGATCTTCTGTTTGACTTTCCCATGGAGCAACTAAAAAAATATAGTCCAAAAGCCCTCTCCAAGAATGAGCCCAGTTGGAAAAAAAAGGCTCTCCTCTATCGTTATCAATCCCTGAGTTCTCTGGATGAACCTCACTATATCCAACCAGATAAAGCAGAATTGCCTTCATGTCTAAAGAGTTGTGCAAAGCTTCAAGTTTGGAAATAGTTTCCAATTGTTCAGGTGTATGCTGGAAGGATTCTGGAACTGGATCTCTAGGTTGGTCTTTACCAAATTTTTCAACGTTCCCACCTTCTTCATCTTCTGCAGTGCCTTCTTCAATTTCTCCTTCATCATTTAAAACACCTCTATTAGCCAGGTATTGATACGAGAGTGAACATCCAAGAACAAGTGGTGCTCTATTTTGATATTTAACAGGCTTTGAAGTTATAGATAGATAGGGGGAATCAAATGGTTGTGAATTGAAGTCCCCAGCAAAAAATGAGTACCAACATTTGTTTGGATACAATGTGTTTAATGTTTGAGTAAAATCTTTACATTTTTGGAGCACAATATATGCTTGTCTAGTTCTTTCATATGTCCCAAATGGATGCCAGAAAAGATGAGTAGTACCAATGATGAAACCAGAATTCGTTATATTAGGATATTGTTTTCTGAATGTAGAGGTGAATTCTAGACATGCAAGAAGCCCAACATTTTGGGTAGCACAGGAAGGCTTTAAATCTCCAGTAATCTCTTTATCGTATTGGATATGGCTTAGATGCAAACATTCAAACATATTAGAACGATATACGATAGCCAACCCATGGTTTTTAGAGCCTGAACGATAGTATTTACAATCATAGGATAATTTCGCAAATTCAGATTTCCAAAAAGAGTTAAACTGAATGAAATCCACCTCTTGAAGACACATAATATCGGCGTTATAATGTTTAAATTCATTCATCAACACTGTTGATCGAGAATTCCATTTAAGAGCGTTTCCTGAGGTAGGGAATAGTTTCCTTCGTATCAAAGCTTGAGCCAATATATTATAGGTCATGATTTTAATTTTAGGTCCATTTTGAGCTTGCTTTACTTGAAGCAAAGGTCTTTCTATAAATTTCAAATGTTGTGGAATTTGTGATTGTTGTGGATCGATGCCTCGCTTAATTAAATCTTGCCTTTTTTGTTCTTTCCGTGCTTCTCGCAACCTTCTTTGCTCAGCAATATATTCTGGAGTAAGCTTTGAAGGATCTATCGATTTTTTGGACTTCTTTTCATTGGCCATAGTGAAGTTGACAATAAAATTTTTGCCAATTTTAGCTCTAATTAAAATAATTGCAAATTGCAAATTGCAAATTGCAAATTGCAAATTGCGAAATGAGATATAGCGACACCTGCACATATCGTTCTGGGACCAACAGATCAAAACTAATGCGGTTTTAAAATTAAGTTCAAAATCACTACATCATGACGAATACGAGAGTCTTATATGACCAACTAGATGCGTTACACACTCAATCATTGGATAAGATTAAGAAAATAGTGGAGGCAGCGGACTCTATAGATGCAAGTCTTGAGGAATCTGTATTTGAGGCGAAAAGAACGGAGTTGGCACAAGAAGCGTTTGATTGCATACATCGATACAACGAATATTTGCAAATAGCCAAAAGCAAAAACCAAGAGGGTATTGATAGCAAGTTGAGTACATATATAGGAAAACTGAGGGAGCTTAATGAAAAATTGAAAAATGCACAGATTCAGCTGCTGGAAGCGGCTAATGAGATCATTCATCGTAAACGGATGGAGAAGTTTTGTACGAGAAAACCATTGAAGGAGGAACAAATTCGAGCTGAATTATTTGGTGAAACTAGCAAGGAAAATTTGAAAAAGAATAGTAAATTGAATGCTCAAAGCAGTCTTTTGGAGAAAAATAAATCCATTACTGCATCACTTCAAGCCACTAGACAAATGATGGCTACATCAATCATGCATACAGAGCTTAATATAGACACCATTGAACAACAAACCAAAGATGTGAGTGCTTTGAACGATAAATATACTGATTTTAATCAATTATTGAACCGCCTGAAAGCCATTATCAAGTTCATTCAAAGGCAAGATAAACAAGATAAACATCGGATATATTTAAGTTTGGGATTTTTATTCATAGTATGCTGTTGGGTGATATGGAGAAGACTTTTGAAAATGCCAATAAAGATTTTGTTATGGTCAATGTTCAAAGTATTTGGATTAGCTAATTGGGCTGTTTCACTGAAAGATCAAAATATCAATCACAACAATATCAATGGAGTTGGGCATCACGTTGCAACCACTCAAGGTTTGATGCAAGACGCACAAAAGACTGATATTATAATGGAACAAGGCAACAACGTGGGAGCACAAGGAGATATTCAATCATGGGAGGAAGTGGTCGATGAGGAGCTTCGAAAAATGCAAACAGTTGATGAACAAATACATGACGAATTATAAGTTATCTACAAAGTATATACAGATGTACTAAATAATCATTAATATACTCATTTAACTATTTATTTCATACTATTAAATGGTAGGAACCGTGACAACGGTACCATTCTTACTTGAACTTTCTATGGCAGCTGCAACAATAGCCAAGTGATGGTAAGCAACCTCTGGGGGCACAAGTACATCATTTTTATTTTTCGATTGTACAGCTTTAGCAAAATTCGTAAACTCTTCAGCAAAAGTATCTACTTCTTCAATTTCAACGATTGAAACTTCACTTGCAGATTCAAGAGAAGAACCAGTTTGATAAGTAAGAATTGGCACTTTCAAATCTTTACTGAAATTATAGCTGATAGACCCATTGGTACCATAAATGACTAAAGAGCAGTGACTATCTGTAGCACCAAAAGCAGAACCATAAGTGAAAGTACCAATTGTACCATTTTCCAAAGTCATGGTAGAAAAAAGAACATCATCATCACCACTTTCCTTTCTGACTTGTTTAGTTAAAGCAGAAACAGACTTAACATTACCCAAGATAGAAGTAAGAAAAGCTAATTGATGAACCCCACCATCTGAAAGGAAACCTCCAATATGTTGAGGGTTTTGTCTCCACGAAGTAGCCAAATATTTGTTATTTTCCTTCCATGGCCCAGTGTATCTATAGGTAAAAGATACCACATCACCAATCTTTGGAATATAATTTTCCTTCAACTCACTAACTGATTTCCTGAACAGCCAATTTTCCAAAATCCCAATGGGAATGTCAGAGTCTCTGGAAATTTTCACAATTTCTGCCGCTTGGTCCAAGTTCGCAGCAATTGGTTTTTCAAGCATGATAGGTTTTTTATTCTTCACTGCTAACTTAACTGCATCCAAAGTGAATTGAGCAGGCAACAAAGCATCAACGAAATCAACATCTTTGTCTTCAAATACTTGCTCCATTGAAGTGTGAATATGGTTGGTGTCGATTCCAGCTTCTTGTGCGAATTTCTCCGCTTTATCTTTACTTCTGTTATAACAAGCGGAGAATTTCAAAGAATCAAGTTTTTTCACAGTGGGGAGATGTGCATCAGTAGCAAAGATCCCTGTTCCAATGATACCAATATTTAATTTGGACATCTTACAAAGAATTAATGAAGATTATGAAATGTAAATTAATGAAAAAGGTAGTGAGTGAGAATAGATCGGACTATAAATATACCTGAATGGGGCAGAGAAACCAAAAAAAAAAAGACATGAAAACAAGTCGACTTGCAGAAATCCGGAAAAAAAAAAAAAGATTAAATTGGTGGGGGGCATTTGAGCATTCAAGCGTTCGAGCACCAAAGTGGAAGTATACTCGGATAATAATGACAGATGCTGATTAGTAGATTAGTAAGCCCGCTCTATCTTGATGACATTAGAGTTTTCAATGATGCTAAAGTATCCAAATAATTCTAGTGGGTAGTTGGGCTATATGAATATACCAATGAATATTATTTATTGAACACATTTATAGCACACCAATTGATGAATTGATTCGGATTAATTTTTATTTATATTTATAATTTTATTTTAATTTTAATTTTAAATTTTTTTTTTTTAAGATCTACCCCTAGCAAGCAATTGAATGAATAAATTGCAAAATATCGACAGTTCTCCCATATACACAGCACATTTGTAACATTAGTGCGCGTACATTTGGGATATGCGCACTAATTGGGACGTGGGGTCACATTTTAAGTAAATCAACATGTATCTACAAGGAATAATTTATTTTAATTTATTGTTTCTATACCTACTGTTTGAACAAAACATCATTGGATAATGGATCAGCCTTCAAGACTTGGTTTCTCTTCTTAATTTGTCTTTCCTTTGCTGCCTCAGCTCTTGCACGAGCTTGTGCAGCAGCTTGTTGCTTAACTTGTGCACGAACAAAGTTAGGTGATACATATTCTTTATTTTCATAAATCTTAGGACCTCCGAAAGAGCCTTCTAAAACAGTGATTAAAGTAAGAACAAATCTTGGACCAATTTCAACCAATTGTAAATCTTCTTCTTTTGTAATTTCACCATCTTCTTTTTCCTTTTGAGTAATAGTTTCATTGATTTGATAGTTTCTAATCCAAATCTTACCATCCACAATGGAGAAAGTCATCACATGATCAATAAAAGGTTTCAGTTTACGAGCTTGTGGTGGGACACCAAAAGTATGAGTAAATAATTCTTTCATTAATCGGAAATGATCACTAGATTCAAACAGTTTATCAAATGAAAGTATTGGTCTGGAACCTTTTAAACAATTCCCGGTGAAATTTAATTCATCTAAAGTATGTAAATTTTGAACGTGGAATTTCAAAGTAGGGCCGTTAGGAGGCTTGGTCAACCAAAGATAAAGATCTTGATGCTTTCTGGCTTCGAAAAAGCAAATGTTATTACAGTTATATAACTCGGCCACTTCATTTAATTGATAAAGATTCTTTTTGGAATCGAATTTTGGTTCCTTTCTGGCATGAGGCAAAAGTTGTAAAAGATCAGATATTAAATGACGATGTCTAAAAGTGATACCACGAGACGATATAACAAGAACTCTTTGTCTGTTTATATGCTTAGTTTTCTCAGCAGAGTCCTTGGATGACTTGCTTTGAAGGGCTTTGTAGATGGCAGACATGGTTTCGAATAGCGATGAGCTGAAATTTTTCTGCAGGAGAAGAGAGATGAGGCAAGACAATAATAATATGGGAAATATGGTGTTGGTGTGTACACAGGACATCAGTAATATTTTCCAAGTCTCACTCAATATTAAGTGGTTAACCATTTACGATTCGGGAATCTAAGATGATGTCTAGTTGTTACTTTAATTTCAATTTCAATTTCAATTTCAATTTAAACCCATTTTTCGTGTTATCCATTCTCCCATCCCAATTTCTACATACAAGCAATACTAGAAGTCCATCTTAAAATGTTGCAATTTTTGTCCCTACATTTCCTCTTTTTTAGTTCACAAAACGGATTTTAACTATTACTATTTTTTTTTTCCCACTCTTCAATACCCATACATCCATCCCTTTCATTCATGGTGCACTAAATCATTGACACACTTCGTGACCTTATGTTCATTCATTAATTCATTCATTCATCTACTACATTCTATACAATCACCAGACTGGCACCTACACCAAAAAAGTATCTTCTAGCATCTATTCTGCTATACGTTATATACTTGTAGATAAATATTTAATGTTTTTCAGCGTGCTTGGCCAACCAGTCAGCAACAAACTTTTCCTCTTCTGGGGAAGCAGCGTTAATAGGTGGGTGGTTTGGAGCGGCTGGTGCCCAAGGCTTTGGAGCAACAAGGAGCACAACGGAACCTAAGGTGGCAAGAGCTAATTGGTGAGCTGGCACAGATCTACCGAGAATTTGGTAAGCGGAACCCATGTTTATGTAGTGGTGAAAATTAAATGAGAGAGTGTTTTATTGGCGGTCTCAAAGGGTTTTGGGGGTTATGTACAGGCACACATACCCACACACACCCGGTCTCACATACAATCCCACTACGACCGTCCTCCCTGATATGCGCCTGTGAGGGTTCCACTTGTATGCACACTATAACTTTAGCACAACTTCTGTTCCAACGTATTATCAGTTTTATTATATTGCATCGACACCTGCCGGCAGATGTCCCTTTACCATGAACCGGGCGAAATGGTGGCTTGCTTGCGCGTTCTATATTTTTCCATGAACCTCAATGATACCACTGAACGTACAATTAAGCCATTTGGATCTCTACCTACTTCCAACGTTCTCTCCAACTTACTGAGTTCTCCACCCATATCTTTTGACATTGCTGGCCATATAGCCAAGAACCATGGTAGTAGAAAGCCATTGCGGGCGCTGGCTCTTTCTCATAAGCGCAAAAAACGGAAACAGAGACGCAAAACTTCTAAAGATCCAAACTTGCTAGGGAAAACTGGCCTTGAATTAATACAAGAAGAAGAAAACATCCATGAACTTGCCAATAAGGATGAATCAATAGCATCGGATAAAATGACTAAAAAAAGGCCCAATGTAGGTGTTTTAGTTCCCGATGAAGATCTTTCTGACCACCATCTTCATAGTACATCACATTCAGATGACGATGTTTCAATAGATAGTGATTTTGGAGTGCCCGTAAATCTGAAAGGTTTCGTAGTACATAGAAATGATATTGGGATGGTGAGAAATCATAAGGGTTCACCGGAAAAGAACTTCAAACTGGCGAAAAATGACAAAAGTTCAAAGTCTCGGCTGTCTATTGTTGGTAAATTGAAAAGTGTTGGCGGAGGAATAAGTATCAATTTTAAACATACAAATCCCACAGACTCGAATTCAGAAAAGCATAAAAAGAAATTAATTTCTAAGTTTGATGACGATGATTTCTACTATGATATGGATGACGGCGAGTACACCGAAGAAGATACGGTAGACGAACCAGAGATTGTGTACCCCAACTCCTCAGAAACTAATAAAATGAGGCCACTTAAGTCGAGTTTTACTGACAATAACGAAACTGCTTTGGAGCTGAGTAATGGATATAATTTGGACAAAGAAGATATGAATAATAACAAGAATAAGAATAATCATGATGGTTATGACGATGATGAAGAGGGCGAAGAAGAGGAAGAAGAAGAAGAAGAAGAGGAAGAAGAAGAGGAAGAGGAAGAGGAAGAAGAAGAAGAAGAAGAAGAAGAAGAGGAAGAGGAAGAGGAAGAGGAAGAAGAAGACGAGGAATATGATGACGATGATGACGATTTTGACTATGAAGAAGTTTCCTCTACAGATTCGGCTTTTACAGATATCGAAGCAGACTCAATTCTTGATGATTCATCCATACTACTTAATTCGTACTCTTTTAACAAAAACATCGATAGTTTTCCATCAGTGAAAAATAAGAAAAAGAAAAATTCGTTTGGAACAGGGTCGTCTCATAGACCTCAATTCAAGAGCATAACTTCACAAACTAATACTACAATAGAAATGCGTAAAGATCAAAGACTTAGGTTTGATAGAATAGAGCCTGCGGTCGTATCTAAGGTTTCTAACCTCCTGTCTCTTATAGACTCGAAGTATAAGTCAGTTAATAAGAATCCTTTGAGTTTCTATTCATTTGCCAACCTGGGGACCGATACTAAAAAGTCCTATTTAAATGTATTTGTTCATCCTTCTACTACTGTTGCTCTTAAAAAGCTTCAAGTTAATTCAAATACTTCCATTGTGGATTGTATAGGGTATATCCTATGGAAATTGGATAATTCTGAGCTTGTGAAATCACCGAATCCTAATCATTATCGATTAGAAATGGCGGATGAAGATGGTGAGTCATATGGGTCATTTGGAGTTTTAGGGAGGAACCGACTTCTTCTGTCATACAATGATATTACTGATATTGTATTAGTCCATGTAAGTGACATAGAAGAGCAAAATAGCTATGAGCGTCAAACTCCATTATCTGCTGAATTTAAACTGAGCTTTAATAAGCAAATGCCAAAAGTGAAATTCAAAATAATCAAGCCCGATCAAACAGAAGAAACCATTGAAATCCAAGAGGATTCTGATGTCAATCAATTGCTTGAAGAATATTGTAAAGCATTCAATATTCAAAAATTGAAGCACAGGTTTAAAGATAAATCAGGTAAATTGGTTCCAAATGCAACATTGGTCAAGGATATAGGATCTGAAAATGAAAGAGTACTATACTTATCGACCTTATCCCGATCTTTATTAGATGTGGCCACTATTCCGAACGATTCACATTCAGTTGTTAAAAATAATAATCATGATACTAATGAGATAACACCAAGTTCTGCAATGACGTATAAACTTCAATATATAACCCCTGATAACAATCAATTTGATCCAATTAAAAGTGGGTTAACTGAATTGGTTGAAAAACCATTGAGTTTTAAAGCAAAAGAGAGTAATAGAGCGCTTCTTGATGGAAACCCAGCATCCAGAAAATCTTCAGCAGAAAAATTTCAACGTAATGTCAAAGCAGACAAATATCTTAAAAGTATCATGGAGGGGAAAGATTTAGACCAACTCCCCACTAACCTAAACAATGTTTACTATAAATGGCAAGTGTTCCGCAAAAAGACGACCATTTTAAACAAGATTGAAAAGCTGCTTGTTATCGATGGAGATTATATTCATTTAACACCACCAGATGATGCAGTGTTTAAGAAAAATGCTTATAGCCAACTGCCTACATTCCACAGCTCAAGTCATCATCATTTGCATCACTACAATTATCTGAAGTACTATAACCACCTGTTGATGAAAACGACGCTGTTCCATGTTTCTCAAATAGTTCGAGTCAAGCAATATAAGAATAGTAAAAATCCATTACATTTTAAGATTGTGACTAAGAAAATAGGAGAAAACTATAAAGAGCTTAATAAAAGATATGATCTTGAAGCCATGAATATGGCTGATTGTGATGAGATAATTCTGAAAATTAAATGGATCATTCATATTTACAGCAATAACAACAGTTAAATTTGTACCATTTTCATAAATTGCATAAGTCAGTGTATTCTTAAATATTTTCCAAGAAGATATCAAGAAAAATACAACGATGAAAATAAATAAAAAATAAATAATTCGAACATGCAGTAAATAAGTATAACAAGCGATGCAATATGTGGAGATGAGATGAGGTGCAGTCTTCGCAATCCATTAATTTTTCTGCCTTGTGTAAATATTAATTCAATTTAAATCCACTACTACTGACTTTTCAAATACTTGCAATGCTTTCTCTGAATTGGAAAGCGCTCCAGAAGAAAATAAACAAGAAGGATGACAAAAAAGTGAGCAAAAAAAAACTTCCGTCCACCAAAAAACCAAAAACTAATTTAAAAACACTTAGTCAGATCACCAAAGTACAAACCGATGCCAAACTAGCTCAACAGGAAACCCCCATTGTTCTTAATAAGGATGTTAGTGCATTAGAACTGACATTGTGGAACAACGAAAACCCTATTCGAGTTGATGACATAGAAGTCAAGCCATTGGTTAAGGTCAATTTGCAAAGAAAGTTAGAACCTGGGAAATTTGTTGCCATGGACTGTGAGTTTGTTGGAGTGGGTAAAGATGGAGAGGAATCAGCATTAGCTCGAGTTTCTATAGTAAATTTTTATGGTCATGTATTGTATGATAAGTTTGTGAAACCACGGGAAAAGGTTACTGATTGGAGAACGTGGGTCAGTGGTGTTACACCCGCTCATATGAAAGATGCAGTTTCATTCGAAGAAACTCAAAAGGAAACGTATAATATTCTCAAAGATCGTATACTCGTAGGGCATGCTATCCACCATGATTTAGACGCACTTTATTTATCACACCCACGAAATCAAATTAGAGATACGTCTCAGTTTGCTCCATTTCGTAAAATTGCACAAGGAAGAACTCCTAGTTTAAAAAAATTATCAGCACATTTTTTAAAAATTGACATTCAGAGTGGTTCACATTCTTCAGTGGAAGATGCAAGAGCAACAATGTTGCTCTTTAGATTATACAAAAAGGAATTCGAAGAAAGTTTACGTAGAAAGGGAACTCATTAGCATTTTATAATTTAATACTACATTCAAGATACATCAAATTGTTTCATTTCAATAAAAAATTAAATAATGTTTCGTAATCCGTAAATTTGATAGTAGTGATTGTTTTTAATCCTCTAAATTCTGGCCTTCAACGTATGAACAAGCAGCACGATACATCACTTCACTTAGAGTTTTCACATCAGAATTTATCAGTTTTTCCATATCAAATTCATAATCTCCAAAGGAAAGAAATTTTTCTTTATCAGCGGGGAATTGAACTTGATCAAGTTTGATTTGTACCAATTTGTCATATTTCTCCATATCATAATTCTCATCTTGTGCTTTTGATAATAATAGATTTGAAGCCATTTCAATAATTTCAACATTATTGCTGTTGCTTAATGTTTTCTGTAATGCTTCACTGACAATATTGAAAACAAGATAACCAACTTCCTTGTAGCGTTCCAGGATTATGTTAAAAAGTTTAAGAAATCTATAATTAAAAACACCATCCATTGAATCTGATTTATAAAACATAGCTGCAAGGATAAGGGTTACTTCAGCGGTTAATGATCCCTCTTTGAAATAGTTTAAGATAAATGAAGGAAATTCACCATCAGTCACGATATCAACACCGGCTTCTTGACAAAAACTTTCGAATTGTGCATCATTAGAACATAAGTATATGAATGTAATATAAGGAATTGCTCCACTATTTTTAACATTACCTCCATATCTAAGTCTAGCTGCACATATTTTTTTCATGCAGTTTAAAGAGGTATGTTTGACTTGTGAGACTCTTATACCTCTAATAAATACGAGAAATATTTGGAATTGTAAATTATCTCTGGTAAACTTGATTCCATGTGAATTTTCAAAATTTGTAATATACGGTTCCAAATATTTTTTCTTTTCAAAAGCAGCCTCCACTAATTGAGAAGATGAATCCATTGTAGAATACCACTTAAGTAAAATATTCATTAAACAATGAGCAGTAGGCTGATAAAGTACTATATTATCAATTTTTGCCAACCCAAGTAGTGGCCAAATAAGATAATTAATAAGCGTCAGCTTAGGTGAGAGACCTTCAAAGAGACGAGCAATTGATATCGCCAACAGAGTCAAATATGTAAGTGCTTTTAATTCCAATCTCGAAACAAGTTTTAAAACTTTCAGAGCCAAATAGTCACTAATTCCAACTTTCAGAAGAATACCAACAATCAAAATCGATCTGGATTGGAAAACCAGATTGTTTCTAAATGCAGTGTCTATTGCTTTATCACACCACCTCGATCTCCAACACGTAATAAGATCCAGTTCAGACCCCATTATCGTAAGAAATTGATGTAAGTCATCACATAGAACTTCTAGGGATGTTGCGCGAGCATATATTTGATTTGTATCAAGTGCATTAACTGGCTCTCTTCTTGTATCAAAAAGAAGATGAGCTCTTTGACCCAGTAAGTATGACAAAGTCTTGTTGATAGATTCCAATTCAATTGCGGTTAACTTCGGTTTATGAAGGAACAGTTGAACTGCGTTGATACACCATTGTTGTAAATCAATTCCAATATCAAGATTTTTTTGCAGAACAAAAAGTGTACAAAAATAGCATAAATCTGGCACATATTGTACCGAATAAGTATACAGGTCGAAGAAAATTGCCAGAGCAATTCTAACCAAAACTATGATTTCTACAATTTTCAGTTGAGCAACAATGACCGATGAATCAGTAGTAGACAGTTGTACTGCTGCATGAAGTCTAGTTATTACTTCCCCACATACTTCTAAAGAAGGGGTGACAATTGCGATGATATAATGCCAATCGTTAACATCAGAATTTCTGGCATCTATGGCATATGCAACCACTTCTTCAATTAATACTGATGTAAGTCTAGTATCACTGAACATTTTTTTCCACACATAATCATTAATTACTGGAATGTTTGATCTATCCATGGACAGAATACGACAAAATTGTCTGATAATATCTACTGTTCTCGAAGGTCCTTTTGTACGATCACATAAATAAATAAAATCACATATGTTATCTATCCAAGGCAGAATGTACATTATTGCCAGAACATGGAGTGATTCAGGTAGTTTATTATAATAGTCAAAGAAAGCCTTGAAAAAACGGTACAGAAATTCAGGCTTGTTTTTGGCCAAGTATGAGCTTGTAGATACAATGAAATCTGTTGTGTTTGCAGGGAAAGCTGTGTTTTTTGCATGTTCATACAGTATCCCCAAACCAAGTTCGTAATAGTGAGATAAAGCGGCAAACAAATGGCCAGCTGCAGATTTTACTTCCGCGTTGTCACATAACAAACCTTGGAAGACAGTTTGGTATAATCTACTAAACCATAAAAGTTTCAGTTTTCCAGAACCAGCATACTTCGCGGTATCTTCAGTGTATAATTCCCGCGCCAACCTTGAAGTTGAGAAATACAAAAACCGCAAAATTTCTGCTCTTCTTTCAGACTTCATAAGAATAATTTTTCCTGGTTCCAAATGAATAGCAAATTCATTATCTGAAGTGCTTGCTTCGCATTTTGATATAGAGGATATTTGCCGTATTAAAGAGACGTGAAAGCCATCTGTTTCAAGTCGTGGATGAGAAAAGGGTATTTTATTCTCCGCACAAATCAGTATCCATTTTCTCCCCATTTTCAAAACCACTTTGAAAAATTGGCCTAGTTCTAAATCCCACATCCAAACATCATGAAATTCCACTCTAACATCGGAAAAAGTAGATAATGTTTCTTGTGATAAACCAATTGAATTGGCGATCTCCACTCCATCACAATGAGAGTAAATAGCTGCCTTAAATTTTGCAGGAACTCGTTGACCTTGTAGCATTGCGTCGATTGCCACTATAGCATCTTTATAATTGAATAAAGAAGGAGCAAAATAAAAAACTTTAGTACAATTATTGAATAGCTCATCAGGTCCGTAAATTTTTAATAGGGAAACAAATGCTTCATAATCTTCAATGGCTATTTCAGCCTCGGAAAAATCATAAACCAAGTAAAAGTTATTGTCCCAAACTTGCAGGCATATATCGAAAAACCTGTAAGCTAAAAGTTGAAGATCATTATTTATTTTGGCAAATTTACGAAGATTCATTACCACTGTTGGTGTACCATCCAGATTAATACTTGTACTCACAATAGGTATATCAAGAAGCTTGGAGTCATTGAATTTTATTGCCAATTTACCAATAAGGTCAGCAAAATGTGGATTATTCAGAACATTGGTTTTCAAAGTTGTTTTAATTTGAAGGGCAAGCAGCAGCTTAGGTAAACCGAGAGTTGCAATAAGAGAATCAAATTTTCTATATCGTTTAACTCTCTTTGCTAGCTTATCTGACCCAAGAGATTCACCAAAAATATAATCGTGTCTAATATTTTCAATGTACCAATAAAAGAATTTATGTAAATACCTCAATTCTGCTACTGGTTCCTCTACTTTCACTTCCTGGAAAGGATATCCTTGATAAGTATCTGGGCCTGACATTTCTTTCAAGTATGAGAAGATTTCATCATTGAAGCTATTTAAAACATCTGCTTTATCTTGAAGTTTCGTCCATTTGAGCAGTGTCAATGTTCCATTAGCCATATTCTGTACAACTTTCCCCAATTGCATAAAACTTCTCTTAATTTTAGGGCTAGTAATTGAAATACCTAGAAAAACGTCTGGGTTCACAATGGCAGGACAAATGAATCTTAAGAACAAATAAGATCCAACGGTTATCACTGCTTCTTCTGGATTTCTTGATGCTGCACAATTATAAACTTCTCTACTTATGAATCTGATCGAGGGAGGTGCAAATTCTACCGATTTCTTAATAGCCTCAATAAGCTTTGAAAAATTATAAATGAACTCATTGACATCCAGATCTCCTAACTCGCAATTATCTTTCTCAACTTCAAACATGACTTCTTTTTCGGCCATTTCTTGTAAAGCTGGTGCCAATGTTTGTTTCAAGTAAACCAAACCATACTCTTTACCAAAATTCAGTAAGATTCTAGTCAATGTAGAGTTTCTCCGGAAGATTTCAGTTGGCTTAGTGACCATAATCACTTCATCGTGAAGAAGAGTGTGAATCAATTCGTCTAATCTTTTAGTGTAACTGAATATCAGAAATAATGACAGTGCAAGTAGATTGTATTCACCGGTCAGAGCAACCTGGGCAGCTGTACCACAAAGATCAACAAATTCGCTTAAATCTTCGTATATATTATCAGGAAATTCACTTCGAGTGTTTGAATGATTTCTTTTGACAAAAATGTCTGCAAAAACATTGATGAAAATTGACCTTAGTTTGGGATTCTCGTGAAAACTTAAGGGTAAAACAAATTGTATCCCCACTTCAGTTTCAGTCTGAAGTAAATTCAGAATACACTTAAGTACATTATCAATAACCAAGTGAATTTTATATTTCAGTTTCACCAACGTTTCGCCTTGGGTATATCGTTGAAGTATTTTGAAAAAAATGGAAAAATAATTTGTAAAAGACGCTTCTTTCATTTTTTCAACGTCACTATCACGAGTTTCATCGGGGATTTCTAAAGGCAAGTTCTCTAAAAGTAAAGATAAAGCTTTAGAAGATTCATTCGCTAAATCAATCATAAGATAAGTCTCCTCAGTGGTGAAGTTACCGTTTTCTTCATAATATACCAGATTTTTCAACCACTCAATTAAAGATTTAGCAAAATGATTTCTAACCTTCAAGCTACCATGAACGGCAATTCTGGATTTATCAGATTCAATAGCAATGTAAAATTTGCACATCCTTATCTTCAACTTGAGCATAGACGTATCATCTCTTTTATAAATGAATTTGTTGATGGTTTCACATATTGTAGGACATAAAGTACCAAGTACAAAGGATCCATCAGATTTGATGCCCAACATACATGTCATAACAGCGATAACCTGTTCTAAAAATAAGATTTTTTCAGCAACGTTCGAAATATTATCGTCAAGTACATAGTTTTTGATTATGTCCACAAGCTTAGTGCAAATTAAATGATACACTGCAGGATGGTCTTCATTCAGCAAAGCGTCTTTCACAATAACTCTTATAACCAAATCACGTTCAGTGAGGAGATGGATGCATTTATCGAAAAATACAAGAATATCTTTGTATTCCACGGATATTTGATTATTTTTGTTTTGAAGATTATTCTGGCTCACTAAGTCGTTAGAAAGAGAAGTTGTATTAGATGTGAATTGAGTAGATGTATAATATTGTTTTTCATTGGTAAGTAAAAACAGGCCACTCATCAGAATTAAAAACCCAGTATAATGTCTAAATACTAGATTTTCATCATCTAGTACATTTCTATATTCTAACATATCAGTCCATCTTTCGTAGATTATTTGCCAGACTTCGAAAATATCAGGTGAAGGTTCAAAATCTCTCATTAAGATTCTAAACTTTTTGTGAAGTGACACAAATCCTGTGAAAATGCTATCGTCGTTCATTATTTTCATGAACTTATTATAAAGATCTATATTATAACAACCTTCATAATATTTTCCCATTGAATCAATTTCAGTGACATACCAACTCATTAAGTTTTTGGAAATAGTATAGAATTGGATATCATGCGTACAAAGTGATAAGAGTAATATTTTCTCAAGGGATAAACAGATTAATTTCCCAAATTTTTTAACTTCACATAATGGAACTCTAGTCTTTGAGTCAAGAAAACTGTCATTCTTAATCAAAGCAACTCTTTTCTCTAAAAGGTTTGTCAAAAAGAGGAAATATTGCTTGAATTTTGGATCCGTGAGAGATGTTTGTAGGCAAATTTCACTAATATGGTGTATGACATAAACCAGAGCCGTACACATGGTCAAGTTTGCCAAATCATTTAAAGGTGGTTCTAACGATACCAATGCCATCACAAGTGAGCTTGCAGCATCAACTAAATTTTGATTGTTGCTTTGAAATGCAGTTTTTAAAGGTAAAGTAGTCAAATATGAATTATCTTTCAATTTGGAACAAAAATCGGCATCCTTGATGTCTATTTCCATACCAAGGAAATAAGCCTTAGGCGCTTTGATAAAAATGTATAAAAGATCAGATAAGACTTCTTCAGTCTTTATAATGAGTTTTTGCTTTGTCAGGGAAGTCAGATTTGAAGAATTATCGTTAATGGACTTGTTTGTAGTTTGGTCATCAGCTTCATCCAGAAAATTAAATTTCGAATTTGTTGGACTGGTAACATCTTTTTTTGCTGTTGTGTTGCTGTTGCTAGTATGAGAGTAACGACATCCTAATGGTCCAGTTTCTTCACATAAGATTTTAGATGCATTATTGATCAAATTTTTCAAATCAAAATATAGTATCTTCACCAAGCCTTCAAATTCAACTTGATCATCATTTAACTCCAGGAGACCCTTCATTGTTTTCACCAAAACCTTCATTTCTTGTAAATTGTTATTTTGCAGCTGAAATTTACGTACAAATATTGGGATGTATCTTTCAGGCTTGATCATTATAGAAACCACATTCATGCTAATTAATATGTTGTCAAATAAATTCAATGCATCTTTCAGGTTAAATGTGACGTGTAATTGAGCAAGCAGATCTATGGTTGAATCCAAATTTTCTAAAGTGAATTGATATATTGGGTGAGTAGGATCCCCTTGTCTTGCAGCAAAAGAAAAAATATTAATCAAAGAATCGTATGCTCCTAAACTCAGTTGTTCTTTTGATTCTCTTACTATTTGAGTCAAGAATTTCAATCTTTTATTGAAAGTTAACTTTAACTTGTTAGGTTTGGTTAAAAACTCTTCATAATCCAGGACACAAAGAATAGTAAGCCAAGACAAAACTGACAGTCCTATGCCAAACCAGTTAGAAAAATTGCCTTCTACTACTGAAAAAACAAGATCAAATAGTATTCGACAGCAATTTTCCATCTCTGATCTAGCACGTATGAGTCTTGTATAATCTTCAGGTCTAGAAAAACATTGATCTCTAATCGAATTAGCCAAAAATACTAGCACCACGTTACGTAAAGTAGTCGATTTTATGAATGGTAAAAGTCCTGTCATATCTTTTGCAAAATCGATGCTAACTGTTTCATTATAATACATGAATTCGAACAAGGGCGAGAATTTGTGTATCACTGAATTTGGCACATATTGAGTTGTTCTCAGATAAGCAAAAATCCTATTGCGAAGGAACATGTAATAGTTGTAAGGATTTGAAACTGCAAGAAATTTTAACAAAATCAGGACATATTTATCAATATCTTGAATTGATTTATCTGGGTCTGGAATGTTTGATGATGTTAATGACACATTGAGTTGCGACTGTTGGTTATTAGTTGTATAAGGCATATTTTGTGATGAAGCGGTTGAAATTTTAACCAATTGTAGAGTGTTCGTAAGCATTCGATTTGATAATAACAGTATTAAAGTTAATATGCATGGATCGACCATTTCCTTACTCATTCGTTTAGGAATCTCATAATGGAAGTACAGTGAGAAGTTAAAAGGTCGATCTATAATATTATTTGAATGATGAGGCAGACCACGTAGCAACCATTGATGATTTATATATTCAAATAAAAGCTTTAAAACGATTAATGTCAGGGAAATTGAGTTGCAAGAACGTTCAGAAACTTCTATACCGTCCGCCTCCAAATTAATCTGGTTCAAGATCCCACAGAATGTAGTAAATATATGTTCACTAAATTGATCTGGATCACTCAGGAGCAAAATTTTCCGGGTCGCAAGAAATTGGGGGTTCAATTCTACTTCTGCAATGGTGTAACCAGTTCGATTGGGGAGAAAAGATTCAATTCTGTGGCCCAATGCTTCTATAAATTGCTTTGACATTGGTTATACAAGAATCAGTGGGTATTTTGAGTAATGTATCAATCTGATTTTATCCTTCAGAGACTTGATTTGAGCCAAACAGCTTTGTTTATAAATTGTCAAAATGGCCCTTTGAAAGCCGTATTATAAAATAAGATCAATTTCCAATGCGGAAAGAAATGGAAAGGACACAAAGTATAATGCTGTACAAAAATCCAATGTTCGTTATAGCCAGAGTCTCGCTATTTCTGTAAATAAGTGCTAGGGAATGATGTAATTAACGAATTCAAGTGATCGCTTTAGTGGTTTGATAATTTTTGGTGATATTACAGAAAATTTCTTTTTTTCCTTGAGCCAGAGAGAAAAATCACACAAAAAGCCTATTATACAGATAACGTTAGCGGAAACCGTTTTATAAAAAAAATTTGGAAATTTTAGGATAGAAAATAAAATGCAACTAGGTTAAGAACCTAATTAAGCCATGTTGGAGTGCGAATATATATATGTGTACCTATAATAAAGTTGGTGTTTCTAGACTGATGAATGGAAAACATCAAGTATATAGTTCATCAATATTTCAATGAATATTTTTTCAATGGGGCGAGGAGCAAGGGGCAAAGGGGGGGCAGAGAGAGATTAAAAAAAACAAACCAATATATAAGCCAAGTATGTATTTTATGTTTAGTGAATGGGGATCAAAGATTATTTTCAACTTAACTACGTTGTAAAGAGACAATAGAAATTTAATTTAAATTGATGCATCAAGAGACAACAATATGCAAAGCAACTAGTTTTATAAAAAGTGTAGAAGATTTAGAAAGACCCTTATGCCATTTTTTTTTTTTAAAAAAAAAAAAGGAATTTTTTTGATTCTACATTAATGGCTTTAACTGCAGTTAACAAAATTGTTATCGCATGGATGGTTGTATTATTATTGTAAAAGTGTTTATCGTATTAGTCTTTATCGTATTAATGTTTTCGTATAAATGTTTACTGAATGAATTTGCGCCACATGTCAGACTAGTGCGTCATAACTGAAAAATTAGTCTAAATATGAATATAGGCCAAATTTTAATTTGTTCCCTTAAATTGCAGAAAGTTAAAAAGTACAGTTACACAAATGATGTACTTAACAGTTAGGAATACTCTACTATAACGCGTAGCATCTTGCAGGCACTTGATAATAGTTTATTATTCAATATGGAACAAAAATATAATGTAATTTTTGCGAGAAATGCAAAAATGGGGCCAATAATCTCAACACTAATTTTGGTCAAAGATTACTTCAGTATATATGGAAACTTGAGTTTTAAATTTAGTTTAAATAACTTGCCAGAGTTGCAAATATCAAACAGAATACTCTGTAATTAGTGTAAATGAAAACAGGGCGTGATGAGAGATTGACAATAATGGAAAAAAATGTAGAGATATTACAAGTATCCTCAAGTCTTGGAGGTTAGTCCATTTGTTCTATAAGCCAAAATGTAGGATTAAGTAACAAGCAGTGAATTATTATTAGTGAAATAAAATAAAATGAAATAAATTGATAAAAATTGATAAAAGTTGACATAAAATTAATATAAAATAATATAAAATAATACAAAATTTGTAAAAAATATAGTCTTCGCCAGCCTTGTTTACTGTGTATAAGACTCAATTAAAGAGACCTATATATTGGAAAAATGATTTCAAATTATTAGCGGAATGGCATCTTAAACTATGTTCTGATACTAAGGGCATTGGTCCGATTCGAAACATAAAGTTTCTGAAAAAAATAATATTAATAATAATAATAATAATTAAAATAAAAAAAAACACTAGTTCTTAGTCTCTCTCATCACTTCTCAATAAGGCTAAGTTGTTTGAGCAATCGAAAGCTGTCCAGTTCCAAAGCTTAAAGACAGCAAAGAGGGAATGTAGCTGGATAAAGGTGGTGAAATATATACTGATTTTATGTTTGTTGCTCGGATTTTCCAAGACGCTATTCTTGTAGCAGTTATATCTTTTCTAGAATCCATTCTAATGGGGATACAAGAGTGTATTGATGTATAAGGTTGTCTAATATTGTAAATCTCTACATTTTTCTGATTCAGCTTTGAGGGCTTTGTATATACATGAATAGGATCTAAATCGCGAGGGCGTAAACTACGATGTCCATGTTTTACAAGGTCTTTAGCAGTTTTTAATATTTGTTTATACCATTTGATCCTTGACTCATGTACTTTGAAACCAGACGCATGAACTGGGTTGCTTTTTGGAAGTGGACTTTGAATCTGCACTCTGGGCGAGTCAACTGATATAAAAGCTAAGTGTGGTGGGGATTTTAAATTGGTTTTGATCACAGACGGATTAAGATTAATGAACATATTGCAAAATTGATACGAGTAAATGACGAGGTCTACAAAAAAAAGTGCTTAAAGGTAGGCATACATTTATGTTGAAAACAAAAATGAATAATACGATATGCTTGAGAAGTAAGTTATCTGATATGCTACAATACTTTGTATTTCTTTTTTTTACTTTTAGTTCTTGTTTTTTCTTTTTTTATCTATTTTTTTATCCTTTTTTTTATCTTTTTCAAAAAATTCTTTTAAACCTATTAATTTATTGAGATCGCACCTTGGATAAAACAATCGTCAAGTTCACGTTATATAGATTGAACATTTCTATACGGAGACACTCTTATGTATGAATCAAATTTCAGAATATAATTACCTTATTGAATAAATGAGAAGTAGAGCAAAAGTAAACTAAAATAAAAATAAAATAAAATATACTTAATAAGAAAAGCCAACATGTAATATTGCATAACAATAAATAATATTGAATAATTTTAATACAAAGACCAGAATAATACTTGAAGCAAGTAGTTAAATTTCTATTCATTCAATTGATTTTATCATAAAACTTTGTGTTGAAATTGATCACAACCCATTCTAGCAGTATACAAAAGAGAAAAATGCCAAAAAAAAAAACATAAAAATTATCAACCAAAACAACTATAAAACAACGACATAACAACAAACAACATCAAAATAAAATAAAATAAAATAAAACAACAACAACAAAATTAATCAACAACAACAGAACAAAATAAAATAAAAATAAAACAAAATAGAACAAAACAAATATAAATCAAATATAAAACAACAAAAACAACAACAAAAACAACAAAAATAAAACAAAAAATAAACAAAATATCCAAGTATTAGGTAAATTAGTGCTTCTAACCCAGGTTAACTCCGCCACATCTCCTCCCTTTGACTCTCCTCTTCTATTTAGAGTAAAGATATGCATCCTAAAACTATTATTACCAAGATTAAAAAAAAAAATAAAAAAGCATATTATTATACATAAACTGGATACATAAAATTTCCCACAAAGATATTATATCAAATAACCACTGTGTTCCTAATGACTACATGAATCTAATCTCACCCATACATTGGCAAAATTTATCAATTTAAAATGCTACCTTTGTCCCGCTTTTCCCCGTGTATCGTAGCCTCTTTTTTTTTTTTAACTTGCCTTTCTTTTTCTCTGCATCTACATGCTTTGCTATCTTAGCCTCCTGCATGTATTTGTTTTTCATCTACACCGAAAAAAAGCGAACACCTAGACAAACATAAATCATACCTTTGAAGGCACTAAAAGCAGCTCAATTATCTTGGGAATGTACAATTAACCACTGTCATACATTCACTACTACTCAATTCATTGACAACTTCATAAATTGCTGCCAAAAAAAAGATACTACTTTGACCCGAAATGACTCAGGCCCGCAACAAAGCACTGCAAGACCGGCTGCTGTCGTTTCTGGATCTTACTCAAGACTTAGATTGTATTTATAATACTTACGTACAACCACCTTCAAATATCTCCAACGAAACTTTGGATCTGGCCAGTCATGAGCCTGCTTATTTGAGCAGGAGGTTAAATCAACGCCTGTCTCAACTGCCAGCCCCTATAGATATAGACGAAGACGATTTCGTCTTTAGTCATCATCATTCCGGGAACGATTATAGTAACCCTCCTTCAGCAGATGTTAGTGAACCTCGTACTCAAAACTCATCTCCTGATTTAAAATCCTATAAAGAAAACCCGGATGAAAGTGCCAAAAATTTAATTGCCAATTCTCAACAGTTGAGTTCTTCTAATGCTAATGTTAATGCTGATGCTACTACTAATCAATCGAAAGATGATCTGGACAATCTGACTTTAAGGTACGACGCCGTCAAGTCTGTACCTGATCCACTGGACCCTTCAAAGCTTACTACTTTGAGAAGAGGAGTTGAGGATTTCAAATTTGGGAAAAGTTTGGGTGAAGGATCTTATCTGACAGTAGTCTTAGCTACTGATAAGCATACAAATAATAAATATGCGGTTAAAGTGTTGGATAAAAGGCATATAATTCGGGAAAAGAAAGTTAAATATGTTAATATTGAAAAACATGCATTGAACAGACTTGCCAATCGGTGTGGGATCATATCACTTTTTTTCACTTTCCAAGATAAGGATAAACTTTATTATGTTTTAGATTATGCATCTAACGGAGAATTGTTGGCTCTTATTAAAACATACGGGACTTTAAATGAAGAAACTACCAGACATTATTCAGTGCAATTATTAGACGCTATCAACTATATGCACTCGAATGGAGTTATTCATAGAGATATCAAACCGGAAAACATTTTACTCGATCTGAAAATGAGACTTCAAATTACTGATTTTGGTACTGCAAGGCTTCTTGAAAAGAAACTGAACAGTGCTGATTCTGATACAGAAGATTACCCGCTAGATGTAAGAGCAAAACTGTTTGTTGGAACAGCTGAATACGTTTCTCCTGAATTATTAGACAATAAATATTGTGGTAAACCTGGTGATATATGGGCTTTTGGATGTATTGTTTATCAAATGATTGCAGGGAAACCACCTTTCAAAGGACAGAATGAATATCAAACTTTCCAAAAAATTACCAAGTTACAATATGCATTTTCAGCTGGTTTCCCCATGGTTATAAGAGATCTTATTAAGCACATATTAGTGTTACAACCTCTGAGAAGATATACTATTCCTCAAATTCAAGCACATTATTTTTATGAAGGAGTTAACTGGAATGATTTTGACCTGATTTGGATGTCTGGACACCCTGAAATAGGACCTTACAAAATGAATGCTAAACTGATGATGAAAGTTCCTCAATTAACTAAAACTTTATCTCAACCTGTGGTCACCAAGAAAAAATCATCTGCTCAAGTTAAAAAGCAATCAGATAGGCCTTCCTTGGCACAAAATCTTACATCAACTTCTGTTTTAATTAATAACTCTTCTTCTACGACTTCAAATTCTGGTTTACCAGCGAGTGCGGCTGCATTCGTATTGACTAAAGATAATAATGATAATGACACAACTCCTAAAAACGTGAAACAAGTCCCTGCGTCTAATACCACCAAGGAGAAGAAAAGACCGGTTGCTGACTATATCCCTGGTACTAATATTCTTCGTCCTCAAGTTAATTCTCGTGCAATTCGTACATTGACTGATAGTTCTAGAAAACTGAAAGAATCTTTAGCATCTTCAAGCTCTAAAAGTAAAGTGTTAGATGTAAGTCCAGTTTCACCATTGGAACAAGCGTGGTCCAATTATTTGGAACACGATGATGAAAGAATTTTGAAAATTGGGCCAGTAATTGCTAGTAAACAAACAGTTGAATCGTTTGAAAAAAAATACAAAGGTCAACTAGTTGATGCACCTTTGGGTAAAAATAGAATGGCAGGATCAAGATTTTTAACTCAAACAGTAAATTCAAATTCTAGTGTTAACCACAAGTCAAAGAAATCTGGAGAAATTGATAAATCGGAAAAGGAATCTGACTCATTGTTTGAATATCCAGAAGTTACTGAACCAAAAGTATCTGAATCTCCCAAAAGTGGGAAGGATCTGGAAGGAAATTCTGGTAACAGTAAAATATCTCTTTTTAAGAAGTTTTTACATGTGGATAAAGGAGGAGGAGAAGATAATTCATCATCAGTTTTGGATAAACCTAAAACTTGCACTATGTTGATTACAACCCATGGGAGAGTATTACTTTTTTTAAGGGATGATCAAAATCAAAATTATAAATTAGTTATCCAAGTACGTCTTGATCATCCATTTGTACAATTTAAAGAAGTTGTGTCTACAGGGGCTGCAAGTAAATTTCTGCAACGAATGATTCCAACTACAGGAATTTTTGCTATAAGGTTAATTGAAACTGCAATTGTATTTGAAGTTGAAAAATTTGATGTTGGGTTATGGACAGAGACTCTTTTGAAAGCGAAAAATAATGAACACGAGAGGAAACTTGAAGAAAAGGAAAATCCTAAAGCTCAAAATCAAAAAATGACGAGTTCAACCCAACTGCCAAAGATTAATACAACGCAAAAATCAGAAAGAGCTTCACCCCCCAAGACACCAGTTCTTCAAACGATTTCACAAGTGGATCAACTGCCTGGCAATTCTCCAAGTAGTTTACCAGAAGTTCCAGTTTATCATACTTCAAAGCCACCTCCTAAACAAAAGCCACAGTCTCCAAATGCTGGTGACACTAAATCCAAGGAACTGATGTTCAACAAGAAAACATCCAAATCAGTTAAACGAAAACCTCCACCAATGGTTTCTCATCTTGATATGTCTACAGGGTTAGGTATAGGAGATGGACCAGCGACACTTCATGCGGCACAATTGGCAGTTTCAAATGGTGGCAGTAAGCTTATATCGAATACTCAAAGATCTAGTTTTACCAAAGATGGTGAAAATAATTGGTCTGGTCAAAAAAATAAAACCAAAACTTCTCTGAATAAGGCACCAATTACATCATTGAACTCTAAGTTTTTATCCAGAAGTCGACAAAAGTGACATGATAAAAAAATAGTTGGACTATAGGTATATACTTTATATTAGAAAGCTAGAAAGAAAATTAAACATCGTTATATTAATGTCTATTATGGTTGTGTAAGAGATAATAATAGTAAACAAAAAAATGAAAATAAAATAAAGATAAATAAAAAAAAAATATGATAAAGAAATACAATGAAAGCTATACATAAAAAAAAAAAGTATATAAATAAAATAAAATTTACATAACTTTTCTTAAAGTGTACAAGTAATTGATGGTGTGTTAGTTGTATACAGGAGAAGTAATTATATTCAAATAGATATTAGCTGAAAACTAAGAGGAGTGTTGTATGCATCATTTGACTAAATGTGGAAGTAGCATACAGGATCAAACAAGCAATTCAGGGTGCACCAGCAAGTATGTAGTGCATATTATTCGCAGTCACACATAGAATGTACTTTTCAGCACATCTACACAGGAATTTCATCTCTTACACAAAGCCATCCACCCCTCTGTGCGCGCGATCTCCAGACAAGAAGAGTATTAAAATTTTTCAGAACATCTCACTCAGTTATACAAGCAGAAATGGCCAAGTTTATTAAAGCTGGAAAAGTTGGTATGTATAACGACTAAATAGAGTGTATAAGGACTCTAGAAAAGAATGTTTAAGCCCAGGAAGCAACAAAAACCACGAATCATGATTTACCGATACCAAAAAAAAAGTTATGTTGAAAGTTAAGAAGAAATTACCACAATTGAGAAAATTTAACACGATTTCAAGAAAGCTAAAACTACCATTACATTGAAGGAAATAATTTTGGATATTTAGTAGTTTCAAAGGTACTTTTTTTCAAAAGGAAAAACGTCATAGATACACATGAACCAGGGGCAGTTGCCAAGAAGTCTCCCGAATCCGTGAAAGTAAAAAATGGCATTTAAATAATGATCAACTATTTCATCACAATTGGATTTTTAGTATTTGTTTCGTTCTGGTGCTTTAATATTGAGATTAGAATTCTGTTCTGTTTACTAACATTATTAGCTATTGTTGTCCGTGGTCGTTACGCCGGTAAGAAGGTTGTTATCGTGAAGCCACACGATGAAGGTACCAAGGCTCACCCATTCCCACACGCCATTGTTGCTGGTGTCGAAAGATACCCATTGAAGGTTACCAAGAACTTGGGTGCTAAGAAGACTGCCAAGAGAACCAAGGTCAAGCCATTTGTTAAATTAGTTAACTACAACCACTTAATGCCAACTAGATACTCTTTAGATGTTGAATCTTTCAAGTCTGCTGTCACTTCTGAAGCTTTAGAAGAACCAACTCAAAGAGAAGAAGCTAAGAAGGTTGTCAAGAAGGCCTTTGAAGAAAGACACCAATCTGGTAAGAACAAGTGGTTTTTCACCAAGCTTGCCTTTTAAACTGTGTATTATAAGGGTTCTGCATGGGTTAAATAAATAATAACGATTATTACAAAGTGTAGAAAATAAAAAAACACTATGGATAGTAAAGTGTAGATGTATAGATGAGCATGTAGTAGGAAGTAAGATGGAAAAGAAGTCATGAGGATTTGAAAACATTTGTTGAAAAGGAAATTCGTCGGCAAAGATTTTCAGTATTTTCTAGAAAAAAAATAAATTTTCAAAAAAACATTGTGCAAACAAAAGTGCAAAATTATTAGTTATCAATTCTTTAGTATAAATTAAGGTACTGGTTTTAGTGAAAAGTATAAATCTCCGAATTGAGCCATGTATATGGATAACTAAATACATATGGTATAATTACAGGTGAATGAAATAATAATAAAATGCCATGAAGTTAAAGGTCAAGCTGATTACTTCAAATTTCAATCTGCGTGTTGGTATCTCTCAGTCACATAATTCATCAATTGGTTTTGCTAATCAAATATTTATATTTTCTCTTTAATTGTTTTTTCTTTATTTTTTTTTTTTTTTTTTTATCCTTTCATCAAAGCTTTGATATATTCCCCTGTATTAACCTTTATCTCGTTTATCGTCTTGGTCCTTGATATTTGACCTTCAACAACTAGCTTAAGCACTAAACTAACACATAAATATACAACCTTCTACCCCATTCTCGCTTCCTTTCGTCTGATGTTTAGCTCATTGACCTGAAACATGACTAGTTTCCTACTAAATGTACATAGCTGAATCGCATCCCAGTTTTGTGCCGCTTTGATCGCTAATTCACCGATTCTCACTTGCATATTTTCATTTTCATTTTCAATTTCAATTTCATCTCAATCCAAACTCTTTTAACACCCATGTCAGTAGAACAAACTACACAGGCTATTGCCGATGTTAATCTTGACGACAAAACATCTTTGTCTGCTTCATCTGCAGAACAAAACATTACACCTTGGGAAGTTGAAGGAGCCATTGTGGATGGACAACAACAAGCCATCAACTACGACAAACTTATCGCTCAATTTGGTACTAAAAAGATTACCCCTGAATTCTTAGCCCGATTTGAGGCAGTCACTGGTCATAGGCCACATCCTTTCCTTAGAAGAGGTGTTTTTTTCTCTGAGCGTGATTTGTCAAAGATTTTAGATCTTTATGAGCAAGGAGAACCATTTTTCCTTTACACTGGGAGAGGCCCATCATCTGATTGTATGCATTTGGGACATATGATCCCATTTGTATTCACCAAGTGGTTACAAGATGTGTTTGATGTTCCATTAGTGATTGAGCTCACTGATGATGAAAAATTCTTATTTAAGCCCAAATTAACCGTTGAAGATGTTCATAAATTTACCCAAGAAAATGCTAAAGATATTATTGCTGTTGGCTTCAAGCCGGAAAATACATTTATTTTCTCTGATTTCAAGTACATGGGAGGTGCATTTTATGAAAATGTGGTGAGAACTTCAAGACAAATCACCACCACTACTGCTAAAAGAGTTTTCGGTTTTACCGATTCTGATTGTATTGGTAAAGTTCATTTTGCCGCAATTCAAATTGCTACAGCTTTCCCATCTTCATTCCCTGATGTTTTAGGCCTTCCAGCTAAAACACCATGCCTTATTCCATGTGCCATTGATCAAGATCCTTATTTTAGGGTTTGTAGAGATGTTGCTGATAAATTGAGATACTCTAAGCCTTCTTTAATTCACGCCAAATTTTTCCCTGCTTTACAAGGTCTGACTACCAAGATGTCTGCCTCTGATGTGAACAGTGCTATTTATATGGATGATACTCCTAAAATGATTCAAAAGAAGATCAACAAGCATGCCTTCCTGGGTGGTCAAGCCACTTTGGAAGAACATAGAGCTTTAGGTGGTAACCCAGATGTTGATGTTCCTTATCAATATTTATCATGTTTCACTGATGATGATGAAAAATTAGAAAAATTATACCAAGGTTATAAGAAGGGTGAAATTTTATCTGGAGAAATGAAAAAGGAATGTATTGCTGTTTTGCAAGAATTTGTTGGTTCATTCCAAGAAAGAAGAAAAGCTGTTACTGATGACGTAGTGCAACAATTCATGACTCCTCATAAATTGAAAGGAGGCCTTCAAGAGAGAAGAGTAGCTGCTAAGCCTAAAGAAAAGAAATAAATTTCTTGATAATTTAATATATAATAGACTGGATGGTAAATATAGTAAAAATAAATTATCGGACGTAAGAGGACAAATTTATATATAATGTTGCAACCCAATTTTATCAAAATAGTTTATCTTTTTAATCTATATCAATGCATTAAATTAAATAACTCTTTTTATGCCTTCCAACACAAAAGTTAATTTATGGAAATCGTTCTTGTCAACATCTTCTCCACTGCCAAACCATCTTGAACCTATCGATAATATAAGTCCTTTACCCTTCATCTGGACCAACTTTCCTATTTGTGTAGCTATGACGTTCATTTTCGTAGTATTTTGACCCATTAGCACCACTGGTTCAATACCTAAATCCAGATCCAAATCTCCTCCTCCAGTTTGGCGTACAGTCGATCCAGTACTCATGGGGATGTTAAAAGTTGTGTCCATGGTACCGTTGATTTGAACGTTTATTATAAATTGATCTAAAAGATTGATGGCCATGAACGAGATTTCATCTCCTGTTACTGGGTCTACAGCAACATGTGTCTTTGCAAACGGTGGTTTTTCCATCAAAAAATATTAGAATCAGTATCTAAATATTTTAGGCAGGTTGTGGTGTACTTAGCCGCTATTGTAGTGTACACACACCCGCCGATTTGAAACTGGGATGGCCGCACTTGGTCTTGCACAGATACCCGCAAGCTCTGGGTACCTTTTCAATATGTAAGCTAAATGCGCACCAGCAAACTTTGAATTAGTCATATTAATCATGTCACTAGCGAAGAATAGTCATTTGAATATTATATAAGCGTATAAAATATCAGTCCATTTTGAATTGATTGAACAAAGTTGTGTTTTGTTGGGGGTTTCCTTTTTTTTTTTTTTTTCCTCCCTCTCTCTCTTTCCTCTCTCCATTTATTTTATTCAAACGGCTCTATTGACAGATTTGTCGTTTACATAAGCCTTTCACTAATTATCAAGTCTCAATTACTAAAAAAGTGATAATCGAGAACTTTAAAAAGATACAGAAAAAGTTCATACAATTTCATTTTTTTCAATTGATTAAACACATTCAGACCCATTTTATATTCTAGAAAAAAGCCACTTGCTTATAATATGACTTTTGTGAGTGTTCCAGAAGCCATAGAAGCTTATAAAAACGGTGAATTTTTGGTGGTTATGGACGACCAAGACCGTGAAAATGAAGGTGATTTGATTATAGCTGCTGAAAAATGTACCCAAGAAAAGATGGCATTCCTCGTACGCTATTCTTCAGGCTATGTATGTTGTCCTCTCTCTACCGAATTGGCAGATAGGTTGGACTTACCGCCAATGATCAAAGACCAATTCGATCGTCATGGAACTGCCTACACTGTTACTTGTGACTATGCCCATGGTACTACCACTGGTATCCTGGCTCATGATAGAGCCCTCACAGCAAGAAGTCTTGCTAATCCTGAGTCAAAAGCTGGTGATTTTATTAGACCAGGGCACGTTTTGCCTTTAAGAGCTGTTCCTGGATTGTTGAAACAACGTCGAGGTCATACTGAAGCAGCTGTTCAACTTTGTGAGCTTGCAGGCTTACAACCAGCTGGAACCATTTGTGAATTGGTAAGAGATGAGGATGGATTGATGATGCGTCTTGAAGACTGTAAGAAATTTGGACAACAGCACAACATCAAGCTTGTAACTATTGAGCAGATTGTAGACTATATTAGTAAATAAGTACGAGAGACCAAAATTTACGTGAATATGTTTGAATGATTTATAGATATATCAAGTAAGATTAATTACATATATGTATATTTATATTATATATATTCTTTGTGTGATTTTACCCTATCACAATTTACATCACATTCGAATAATTTCTATTTTAAAACCAATTGAGCCTTTCTCTTGCCAGTAATTTCATCTTTGACTGATTTAACATCAACTTTGACTTTATCAAAAACCCCAACGGTTCTTTTCTTTCCAGTGAAGCTTGTAAATTGGAGCTCATATTTCTTTTCGTCAAACTCTTCATCCGTCCCCATGTTTTCTATTCTAATCAAAGATTCAACACCAAACTTAGGCACAAGAACCACAATACCATTACTAAAACATTTGATCACATAACCTTCTTGTTCGGTTTCATTGTTCCTCATCACTTGTCCGACGTAATATTCGATAGATGCTCTACCTGCAAACTGTGCATTTCTATGTCTTCTATTGATGTTCTTCACAATGAGTTCCATTTTAGTCTTGTCACGATGCAGAAGATCCAAATCTTCGTATCCTATGGCACCAGCCAATTGTCGATGGACCACCACATCACAGTATCTACGAATTGGGGATGTAAAATGGGTATAAATATCGACTGCTAACCCGTAATGCCTAAACTCTGGGTAACCATAGGAGCCTGCTGGGAAATATTCTGCTGCCATCATACATCTTGTTGACATGATTCTAAGTAATGTGTTAAAGTATGGATCTTTTTCATCTTCACAACGATCCAAAGAGTCTGCCAAGGCTTTCAGCAGTGACAAAGAAATGTTCATGCCATTCTTACGAACAGCCAATTGTTCATTTAATTCTTCAAAGTTAGTAGCTGGAGGTGGAGCATGTCTTCTAAGCATAGCTGTTTGTGGATATGAATCATAAATCTTACGAGCAACTGAGATGTTAGCAAAAAGCATAAATTCTTCAACAAGGGAGTTAGTATCATATAATTGCTTGATTTCAACTTCGTCTGGGTCCAGTGTTTCGGAATCCATGTAAACTTTAACTTCTGGAGATGCGAGATTCAAAGCACCAGCTTCAATACGTTTTTGCTTTAATTTCTTAGAAAGTTTCATAAGTATACGCATACTTTGAGTAAGCTCATCTTGTTTGGATACATCATCAATACGTTTTTGGGCATCTTCATATGTGAAAGCTTCCTTTGATTTAATGACAGATTTAGTGTAATCCACATTTACAATGTTAGCGTCTTCATCGACTTCCCAAATCACTGAAAATGCATATCTTTCCACGTATGGTTGTAAAGAACATAAATTGGTACCTAAAAGCATCGGTAACATATCAATACGCTTATCAACAAGATAAACGGAAGTACCTCTTGAAGCACCTTCATTATCCAAGGCAGTGTTTGGTTTCACGAAATTTGTCACATCAGCAATATGTACCCCTACTTCATAATTCCCATTAGGGAGTTGAGTTGCATGTAAAGCGTCATCTATATCGACACAACCTGGAGGGTCAATCAGACACACCAATTTATCTCTCAAATCTCTTCTTCCTTTTGGAAGAACTTCAGGGACTTTCCAATTACTTCCTTCTTTTGGTAAGCAATCCAAGACTGCCTTAGAGAATGGTCTGTATTCCACTGCGTGTTCAAGTAACAAAGCTTCAGTTTCAGCCTCGGCACTTTCAATATCACCTAAAGCTCTTACAAAATGGCCCTGTGGATATTTAGAAGTAGCTGGCCATGAATCAACTGCTACTACTATTCTTTGGCCTAGTAAATCTTTAGCCTTTCTGGTACGAATACGAATCTTTGGCAAAAGTTTATCCATCAATACAACAAAACAGGATTGAGCGGCATTACCAGTGTCACCAACGGAGGAAGGAGCAATTTGTCCAACATAATAACGCCATGAACGGCGATGAATAGCTACAATTTTAGCAGTAGGTTGAAGTTTTGCTGGGTTTGTAATTGCATCTTGAGCAAGTAATCTTCGTTCCTTATCAGAAATAATTTGTTCTTCATCAATTTGTTCTGGATTGTCATCTTCTATACTTCCTCCTTCTTCAACTATAGTAGAAGATGGTTCTCGCCACTTTTCCTTGGGTAAAAGTTCTACCACGACGGAATCCCCATTGAAAGCACGGTTTAAGTTACGAGTACCTAAAATTAAAAGAGGCTTTTTAAAAGCAGCTACCAGGACAGTTCCCTCCAAAAAGTTATACGACAGGATGTTCAAAATACCTTGGTATAAAGTACCGTTACGGGTACCACCTAATACTCGCGACTGGGAATAATATTCTGGATAAGAAGTTTCCTTAGGACCATTATCTGTTTCAAGATCTGGAATTCTATCCCTAAGAGAATCTGCGTTGGGTAAAAGTTCTACGTATGCTGATAAATCGTAAGCCTGGATCCCTTCCTTTTGAGCCTTGGCCAAATTATCCTTATCATTGGTAACATAAATGATATCAATACCATATTTTTGCAAATGTTGTTGATAAAATGATGCAGTTTTTCTAATAGATCTATCGTTAAAATCGTTGGAAGATTCACCTTTTTCACGTTTAATGTAAGTAAATTCGGAAAACTCGTTATGATAAATAACAAATCGTTTATCAGCAGCTTTTACAAGAGCTCTAACACGTTGGTAAATGGGGAAAGATCTGTTTTTAACTTCCTCAAGTACAGTTTGTGGTATTATTACATCGAAAAAACAGTCCGACAGTTCTAAAAGATCCATTGCATGAAGAATAATGTTGGTATCAAGTAAAACGTAATGTTTATGGCCGTTTTTAATTTTTAAGGGCTCCTCAGAAAGAATAAACTGAGGTAAATCGCCATTAGCATCGGTTTTAACTACTAAAGCACAAGAATCACAAGACTTTGAATAACATGGAATATCGCTTCTGAGGTAGTGTTCACGAACAATTTTAGTAGCGCCTCCATTTTTGGACCGCACGAAAACTTTGGATGTCACGGAAAGACCTTCTGAAAGTCTTTTACGTTGACTTATCATCGCTTTGTAATTGATATATGAAGAGAAGAAATGAAGTTTCCTTGTGCAGGGCGATGAGTGAAGTGTGCGGTGAGACTTTTTGTTTTTTGTTTCTTTGAAAAAAAAATAAAAAATAAAAAATTAAATTAAATTAAAACACTACGCAAGCATTAAAACCATGAAGTTTTGCTGGAGCTTAATCTTCTATGATTTAATTTTAATTTTATTACTATTGCAAAAATAGATATACATTTCACTTGTTCCTTTCTTTAAGTAGTGAATATAAAGTTTTACAGGAAGAAATTATTATGTGGCGCACCCCTTTAATTTTTAAAGCTAATGATCCTTGTCTATTAAATGCAAGTCTTGCCAATGTTTTACTAAAGTAGTTTGTTGCAACTTTGGATACTAATCTTTAGTCAACATTCCAGGCTAAATGTAGTAAGTTTTTTAATTAAAAAAAATAAATAGAACCCACGGCGAGAGTCGAACTCGCAATCTTTTGATTAGAAGTCAAACGCGTTAACCATTACGCTACGCAGGCTTTCTCATGTTATAATTAATACGTTTCTTGCTTTGTAATATTAATTATTTTTCCTTAGTTGAAATTGTAAAGCCTAATATTTAACATCATATGATAAAATATTCTTTTTAAAGAGAAGTTAATAAAGGTTGTAAGTTTTATACTATTGCTACTTGAGCCACGAGAATCCCCGTATCAAGCTTTGCTCATTAAGATTGAATTTTTTTTACAATCTAGGGCGTGTGGTCGAGTGGTAAGATTCTCGCTTCGGGTGCGAGAGGCCCTGGGTTCAATTCCCAGCTCGCCCCTTTCATTTTCTTTTCCTTTTATGTTAACTACAAAATGTTTTATTTTTTATTCTACATTACTTGAATTAAGCAACTCTTCGAGGGTGATTACAAACTGAATACGATGATTATCTATTTGCTAATTTCAGAGTACATTGGGAGATCTTGATCCTGATCTGATGTTTTGTTTCCATCGTGTGGGTGCGGAGCAGCAGGTCGAGAAAAAGTGGCAGTTTCACTTGTAGATTCAGTATTGGCACCTAATGATGTAGTTGGTAATCCTGAAGTAGTTTTGGGCTCATTAGTCGATGTAGTGCTAACTTTAGAAGGTGGTCCTGGAGGTGGTTGATGATCGATATCTTGAATATGAGGTGGAGGACCTGAAGGTGGTTGATGATCAATATCTTGAATATTAGGTGGAGGACCTGAAGGTGGTTGATGATCGATATCTTGAATATGAGGTGGAGGACCTGAAGGTGGCTGATGATCGATATCTTGAATATTAGGTGGAGGACCTGAAGGTGGTTGATGATCGATATCTTGAATATTAGGTGGAGGACCTGAAGGTGGTTGATGATCGATATCTTGAATATGAGGTGGAGGACCTGAAGGTGGTTGATGATCAATATCTTGAATATGAGGTGGGGGGCCCGGAGGAGCATCATTTAACAGGTATGATGGTTGGCCAATCAAAGGTGCATATTCTATAGGTACTCCCTTGAAACTAAAAGGAGCCGTAATCTTTACCAGTTGCGGTTTTTCGTTCAAGGAAGGTGCAATTTCCAAGCTGAAAACTAAAGAACCACCATTACGTGCTAATTGGTTACAATGTTTTGGGAACGTTGCAGCATATATGGATAAAGGTATATCAATTTCAGCACCAATTATATCTTGCACCAAATTGAACTTTTTACCCACTCTATTTCTGTATTGGTCGTATTCGAAATCAGTACCAATGTCGAATTGGAAGTTGATATTGTTGTTATTGTAAATCACTCTATCCGGACCAGAAATAATTGACTGATTGCCAGCGCAAGTCAAATCAATATAACCAAAGTTTGCTTCTATTGTTATAGACCGGACTATAAACTCACCTAATTTAGACAGTGATTGACATTGAAGTTTGAAAGGAGGATTTTCAAGCAGTTTCCCTGGATATTCAAATAAAAGTTCAATTGGAGGGACATAGAGAGGTTGACCTGGTATAAGCGACATATATGGTTCTATTGGTCTTATTTCTAAGCGTAATGGGATATCATATTTCAATTCCGTACTTGTCTCCTTTCCAAAGATCAGTCTAAGCCTATTTTTTGACTTCTTCTTTTCAACTGGAACCGGGTGTTTGAAATCTGGATCATCGGCAAATAATTGAGCCTTTTGCTTAAACATCAAGTCGGCGTAGGCAAACGTTCCCATTTTCTGTGAACCTTTTTTCTTATCTAAAGGTACTGCTGGAGCTCCACCAGTATTAAGAGGTATAACTTCAAATTTTTCCATGAAGAATATGTTACCATTTCTCGACAGTTCCACCAGAACTTCTATTTGATACGTGATACTTGCACTGACTTCATTTTCCCCAAGAATTGCCTCGGTATGATCAATCTGAGCCGGTAATAATTCATTACGTCCACAAACTTCACATAGGGAGTTGGTAGGGATTATAAAACTCCAATTGAAATGTTCCTTGGCCCCACTTGGCAATTTCCTACGTGAGAGACCATTTTCAACTTGTTTCAAAAAAATGTGCTTCTCTTTCCATTTGCGCGCATCTTTGCTTCTATTTTCTGAAAAATTGGTTTCTGAGAACCCCAAGAGTGCCACTCTTATTTGGTCAAATTCAATATTCTGGAAAGTGGTTAAATCAACGAAACCTTTGATTTCTTGGCCCGGGAAGTATTGACGATTATTTACCCCCGGCGATATTCCACCAGATGGATCAATTGTGATCAAAAGATCATATTTAGATGTCATTGGATGTGTATACTCTAAAATCAAATATATTAATTTTCCAATACATTTCCCGAATTTTTGAGGTTTTGTAGTTTACGAGGAATGATCACTATGCAAGACCTCTTTACTGCGCCATATTACAAGATAACTGGTTTGAATGCAAATATATATTACTATTTTTAAATGCAAAAGCGCGGCACTACATCCAAGATTGATAAATCCAATTAATATTAATATTATTATTAGTAGTAGTAGTTGTTGTAGTAGTGGTAGTATTATTATACAATGATGTTTTATTCAACTTAACTATCTGTTTCTGTTAGAAGAGAGTACTGCCTCAAGAGAATACAATCACCTCCCCTTTCTGGATCCAACCCATAAGTATAAAAATATCCTTCCAGAGTAATTACCTGGATATGAAGCAACCGCATCGATGTATACTCTTTATCTGCAGCACCAATTGTGGTTGATTCTTTATTGGATGTATTGTTAGATATCATATTACCATCTCTTTGAGTGATATAAGTTTGAGGAACTAAATCTTCTTGTAATTCATTTCTCATCACTGCTATCAGTTTTACATCCTTACCAACGGTATTAATCTTCAAAGATGCAAAATGTCTTGTAGGTTCAAGTATCAGAGAAAACCTCAGCGGTAAAAAATCACCCATTTTTTGTGCTGCTTTACGACCTAAAGTTTGCGATGATCTTCTGATAAGACGAGCCATTGAAAGTCTGGTCAGGTCAATAATTGGTTCATTTTTTGGTACCTTTAAAGTTTGATCTTCGTTCCCTGAAACGTTGGATGATACTGAAGCATACAGATTGGTAGATCCTTGTGATAATTTACGTTGTTTAACAATTTCAAGCAGGTTTGTGTCGTCATCTTCATCGTCATCTTCATTGTCGTCATCTTCATCGTCATCGTCATCACCTGCTTCATTTGCGTCAGCATCAGAATCATCACCATCAACCTGTAAATCATCATCGTCATCATCATCGTCATCATTATCGTCATTATCATCATTATCATCGTTATCATCATTATCATCGTTGTCATCTACAACCCTTCTATCTCCTTTAAGCAGTATGTCTGAGGTTATACTAGACTTTTTATCGTTATTACTCGGCTCTTCTACTTCTCTAATAGTTTCATACTCATTCAATCGAGCTTTCTTGTTCCCACGTCTTTTCTGCTTATTTGCTAATGCTTCATCTTCACCAAGACGGAAAATGTGTACTGTTTCACTACTACTTGTAGCCACAACATATTTGTTATCTTGTGAAAACAGAAGAGAATAAATTTTTGTTGGATAAGTTCCACGTCTAAATTGGAATAACTTGATCCCAGATTCTACCAGGAAAACTCTAATAATGGTACCTTTATCCAGAGCTGTTGCAAGAAGCAGTCCATCTGCCAGTAAGCAAAGAGCCGCTAATGTCAGTTTATGTGCTTCTATCACCAGTAATGGTTGCAAAGTTGATACATTAAATATAATGACGTCTCCAATTCGATTTGGAGCCAGAGATACCAGTTGAATATTGCTTTGAACTGACTTAATCCCACCATTAGTATGAATTCCCTGAGCCAAAAGCAGATCATGAATTATAGTTTTGGGGGGAGAAGGATATGCTAATATTATATCGCCTAATTCAGGATCTTCATTAACAGAAATAGTGGCCAAGCCTAACAGGTTAGGGCTTGTTTCAATTGTATGCAACAATTTCATAGTTTTAATATCGTAGATATAAATTTGTTCCTCCAATATCACCACCATACGTGTCTTTGTTAATTTAACTCTTAAAATAGTCAGAGGGAAAGTTAAATCACAAATGGTCAGATTTCTCCTAGTATTCACCAACCGTAATTTACGAGGCAGCAGACCAACTTCTTCGCCCAACTCAACTATGGCAATTAGCAGCGTAACATATAGCATTTCAATTATTCCGATCAGCTCTTCGCGACGTTGTTGGAAACATCTTGTTAATGTTTGGTTGCACAGAAAGATCTTGTAGCCACTCAGAAGTCCAAGGGCAATACAGGTCATATCTTGGTTGAAATTAATGTAGTTCACCAGATCCTGAGGCATGTTCGCACTTGGGAGATTTTTGCTCAGGGATATCAGCTCAGATCTGGTATGAGACATGTTTAAGGAGGTTGAAATGGCGTAGAATTCAGATTTGAAAGGATCTTTGGCATGTTATTGTAAAGAGGATATTGTGCAGGAAACGGTACTGGATCCAGGATTCTTGGGTGCAAGGATGATGACTGGAGCCTTCTATAAATAGGGATACGGTTCAATAGAAATAGTTTTAGTAAACGTCAAGATTGAATATATTAGATGCCATTTTTTACATTTGTGGTAACTGGGATAGTTCTAACTAAATATATGCTGATCTCTTTGTTTTCACTTACTTTGTTGAAATGAAAAAAAAATGAATTACAACTAGAATATAATTAAACTATAATTGGTGAGATTTTTTGACATTTGCAAATTAATCGTTAAGGTGTGAAGCTAGAAGGAATAAAAAACGGAAAGGCATCAGGTTAAAACCCAAATGTATATAAGTAAAAAACAAAAAAAAGAAAAAAAAGGAAATGATAAAGAAGTAGAAATTATTAACAAACGATTTATTTATGTTAAAGTAGTTTAAATAGCTATATTTCCAATAAACCAGGAAACAAATTTATCCACCATTTCCTGAGTAACTTCATGACCAGCACTATCATCGGTGAACAGAGTAGATACACCATCGTTTAAACCTATCATTTTGACCCACAGCGAAGTGAATTCTGCAGGAACAAGCTTGTCTTTTTCTCCGAAAGCAGCAAACACCTTTACACCGTTACCAGCGAAGTTTTCAAAAATTGCCAAGTCCTGTGCCGCAATTAATTTATGAAGCGGTCTTGGATAATATACATTTCTTTGTTGATCATTTAATCCCAATTCTTCGTAAGTGAAATAGAATTTCTTTTTACCATCGATTTCCAAACAATCATCTCCCTGTTGAAGTCTTGCAACGAGAAGAGATGACAAATCTGAACAACCAACCACTGGATTAATTGCTGCTACTAAATTAGGGTATTTGGAACCAAATCGGATCAGGGCATGTGCGCCCATCAGGTACCCGGATATCGAATTATGGTAAACTACTCTAGTTTCCAATTCTTCCTCTTCAAGGTTGGGTATATGAGGCAAATATTGCTCCAAATTTAATTTAGCTGGTAATGCATCCATTACAAGTTTAATTTCTTCCACCAATTGGTTAATAATAGCGACCATATCCGTGGCGTGAGATTGGTTGCCTTTACCCCATGTTTGATTTTTGAGCTTATCTACAGTACGTGCTCCATGGTTTGGATTATCCCAAGCAATGCATAAAAGATGACCTTGGGAGGATTTTTTCTGATTGTAATACTTTTCCAATATATTATAAGCAATAGAAGCACTGAAAGTGTGATCATAATCAGTTCTTGGATGGAAAATGTAAGCAACGTTTAATTGGAATTGGTGTTGCTGGTGTTCCTTAGCGGCTTGCAAAATGGTGTCCAAATTGTACAAATATACTTGAATTCCACCTATGGTTTCAATTGTTTCAGTATACTGATCTTTATTAAATTGTAGGCTTTTCATAATGGGTGCACTGGGGACAAGACTATTGATATATTGGTACTAATAATTAGTGAATAGCAATGATTTTTTCAAATTTGATAATTTGAAATTTAAATATGCTTTCCTTTACTATGCAGTGGTGCGAAATTCGGCAATGGCACACATCCATGGGTACGAGAATGCTTTATACATGATGTTGCAAATCTAAATGTTTATTCAGTGAGAGAAAGTTGCAGAGTTTCACATATTAATTTAACTGAGAAATAGTAATGAAAATCATGAAAATCATGAAAATCATGAAAATCATGAAAATAATGAAAATAATAATAATAATAATTATAATAATATAAAGACCACTCTTGTCATTCCGCCCATGTAATATTTTGAAAATATATAACTCTATTTAATGTCTAATTTTACTTCTTGTCACCAAGTTTGGATCTCTCTTTTGCTTCTGCAATCTGCTTGATAATAGCATACCTATCAAAATGAAACACATATTCGTAAGGTTTGATTGCATGGATTTTTGCTTTCAATTGTTCCGCCCAATCAAACACAAAAGCAGGATTCTTTAAGAAAAGCCTTCCAATAAGAACTAAATCACATGTTCCATCTTGCAACAATTTGTTGGCGAGCTCAGGGCGTTCAATTCTTCCTACTGAAGCTACTAATAACTTATCACCAACCAGTTGCTTTATGGCTCTAGCTAAAGGAGCTTGGAAACCTTCTTCATTAGATCTAGCTTCTTGTTCACTAGAGTTACCACCAGACGAAACATCGATTAGATCAATACCTCTATCAGCGACTATATGGGCTAATTTAATAGAATCTTCAACGGTCCAGGCATCTGGATTTTGTGGTAAATTTTCCAGGCCAGAAATTCTCAAGAAAACTGGGTAATCCTTAGGAACGTTGGCTCTAACTTCATCAATAACTTCCAATAAAAACCTAATTCTATTTTCAAATGATCCTCCGTATTCATCTGTTCTCTTGTTGGAAGTAGAGGATAAAAATTCATTTATCAAATAACCATGAGCACCATGTATTTCAACCGCATCAAATCCGGAAATCTCAAATGCTCGTTTAGCGGCAGCTCCAAATTGTTTAACAATGCTCTTAATTTCATCCTTGTTTAACTCACGAGGCTTATATAATAGCCCACCTTCTCTAAATGCAATTGGTGAAGGAGCGACCACATTTTCTGGCCATCCACCAGATTCCTTTGATGCTCCCTTTTCAAAATGAATGTAAGGTGGAACTGCACTGGCCTTACGTCCACCATGGGCAATTTGAATGGCAATTTTGGCCTTATTTGCATGCGCATAATCTACAATGGTCTTTAATTTTCGTGCTTGAGAATCATTCCAAATCCCTAAATCACTTGGTGAAAGACCTCCATTATCGCTAACTGCACTGGCCTCTATTATAGTAAGACCTGCGCCCCTTGTGAAAAAACTGGCATAATGTGTCTGATGGAACATGGTAGCTTCCCCATCAGTGCCTGCAGAGTAAGTACACATTGGTGACACACCAATTTTATTAGGGATTTCCATATTCCTAATTTTCAAAGGCTTGAATAAAGTTGGAACTTCACCATCGAAAACAGCACCAGGAACACCGTTTGGAGAAGGATAGTAGTAATCAACCTCTGGCGCTGGGCTAGCACGATCTTGAGAAGCGGTCATTTGGGAAATGTCTGATTGTATAAGTATTTAAAGAACACTAAAATATCAACGTCACAAATAAACTGAAAGCTTTTGATGCCTAAGTGAAATGTGAATTGGCTGCGAATATACCGACATATATATAATACATGTACATCAAAGAAAAAAAAAAACGTCTATTGTCTGCTTACAAATATGATTAATAATTGCAATAACTCATGATTTCCATAATTTTTAACAGCTTGATAAGGGTTTCTACTGTGCAGAAACAGGTATAATTAGGAAATACTTTTTTTTACTTCAAATAAGTTACTGATTCTTGGCAATATATTCTATCATCGATTGCAAAGGTGCTGGTTAAGAAGTTACTAGAAAATATAATTTGTAAGCAACACCCTCGTTATAATGACGTTATAGTTGTTTTTTTTTTTGAAGAAAAAAAAAAAAACAAAAAAAAAAACTAACCTAAAAGCAACGCCACAGAGGAAACGTTTTTTACTGTTGTTAATCATACTACATCACACTATTAATTTTATACTTTATATGTCTACATATTATCTACATATTATTACCATACTACATGTCAGTTCCATAAATAGGAATGGAAAATTTTCTTTGCTATGAAACTATCTGTAAAAATGTTTCTATTTACATATATTCATAAAATGAAGGACAAAGCCCGTTTGATCATAAATCAATATTCAATTTGGAAGCAACTCAATTATTTTCAAGCTTCATATAGGTAGTTAAATTTAGTGAATATTTCTCACGATCTCTAATTATCTCCAATCATTAAATTATTGAATCATTGAACATTGAAACTCAATAGTCATTGAAACCCTAATTAGAGCCATATTGATCTTCACATGAAATTTGGGGTCAAGAATTCAAAACCCATTAAACAAAAAACACAGCCTAAATCGTAGTGAGTATTTTTCAGTTTAATCTATCATTTACTAATGTTTCTTGTACTCAAGTATGTAACGCACGCAATTGTGAGTGAGTGAGGGTGTATGTTTTTTTTTTTTTTTTTTTTTTTTTGGAACAAGTATATTTCATATGAGCTGTGAATTTTAAGATGCCCCCTTACCTTGAAAAGATGTTCTAGATATTATAAGAACAAAAGAGTTATTACTTCATTTTGATTGATATTGCTCGAATACTAAAATGAAACTGGATTGTAGCTACAAGGAAGTTTTATAGTTGTAATGATTAATGATGAAAATAATATATATGGATATAAATGTATTTCAATATGTTCTGAATTGTATTCAAGCTAATAAATGCCATATTATAAAGTATATAAGATTATAAATAATTAAAGATATTAATATGAAATAACACAAAGATATTCCTGTATTAATAATGTAATTATCTTACTGGGCCAAAAGGGAAAGAAATTAAATAGAAAAAAAATAAAGGAAACACTCATCACTAGGTCTGAGAACGTGCCAGTCCAGTGTTTAAAATAGCATTAATTGTAGCTATTTTATTGTGTTCTTTGATTTCTTTCATCGAAACAGCATCATGTAAATATCTTGTTGTATTGTCATTAATCTTCCCATCTGCAGATTTACGTCTTTCCACTAGTTTTCGTTCCTCCAATTCTTCTCTTTGCTCTTCCTTCTCTTCCTCTATAATATCTTCTTCATCTTCATCTTCATCTGGATGTCCCAATTTCTGTGCTGTATAATTAACAACTTCTCTCCATGACCTCATACCCCCCATTGAAATATTACCATCCACGTCTACACATTTTTCTACTGGTTTTAAAATCAACATATTTGGGTATGTTTCTTGTAATTGTTTGAGTTGTATTTTGGTAATTGGATGTGCATACATGGTGTTCGTAAGAGCAAGGGCAGCAATGATGGATTTTGGCAGATGTAAACTATTAGAAAGAACTGTATTATCTGGTTTTGGCCCGGGCCCGGGAATCAGATTCAGATGTATATGATTAGCTTGAGAGTTGCAACTTTGAGTTTGAACTCCATTTGTAGGCACTGATTGTTGAGTTTGAGTCGGTAATGGCCATTGATGTAACATATCCAATAATAAGTTGTCCAGCAATCCATGGATAATTTTAGCCATGGTATTTGCCAGTAAAGGGGCAATAAGTAAAACATCCGTCCATCGTTGTAAGTACCAAGCCAACAGATATTTGGAAATAAGAGCAGGTGTAAGTTTCATTGGTTTACCTGGATTATAAGGTAACTTGTTATTAGAATAGTATTTCCAACCATCATCATGGAACCATACTTTAACCCCTAAAGTTTCAAACTTATGAAGTTTTTCCAGTAGAAACCACTGAGCCAGTTTTGTTAAAACAACCTGGATTTCTAATTTGTCACGCAGATACAATTCGAAAAGCTTTTCAATGATAAGGAAAATATTCTTATAAATGGAAATACAACCTGTCACAGCAATGAGGAGATGCTTCTTTTCGTTAATGGTCGAAGGGTCTTGATAATCTTCCAATTGTGGGGATGTAGAAATTGACGCTGGAGAAGCAGTTCTTTGAGTTTTTTTGTCATCATTAACATATCTAAGGGAGGAAACCCTCAGTAAAGGAGGTGATATATGGGAAAGTTGAGGTATGCTTGAGGTGGAAGACCCTGCAGCAGCATGTACACTTACCGAAGGGCCTGAAGAGTTGGTATTGGCCATAGAAATGCCGCCTGTTGAGTGAGCATTTGATAAGCCCAATGCTGCATTTGTATGGTGTAAACTTGGAGGGGAATTAGGCGCACTTGAAAGAATAGAGTTGGGACTATCTTTTGCGGTAAAAGCTGGCGTTAAAGGCTTAGTAATAACATTAGGATCTTCATTGACAAGACCATGCTTGTTAGGAGAAATATTATCGTTTCGTACCACAAACTGAGGGTGTTCTGGGGCAACAGGGTGTTTATGAAGAGAAGTGGTGGATAAACACAGTTTAAGGGAAGGATCTGCTTTTACTGATAATGAGGGCAAAAGTTTTTCATCCTTTTGCTTTGATTTGGTAGCCGCGGCTTGGCTTTGAACATTTGACGACATCAAACAAAGACTTAAAAGCAGATAATAGGACTTAAAGACGTAAAAACAGCTTTGAATTAGGGATCAAGGTGTGCAGGTTGTGAAAAATGGATGGGGGTTTAACAGTCTGCCAGTATTATGCATCATGTCTTTAAGTGCAGGAAAAAAAGGGGACTAAAATTTAAAACTCCACCAAACATTCCTGACAAAAGTAACATGTCAACCGGAGGCAAACTAATTAGATAAGGGGCAAACGTCTCAGTTTATTTCTTTTAAACCTAATAGTATACGCATAATTAATTGAGTTTACCATATCTGATTCTTCAAAAAAATGATATATCTATGACATTAATAATAAACATTAATAACGTAATTTTGGCAGTTTGTTGTGCCCATAGCTAACAATAGATGAATATATAATAGGAATAAATATATAATTTGAAAGACAGGATCATTTTTAAGTTTAAACAATCTTGAGTTCCTCTAAATTGAGTTATCTCTCCTGATCTCCGAAAAGCATCTGAAGATGTAGAAAATGTAACCTAATAAGCCATAATTATATAAATAATACGAAACAGTAATAATACTAAAATGGAACGCAAAAAAAAAGGATACTAAGTTTTTTTTTTTTGGGTATAATCGGACTCATAGTTAATTATTTTTTAAGATACCGTATAATAACGAAGCATATGAATGTGAGATATATCGTTGGTTGCAAACCACTAGTCGAAGGGCGTTTTATTATTAGTTCCATCAGGTTTTTATAGCTTTTTTTTTATTTTTTTATTTTTTTTTTTTAAAAAAAAACTATTCTATCCAGCTTTCCTCTGAAGAATTACATGTAATGTATTTTTTGTATTTCATGCAGTTCGATACAGAAGTTCATTAAGGTGAAAAATATCATAATTTCTCGAAATATAATCTCTTTGAAATCAAACAATAGTTATATAGTAAGATCATTAAGGAGCGGATCCTTTTAGAAAGTTATGTGAATCACTCAATTAATCAGATTGGATTAAAGTTCTCACCTTCATAACAATATAGTTAGATACTTTCTACCCTGAATAAATATGGGAGCGCAGGCAAAGCATGGTTCATGCTGGCTGCAAATATTTAGGTTATGGCATTGCTTTGACTACCTACCTTCAACCCTTATTTATATCAGCATAAGAATTCCTACAAATATACTTTCAATATGCTTATATATCGGTTACAATCTTATAGTTACATTTTCACGTTTTAAAAATTTCATATTTTGACATTTGGACGCTATCACATTATCATTATCACATTATCACATTATCATATTATTATATCATATTATCATATTATCGCATTATCACATTATCACATTATCACATTATCACATTATAACATTATCACATTATCACATTATCACATTTTAATATTATCGCATTTTCACAGGTTCACATTTTAATGTTTTCACAGCTTTCACAATTTCACATTCCCATCTAGATACAACCATCATTTTTTGTCTTGTTTTCGCACTCGCTGGGTTTGTAACTTTGTCGATTGGTCGCACACTGCACACCCCACATTATTGACATAACTTGTTTTTATTTTGCATTGTACAGATGAAATTAATAATCATATTTCGACGTAGACGAAATAACTGGCTGGAATATTTTATATTATGACTCTTTACCAATAGTAGAATCTTGACGAGTGTTTTAGCCTTCAATTTAAGATTGTATGACCACTTTCAACTGTTTTTTTTGCCATTGGTTTGCCACTAGTTTGCCATTGGTTTGTTATTGTCCTGTCCTGTATGATTGGTGCCCCTCTTTATTAATCACATGAAGCCGAATTATTTATTACGCATCTTTCTCCAATCTTGTTCAAATTTGGAATCGTTATATAACAAATTCGAAAGTTTACCACGTTAACAATTTCATTTTCTTGATACTTAATTTGTTACACTTGTATATCAAATTTTTGATTCTTAGATAATTAATTGTGATAATATGGCCCCTTCGCAGGATCTTAAAACTCAGAGCAATCCTGCCGCTGCTGCTGCCAAACCTGCTGCTGCCAAACCTGCTGCTGCCAAACCTGCTGCTGCCAAACCTGCTGCTGCCAAACCTGCTGCTGCCAAACCTTCTGCTGCCAAACCTGCTGCTACCCAACCTGCTGCTACCCAACCTGCTGAGACCCAACCTGCTGCTGCCAAACCTGCTGCTGCCAAACCTGCTGCTACCCAACCTGCTGCTGCCAAACCTGCTGAGACCCAACCTGCTGCTGCCAAACCTGCTGCTGCCAAACCTGCTGAGACCCAATCTGCTGAGACCCAACCTGCTGCTGCTGCTGCTGCTGCTGCTTCTAAACCTACTAACGCTACTTCTAAATCTGGTGCTGCTACTGAGAAGCCTACTGAAGAAAAGCTGGTCCCAATATCACCTTTACTGACAAAATCTTCTAACGAGACCAAAACCATAGATACTGGAGTTCTCAAATATACACCTTTGAACGAGATTAAAGATGGTGTTCAACGTCTTAGTACTGTGTTCAATACCACAAAAAAGACATATTCTTTACAGTTCCGTTTGAATCAAATACGTAACGTATATTTTGCCGTTAAGGATAACGAAGAAGCTATATGTGAAGCGTTATTCAAGGATTTCAACCGTTCTTACAGTGAAACCAAAAACTTGGAATTTACTATTGGATTAAACTCGTGCTTACACATAATGGCTAATTTACATAAATGGATTAAACCAGAAAAAGTCACTGGATTGCCGACTTCCATGGCATCAACTCCTGTCTATATTGAAAAAATCCCCCTTGGTGTAGTTTTAGTCATTACTCCTTTCAATTATCCTTTATATATGGCTCTTCCACAAGTGGTTGGTGCCATTGCAGCAGGCAATGCGGTGGTTTTGAAACAAAGTGAGCATACCCCTCACTTCTCTCAATTGTTTTCAGATATTTTGACCAAGGCATTAGATCCTGATATTTTTTACGCTGTGAATGGTTCTATCCCAGAAACAACTGAGTTACTTGATCAAAAATTTGATAAAATCATTTACACTGGTAATAATGCAGTGGGTAAAATCATTGCTAAAAAGGCCGCTGAAAATTTGACGCCCGTTATCCTCGAATTAGGTGGGAAATCACCAGCATTTGTTTTGGAAGATGTTAGTGATGCAGACTTGAAAACGGCTGCTAAAAGAATCGTTTGGGGTAGATTTACTAACAGTGGTCAAACTTGTGTTGCTGTTGATTATGTACTTGTCCATAAACTGCGCCACCAACAGCTAGTCCGGGAAATAAAGTTGGCAATTGCCACATTTTTTGAACTGATTTCGAAGGAAAACCCCAAGTATACTCATTTGATTCACGAACGTGCTTTTAACAACTTACTGGGAATTATAGATAAGACCAAAGGTGACATTGTTGCTGGAGGTGACACTGATGCAGCCACAAACTATATTTCTCCTACTGTGGTTGACAATTGTACTTGGGATGACCTGACAATGGCAGGGGAACTTTTCGGACCAATTTTACCAATTATAGAATATCTGGACATACACGAGGCTGTAAAGGATGTCATTCGTTACCATGATACTCCATTGGCAATGTATATTTTCCTGAGTAAACCTAACAGAGAGAAGAACCCTGAAGTGGATCATATCTTAAAAATGGTTCGTTCTGGAGGTGTAATTCTCAATGATGTAGTATTACATGTTGGGTTATCCAATGCGCCATTTGGAGGTATTGGACAGCTGGGATATGGTAACTACCACGGAGAATACTCATTTAAGGCGTTCAGTCATGAGCGTACAACCATGGAGATTGCGTTCTGGAAGGAGCCAGCTATGTCTGCACGTTATCCACCTACTAATGAAGCCAAGGAAAAACTTTTAGGGCTCCTGATGCATAATTATGGAGGATATGAATGGTTTGGACGCACTGGAGATGTCAGAAAGAATGGTCCATCATTTGGATTTAAATTATACGCTGGGGTAGGTGGGTTAGCTGCTCTTGGGTATTACTTTTACCAATCTATGTAGTGTATGTGGTGTTATTACTTCAATTTTTTTTTACATTCATATTAATGTTTACGAATATCGTCTCTATTTGACTAGTAGTAGGAAAGGTTAATAATTATCGTATTATACATAAAATATTATCATAAAGTCGTAAAGAAGAAATCAATTACTATTTCTTCATTTCTCCACTGGCCATCAATGACCCCACGTAATCCTGCAAGTACTGGTTTTCATGTGTATATCTATTACAGAGTTTTTGGGTATCACGAATATTCCCAAGTAAGCTTGTAATATTTGATTTAAGAGTTAGAATCTCAGATATTTTTTCATCTTTAGATTTCTCAACAATTTCAGAAGGGAGTTGCAGTCTTGAAAGAGATCTCGAGCGAGTTTGATTAAATGGCAGCTTACCAGGTTTATTTGACAGCAATTTCTGTTCTGAAGTATGAGATGGAACCAATTCAGGTGAAGTAGCCTCAGTGTTAGTGGCAACTTCTTCCTTAGAGTTGTAACCAGCATTGTGCAGTGATTCATCGTATCCAAGATCACCAAACGATTCATCACATACGTTTCCAGAACTAGACTGCTGCTCAATGTTACTTGGTTCATTTATAGTTGGTGTTTGTACAAATTTCTCATTGGTTTGTGGATGTGTTGGCAGAGTTTCAATAAATTTGTTTGAAGACTTAGAAACTGTTTTAGAAGATGCAATGCCGACATCCTGTTGACTTTGACGTGAGCCTACTTTAGATATTGGTTCAGATTCATCTAGAACAACTTTAATAGTAGAAAATCCGGGCATTAGCAAACTGGGGGGGGGGCACGTTATCAATTAAAATATTGTCAAGTGCAATATTAGAGGTATTGCTTATAGTAAAGATTAATGAGAGGGAGGACAGAAAAAAAAAAAAAAAACAAAACACCATAGCGGCCTGCACACAAACCTCCCGTTTGCTCCACAACCCTTGCCGTTTTTACACCAGAGGAACAAATCTCAACCTCTAGAATAATAGTTACACAGTATGTCTTGGCAAGGCTTCAAGAAGGCAGTACATAGGGCAGGGGCAGGTCTTTCTGTAAAGGATGTAGATAGGACCACAGATAAGGATTTTGACATTGAAGAAAGAAGATACCGAATTTTACAACAGGCAGGAACACTGCTTTTAAAATCATCCAAGGGATATTTAGATTCTATTAGAGCCATGACGGCGGCACAAGTAACAATTGCAGAAACCGTTTCCAATCTTTATGAAGAGCTGAAGGCAGGAAGCGGAACCTTATACTCTGAGGTGGGTCGATTTTATCTCCAGTCCGTCAAGGATTTTGATGAAGAAACGGTGAAACAAATGGATGGCCCATTTCGAGAAACCATTTTAGATCCGATTACAAAGTTTTCACAATACTTTACTGAAATTGATGAAGCTATTAAGAAAAGATCACATAAAAAGACAGATTATGAACAATGTAAAGCTAAAGTGAGAAAATTGATTGATAAGCCAGCTAAAGATGCAGGGAAATTACCCACGGCAGAAAGAGAATTAGCTCTTGCCAAACTGATTTATGAAGACCTTAATGAACAGTTGAAAGCCGAATTACCACAATTGATTTCATTAAGAGTTCCATTTTTGGATCCATCTTTTGAATCATTAGTCAAAATTCAACTTAGATTTTGCACTGAAGGTTATCTGAGATTGGCGCAAGTACAACAGTACCTTGAGCAAACTTCTAGGGATGATTATGCTAACGGGTTATTGGATGGTAAGATAGATGAATTATTGATGCAAATGAACCTGTTGAATATCACGTCATTAAGTAAATGAATATATAGTAATTAATTCAAACCTATTTAAAGGATGAAACGGTTCTGTAGGTTAAATTTAGGATGAATACCAATTCATTAATTAATCAATTCAATTTCAAGTTTGGAATCTAAAATTTACATGGTTGAATTGAGAATAAATTCTGCACATAACTTTACTAAAGAGGATTAAAACTTATATTAATGGCACTGATTATTATTAGCTTTAGACTATTAATTAAGATTAACTCATTCTACTATTTTACCGTTGTAGATTAGATTTTTGCTCGTTTAAGGATTCCATGTGTGTTAAACTTTTTAATAATAATTAAATTTACAATCCCTATCTTTATTTAATTAAATCTAATTTTATACAATTTTATATATTTTTTATTTTATTTTAATTTATTTTTTTAATGATAGATAGCTTAATTTGGTGTAATAATAAATTTTTAACCAGAATGTATGTATATTTGCGTGATTTTATTAGGTAAATATGCTAAATGACATATTTAACGACTATTTTGTCAATAAATAGTTGATTCTATAATTTAAATTCTTCTCTATTTATCAATTTTTTTTCAAAAATACTCTTTCTATAATATATTTTTTAGAATATTTTTATGCCTTTTAAATAATATTAAGGCACTTTTGTCCGTTGAGTCCGTTGAAAGCTAATTCATTTACAAATTAAGCTTTTAGCTATTAAGTAACTTCTGTATCCTTAAGTTTTTACTCGTGACCATTTATTTCTGATTTCCAACTAACTTTCTATAGTAAATACGGCGTCTAAGGATATATAATACATGTATATAGCTCGAGATTAGTCAAATAGCTCAAAAAGTTAACAAGAACACACACACATATATATATATATAAATATGATACAACATGGTGCATATCCAGATGAGACACAACTATATGGCCCTGCAGCTTAATCTGATGTATAGGTGGAAGAATTGTGCTTGATAAAGAACCAAAAAGGTTGTCTTTAATAATTTTTGAGTTTAAAATTTGAGGCTGTTTATTGCACCAGTGTGCTGCGAAGTATAGATTCAAAACCTTAATCCATGGAAAAATATTTGATCTTTAGCTGAACGTCACTTGAATAAAACATTAATAATTATATGCAGACAAGCACAAGAAAATAAATAATGTAGGAAACAAACTTATAAAAAAAAAAAAATACAAGTACATCATAAAATTAATATGTATAACAAAAAATAATAAGTGCCACTTAATATCAATATACTAAGATATATATAAAAAATAAAATAAAAAGTAATACATTAACAACAAAACTTGTTAGCAATCGATAATGTATGTGATAGACTCTACAGATACCAACTACAACTAAATTCGACATTCTGCATAATTACAAGTGGAATATATTAGCGAAAAAATAAAATAAAAACAATACGATGCTCACACACTGACGCATGTATAAGTAAAAGCAAAGCAAAAGAAGAAAGTGTAGAAAAAACACGACATCGAGAGAGATATAGAGTACACACAGTAATGTAGAAAAGGCATTGGAACACTGAAATTGCTAAAGGAATTGAATGATGCACAAGGCGACTAAAGAAAAGCGAATGTATTAAAGAAAAATACAAGGTGCCCCAATTAACCATTCCATTCAACGATAATTCATAATTTGGCTTAAATTACATATTTTAAATTTTTAACTTTAAATTTCAAACTTCAGTATACATCTTCACTAACATTGAATTCACATTTTATCACTTTAGTATGTTATGTAAAATTTTCAATGATTTTTAAAATTTATTTGGGGTTAGGAAAATAAATGAAACAAATGCATTCCTGAAATGTTAACATTTATTGGCAAAGTATTTGAATGTTATGGTACTATTGCCGTTTTCTTGCGCGCTTAGATTAATTTCTTGTTTACGTGTGGCCAGTATATAGAGTATGCGAATATTAATGTACTATGCTTAAAAATATAAACTTGAATTAATTATATGGAGACTCTACGTTTATGTAATGTTTCTGAGCAAGAATTGTTTCCGGAAATGCGATTTTTTACAAAATAATTGTGTGTTTAAGATTTTAAGAATTTGACAGATTATTTGCAGTTGGTAAAGCCGAACCTTCCTACGACTAATGAAATTGGATCATAAAAGGTCCAGTATTTATAGAGTAATATATAAAAAAAAAAAATCAATTCATGCACGATATCACAAGTACTCATATATTTCAAATACACAAGCAAACAAGTGTAATTATTGAGTCCAATTACATCTTTGCTTTTTTTTACTGAAATGAAATTTCTGGTTCATTTTTTTCAAATATCCCATTGATCTCTTGACCGTGGTGTATTTTAAGTTTTGGCCTAAAAATTTTCTCAATTTTATTTAATTTTTTGCATTTCATCTGCATCCCTTTCATGGGAACTGTATTTGCTTGCAAATTAGATTCAAGTATTACTGTTTAAAGTATTCAATTACAAATTTAGAGTCTAGTTCTCTCTATTTTTTTTTTCTCTCTTAGATTTTTGCATGTATTTTAGCCTTTTAATTTGATTGATCTCTTAAAACTTTTATTTTCTACCAATCTCGGCTGCCTATTTAGCTGGAATACGGTACAAAAAAAAAAAAAGAGAGAGAAAATCAAATAGTATTCTTAATAATAATAATATAATTTTCAAATAATAATTCAATAATAAGTATAATAATAATAATAATAAGTGAAAAAATAAAAAAAAGGTTTTACCAGTTTTGTTTGTCGTACACATATAATCAAAAAAACAGATCTTTTTACCACTCACCTAGGAAGGATCAGTTAAATCATCCTACAATAGATATCACTGGCAATATACCGACCCACGATGTCTTTCCTGCGAGAAAGAATACGCAGGTGGCACTCGCGGGCCGTGAAAGAGTACGTGAATGTGATTCTTTCCCATCCAAAAGCAGTGATTCTTATTCCGCTGCTAATTATTTTCGTTTTTTCCTACAATGTGTTATACGATTATTTGATTAAATCCTTTAATTATGAGCTTCAATGGACTTTCACCGATCATAAAATCACTACCGAGTCACTGGCGCCTGAATTAGCTTTGAAACTTAACCAGTTGTCTTCTGAATGTCAGCAAATGATTCTTTATAAGATACTGATCATAGCTCCTTCTAATTTGTTGACTTATCAATCATTAAATTCAATTAAAGAAATCATTAATAAGTTTGAAAGTTTGAATATAACCAGTCTTGAACCGTTAACCGATTATTCATTTGAAAATTCGATCGCAAACTCCATAACCGTGATTCTGCCATTGACATTTTGGCCCATAGAATTAAAAGAACGAATGAACTTATTAAGACAAAAAATTTATATTGATAATGTAATGAAACTTATTAATGAGAAAAGCTCCAATATAATTAACTCATTTTTTTTACAGAATGTTGCTCAATCAAATAATCTAATAGTTCAGGCTCGAGAATTATCGTTTTACATCATACAATCATTGGAAAGCTCAACTGATTCTTCTCAACCGATTCTAACAATTGAAACATTACAAAAATTGCTTCCTAATATCCCAGCTTTCCAGTATAAAATTGTGTCCACTTCCAAACAGGATTCGATTCATGATTTTATCAATGGTATAAATCTTATAATTAACCCAAACTATGATTTGATTCATTGGATTTTTTCTTCTTCAGGTCTTCTTTTAATATTATCCCTGGTATTTGCAATGTGGTTGATAGTAACAGTTATGAACCAATATAAAATACGACTGAAATTTGGGCTTTTGATTGGATGGCTAGTAGAAGTAATGATTTCTGCTGCTCTGGGTGTCGTTCTTACATCCTATATTTTCAAAGTTCCCTGGAAAGATTATTGGGAACCACAAACTAACTTTGCTAGATTCTCGTTCTCGATATACCTTATGTTTACCAGTCTGTCAAATATGCTTATGATGACTTCATATCTTTCAGGTGAATCTAGTCAATATGAGGCAGAAAACTCATTAAAGTTTAAACTTTACAAGTTTTATAACGGTGGAGGAGCTTCTGATCAACTTGTTACTCGATCCCTGATCACAGAAAATAATTCAGATTCTCAATTTAAAACTCAAGATCATAAATTTCTTGTTGAATATATGCTAAAATTATTAAGGTATTTTGATTTCTTACCTTCAACGATGAAAACAGTCATAATCACCTGCTGCAATATAGCCATTGTCAAATATTCACTTATATGCGGATTGGCTATTTTGATGGATAATTCACCCAGTCGAAATCTTCTTATTACTCGTATAAAGGTAACTTTTACTACTTTAACCTGTTCTATAATTATTGATCATTTTCTTCAAATTTTTTATTTAACTAGCATAATTGCAGTTGATATGAAAAGAGTGGAATTAACTGATCTTTTGGCCAAACATAGCTTTGAAGATAATGTTCAAATGACATCTGGTGAAGTCATCGGGGTTAATTATTTTCTGAAAAAATTATTGAAGTTAGATAGCCCACCAAGTTTCAGACCTAAAAGACTGTCATATAGACATAGAATCGGACAGGCGCTTTTGAAGTTTAAAGCTCCAATGCTGCTGGAACAGTACATGGCTTATCTGATGTTTGGTTTAATTGCCTTAACTTCTACTAGTATATGCCTGTGGCTTTTGCAATTCCCATGGGTTTTAAATAATGATCCCAAGGGGTTATATACTGCCATGATAATGGTTGAAAAACGTAAATATGATATCATATACTATTTGGAACTTATGTGTGTTGTGGTTATCATATTGGCCATTGCAGGACTTTCGTTTAAATTTACAAACCAAGAAAATAATAGCAAAATGTGTGATAACACACTTCTGGAACCAGATTTGGATTTTGAAAATGATTCGCAAAAATGTTTCCAACTGATTGATTTAATTAAGCAAGGCCATGCTTTAGATATTATCAAAGTGAAAGCTAGTTCAAGTTCTCCATTTATTGTTACTGTTGGCTTGGATCACAAGATATTAATTTGGCTGCCCTTAAAAAAACCAGAAGCCCCGAAACCAATAAATATTGGAAGTGTGGACAATGAGGGCAAAGAAAACTGGCCTATAAATCATGTTAATATTTCGAATGATGGGAATTATATTATATTATCTAATTTGAAAGATGCAAAACTAAAATGCTATGAAAGGAAACAAATGAAATACATTTGGGAAATAAAATTAACTGAAGATTGTAAAAATTCCAAAGTATTAGAGCTGTTTTTCCGAAAAAGAACAGTGCCAGGATTTCTTACTCGAAAAATTTTAAGAAGGAAAAAAGCAGCTGCGCTAAATGGAGTCAACGCAAATAATTCAAGAAGAGCAAGTATTGCTTCAGAAAAATCTATAGATTCTAGTATAAATGGGAATTATCAAGCACCACTGGTAACCTCTGAAAACTATGAAGAACCACTCCCAGAATTAAATAGAGACGATTACATGGTTGTTTATGAATCAGGGAATATTGCAACTATATCTTGTCAAGATGGATCCATTAAAGTAGTTAATGCTTTAGAAGCTGTTTACAAAGATATAAGCGATAAAAGGCTTTATTCAGCTAAAAAACTATCTACAGCCAGAGTTTGTGACCGAATAGTTTGTCTTGTTGATAATAATGACATTGTGGTGGTTTCCTTATTAAACAATAAACTTCACATCAAGAAACTCAATGTTCAACAGAATTTTTATAATAGCGGTATTATGGTTCCATTAATGCCGTCAAACCTGTTACACGAGTCAAATGATTTTGAAAGTGTATCAGCAAATCAACCACTTCCACAAGATTCATTCTCACTGAAGTATACTTTACAACATGGAGATGCGAATGAATCTAAAAGTTTACGAAATGAATTTAAATTGAACCGCCCTCTCATAGTGACAATTGAATTTGTGGGTATGATAATTAGAGTTCGAGATTTAATCGCTGAACTAATTGATATTCAAACAGGGATTGTATTAAAATCGTTTCAGATTGGTCATTTTAAGTCCAAATCTTTTAGAGTTCTGCATTCAGAACCAACTCACTGTAAATTTTGCGGTTGTGCACTGATCCAATCATTACTGTTAATTTATCAAGAACAAGACCTGGATACACTTATTATGCACACATTCCGTATAGACACTAAGAAACTGAAGAACAATATTTGCTTAAGAGTGGAAAGAGATCCAAGAGAAATTAGATGTTTAGGTTTCAATGCGGTAACTGAACATCAGCATTGGTATGAGAATGTTGAAAAATGGGAAGTTACAGATATAAATATGATTATTGGAATTAAAAGAAGAAGAGAACATAAAAATCATGACAAACTACTTGAAGAAGAAATAGTTCAAAAAAGAACTAATATAACTCAATCTAGTGGCAGAAGAAGACATTTTGATGATTTAATTGATAGTAGTAGGACATCAAGACTTAGGTCACGCTTGCAAAAGAATTCAAGTAGAAAAGAAATTCCAAGAAATAAGACTTTAGATGATATTTGGGAAGGATTTATCATCAATGCCAAGAGTGGAGTTTTGATGGACTACAAGATTCCCCTGAAAGAATGTAGTGATCTACTGCTTAGTGGTAATAAAATTGTTTGCATGGAAAAATTTGGGTATAAATCTGCTGTTGTTACTTTTGGAAATCTTGTTAAAATCTTGTACCTTGGGAGTGATAAACTTATCGAGAAAGACTTATATTATTCAGGTACTAATACCAGTATTAGTCTGGTTTTCCCACCGCTGAAAGATGTAAATTTAGGGGGTACCAACAATGGCTTACTATTTATTAATAAAAGGCGAATGCACCGTGAAAGAAATGTCAGGTCAAGAGAAGATAGAAAAGATTCAGTATCTTGATTTTTGAAATAAATTGCATATATTTATCAAGATCGTTGAGCATAAACTAGAGCTTTGTTGAATCACCTGACTTTAAACGACATTGTATGAGAACTAAACGATATTCAATGAATGGTTAAACAAACCAATAAATAAATTATTAAAAGATAGGAAACACAAATAGGTAGTTAAAATAAATAAATTTTAAAAGGTAGGAAAAAATTGATTTAATTGTAGACTATGTAAGAGATAGATAGTACTATTAAAATTACATATTGTAGATCTAGATAAAAGTTTAAAATAAGATTATAATTGAAAAAAAAAGAAATAACCAAAAAAAAATAGACAAAAAGAAAAAGGAAGAAAAAAAAAAGAAAAAAAAGAAAATTAAAAAAAAGATCGACTGAACGTTTTATTTTAAAAAAGAGTAATTGACAATAAATGCCAATTGATGTGCCTTTTGTAACCAATTTTTTAAATAGATATCAAGAAGGACTAATCAGCAAAGCTAAAACCTGACAACAATTAAATTTTAGAAACAACAAAGTAATACCAACAAATACAAAACAAAACGAATAAAAATAAGAATAAAAAAAATAAAAATTAAACGATTAAAAATCAAAACGAACAAAAAGATAAAACGAGCAAAATAATAAAATGAGAAAAAATATATCTCTCGGACAAATTAAAAGTAACCACAATAAAAACCATAATAGCCAAAAGTTGAAGGTCGATAAAAGAAGTGCTGAATTAGACACAAATGCTGTGGATACTGATACCAGAATGGGATTTTAGAATTACAATTTAAAATACAATTACAGTAGATGAAGAATAATGTTAATTTTAGAAAATCTGTACAAAAGTAGATTCATGACCAACACGAATATTCTTAACTTTAGTTGATGGTATTGATCAACACTTGAAACCTCACAAAGTACAAAGTTTAAAAAAGAGAACGGATGAATAATCTTGGAGCGGCCTAGTCTGATATAATCGGGTACGGCCGACATTACCGCATTTGGTAAGTTTCCGAAACTGTACACTGGAATTATGTATTGATTACAGCATCTGGTCATGAATCATGCACATAACAAGGAGAATTACCCGTAAATTTCCGTTGAATAGTTAGTACTGTGAGGTTAGAGTGATATATCATTACATTTTTAGTAGTAAGCAAAAAAAGAAAATCCAATTATTAGCAATTATGCGACATAAAGACTAAAAAGATTAACATAAACACAGGAGATTGAAAAAAAAAAAAGCAACAAGTCTTCTCAAATTGATTAGTTTATAAGGCGCTATTAAGTATCAAGTAGCTCACTTAAATTCTACAATTATCAACATACACCAAATATACTAAAATGAAGATCATTTCTGAAGAAGAAAGACAAGCTCACATGAAAACAATCCTTCTTGAAGGAGCGAAAGGGTTAGCAGTAGGTGCTGCTTGCTCTTTAGGGCTTGCTACATGGATTAAAAGAAGACATGCTGGTACTTGGAGCGCAATGAGTAATTCCGTGAAGGCAGCATTGTACGCAATTCCTACCATTGGTGTATCAGCATTCTATGCCGATGATGGTTCCTATAAGTTTGATATTGAAACACATCAACTGGACTACTTGAAGCAGCAACGGGAATTGGAACTTCAAAGATGGGAAAGACTTTCAACCAGTGACAAAATTTTCTCCCAACTTAATGACAACAAGTATAAGATCATTGTTGGGGCCTGGGCTGCCACATTATATGGATCATGGAAGATTGTTGACAGGGATCAATATATGAGTAAAGCACAAAAGGCAGTTCAAGCTAGAGTTTATGCTCAAGCATTTACTGTTGTTTTATTATTGGGTACTATTTTATTATCATTGCGCGAACAAGAAATCAAGAAGAAAGAACCCGCTCCAGTTCCAGAATGGAAAAAATATTTGGACGAACAAGAATCTATGAAGAAACAACACGAAAGAGAAGTGCAGGAGGCAAACAACAAAAATTCCGAAGCAGTTCAACAAAACTAGTTAACTGATAGATTTTCTTTTTCAAGTAGCTTATTTTAAATGTATATAGTGATATTTATTTCCGATGAAACATATTAGATTGTTGTAGGCAATGAGCCAAACGTAAAAATAATTTTAAACAGTGATTTAGATATTTTACATGGTACGACGACAACAAAATTATCTTTATTTTCAGAATAAACAAGATAACTGAGAAGCAATAATAAAAAAAATTGATTAAAAAAAACATGATTTCGCCCAGGATCGAACTGGGGACGTTCTGCGTGTTAAGCAGATGCCATAACCAACTAGACCACGAAACCACTTGTATGTCTTAATAAAAACGTAATATGTCTAAGAGAAACACGTAACATTTACTTTTCCGCAAGTAGCAACTGGATCGAAAAAAAAGAAACCCGCTAGTTCTATACATCCCCATGCAGTAGTCGAGTTCCATGTGATCGCTCCAATAACCCCATACATGTTTTTTTTATTTAATTCCTGATTTAATTACGTAGGAGTCCAGTTGACAAATTAGCAAAAATTGAATGAAATACCATGATGGAATCATTGAAGGCTAATTTTGAGCCAACAGATACAAACCTTTTAGTGGCAAATAGTCAAGCCTCTCTACTTACCGAGTGTCCTATTCTAGCCTCGGCTCTTTCAAACATCTTCCCTTACCTATTACTTATGGACTATTTTTTGGAGATTGTGACGTGGACAAACAATGATCCATATCAGAATTTTTTAATGGTTGTTGCATACCTGAGTATAGTGATGTACTGGCAACTTATCAGTTTAGTGGCATTGCCAATTTTGATGGCGTTGGCGTTTAGTATAATAGTGTGGTCGATCAACTCAATAATCATTGATTCAAAATTTAACGAAAAACCCACAATAGACGAAGTGTTGCACACACTCCATAATATTACCATAAGAATGGAATTATTTTTCAGACCGGTAAAACATTTCCCGCTTACGAAAAAAAACTTTCTAATAGTGTTCGCGACTACGGCACTTTTAACTCCAATACATGTTGTTCTTATTAAAAGAGTGATAGGGACTCAAAGATTTATCTTACTTTTCGGAATTTACTTGTTAACCTACCATTCCCCATGGTTTTTCTCCATTAGAAGACTTCTTTGGAGACTGGTATTTATAAGAATTGGAGCATTTTACTTGACTGGACTTGATATAAAGTTGAATCGTCGTAATCAAAATCATTATCACTCAGTTTCAAGAATTCATAGTCCAAATGTAAGTGATGGAGAAGAATCCGATGTAGGGTCAGTTCAAAAAATACAGTTATTGAGTGATTTTAAAATTATTAAAAAGTCAATAACGTCGCCTACTCAATTGAAACAAGTAGTTCTTTTCGATATCTTGGAAAATGAAAGAAGATGGCTAGGAATTGGATGGGCTAAATTTTTGCTTCCTAATGAAAGGCCCATTTTCTGTTATCGCCAATCGTTGATGAGTTCTCCTCAAGTGACCAATGATGACACACAAGGAAAATTCCCATTTCCTGAGTTTGAACATGATTTACATACATATCTGTGGGAATGGATGGATGAAAAGTGGACTATAGATTTAGAATTCAATAAAGGTAAAAATCTGGATGGATGGGTTTACTACGACAATAATTGGGAATCCCCAGCGTATGAAGATGGAATGACTAAGTTTACAAGGTCTCGTAGTTGGATCCGAAAGGCTATCTTGGTAATTGATAAGAAAAATGAAGTTCAGGATCATTGAATGCCGGTTAGCCGAAACTGAAAACCTTCCTATCACTGAAGATGACCTACTCCCCCTTACTTTTTACAAGATTTTTCTTTAAGTAGATGATGACGGAATGATACACAATATAAATAAATATATTAATTGCAATTGTAAAAACTACAAAAGAATCAAAAAAAGAAAAGAAAAAAGAAAACGATTGCATACACAGCGAATAGTAACTTATGTGAATTTAGCAATTCTGTGAAAAATTCAGTTTAGCAGCTTCAGGTACATCTCCTTTCAGTAATCTAAATGTTAAAACCATATACTTTCCCTATCCGGTTCAATTCTGAAAAGCGAATGACCTGCATATACAACACCAACGATGGCCACCAGACAGATTTATATTTTTATATTTTCATTATATTTAATATATTATTTTCATTCATCTCATCGCATCATCATTTATCACAATTCTCAATGAGCGCTTCAGCAAACAAGGAATTTAAAGACATTCCTAAGAAGTATATCAATCCTCTTGTCCCCAAAAGTGAAGATGAGGGTAGCCGTGTCAATGGGAAGGATTGGAAAATCAAAAAAGATGCTTTCAGAGTGAAAACCATTGGGGTTACTAAATTAAGCTCTTTTGAAGCTCGTAAACAGAAAAAACTTGAAGAAGAACAATATAAGGCTCGTTTGAATAGTTTGAAACAAGAAAAGGAAGAAGCCAAACAAGCTCGTATAAATGAACTCAAAAGAAGAAGACAAATTAAAGAGGAAAAGGAAAGATACCAGAAGATGGCAGAGAAAATGCATGCTAAGAAGGTCGAAAGAATGAGGAAGAAAGAAAAGAGGAATAAGTTGTTAAAGGAACGTTAATCAATGTAAATAAGAAAAGCATATGGGATGGTTTGGTTGTTTCTTTTTTTTTTTTGAAAAAAAAAAAGGATTTGCATCTTTCTTAAATTCCCTTAGTCCACTTATAAACGTCTTACGACTTATTCATGATAATTTAAAGGTTTTAATGTCATTATTTACCTTAATCACCCATATCTATACTCAATAAAATAAAGGTAATAATTTAATGACAATCATTGTAAGTATGTCAGAGAAGTTTGACAGAATATAGGTGTGTGGGTGTATCATGTGATATCGCACGTGTAAAAAAGAAAAGGCATTTTTCGTTGAATTGGTGTATTACCCGGATTTTATAGCACAAGTATAAAAGGAAGCGCAAATCCCCGTTAAAAGGGAAAAGTTAAACGTCCTGTGTGTTGGTTTTTTTTTTAAATTTTTTTTCTTTTTTTTTTTTTTGTTTGCAATTGCTTTATTTTGCAAATTCAAAAGAGAAATCAAATAACAAAAGTTACATATATAGAAGTGCTGGGATACATTTACTTGTTCTCTCAGTGCACCTCAATATATATTAATTAATATCATTATCGAAAACTCAAACAAACGAACGAACCAAAAGTATAACATAATAGATAATGGATTCATTGAAACTTCCAACTACTGCAGCTCAAGCTAAAACATTCACAGATCAAAAATCGTTGTTATTCCCTGGAGGACTTGATAACGAAGGCAAACCATTGGCACCAGCTCCCAACGGAGCAAGTACTTCATCTTCACAATACAATGATATTGAATTAAAGAATGAACGAAGAAATGATGCTATTGTTGAACCACAAAACGAAGAAGGAAACGGGGCTACTTCAGGTATTGTACCAACTCTTCAAAATATTGTTGCTACCGTCAATCTTGACTGTAGGTTAGATTTGAAGACAATTGCATTACATGCCAGAAATGCTGAGTACAATCCTAAGCGTTTTGCTGCCGTTATTATGCGTATCAGGGAACCTAAGACAACTGCACTTATTTTTGCATCTGGTAAAATGGTTGTTACTGGAGCTAAATCTGAAGATGATTCGAAGTTAGCATCAAGAAAGTATGCTAGAATCATCCAAAAGTTGGGGTTCGATGCAAAGTTTACTGACTTTAAAATCCAAAACATTGTAGGGTCCTGTGACGTTAAATTTCCAATTAGACTTGAAGGTTTGGCATTTTCACATGGTACTTTCTCGTCTTATGAACCAGAATTATTTCCTGGATTAATCTATAGAATGGTTAAACCCAAAATTGTTTTGTTAGTTTTCGTCTCTGGGAAAATTGTGTTAACAGGCGCCAAACAAAGAGAAGAAATTTATGCGGCGTTTGAGGCTATTTATCCCGTATTGAGCGAATTCCGTAAGTCATAAGTTTGCAAATAACCATTGAAGTATTTAAATACTTCAAAAGATAATTCGACAAAATGTTTCGAACATATATGATTTGACGTCGTTGCATATAATTATAGAAGAAAAGAAATCAAACAATTCGAAAGTTGAGCAAATGTGAGTTAACGCCCATATAATATGAAATGAATCTTAAATATTGGTGTCAACAGAAAAAAAAAAAAGTGATATAAAAAAACGAAGGGGTATTTGTATTTTTAGTGGGCAAAAAAAAAAGTATCAGGCATATGTGAGGTGTTTTTATTTAATTTCCTTTTTTTCACTTCACCCAAGGGGGGTTTATAGAGTCATAAACGCCAATTGCAAGATTATTGTAGCTTGTAAAATATCCTCTCAAATGCGTATAATTTTCAATTTTCCCCTTTCTATTTCTTCTTTTCAACCCATTTGAAAAAGTTGCATCTTTGTTTATCATTTTGAACTGATGAAAGACTAGGAGCAACTCTAGCGCAACACCAAAATTTGCGGCCACGAGTCAACGGATTATTTAAACTAGTTTTAACTTCACACGGTTCTCCATGAAGACAGTTGGGTTGCGATCCATAAACATTTGAAAGATCATCAATAGATAGTTTCGAAGATGAGTTTGTCAGTTTGGTGGATGTAGACTGAATTTCGTCATTTTCAGTAACAGATACATTCAGCGATTTTGTAGAATTGAAGAAAAAGTTAGAAATGGCCTGTTGCAGCTTGGAATTTGTTTGCAGTTTCGCTGTTTTCTTTCGACTAACGTAAACCAAATTTGGTTGAGGTTTTCTTTTCAAATTCTTGTTAATGGATCCTTCTGATTTAACAACTGATTTTTTGTCAAACATCAGTGCTATATCTCTATGTTTAACTAATTTGTAGAATTTTCTAGCTTCGAAAGGTAATGAAGCGGGGAGATTAACGCTTTCAGCACTTGAAAAATCGATTTTGAAGTCAGTAAAGATTGGACAATGGTCTGAGCCTTTAATCAAGGGCCATATATCAGCATTAGTAATGGAGTTGCATAAAGACTCAGAATTAGTTAGTATCAAGTCAATTCTAGACCCGTAATTGACTTGTCTAGCAGAAGTCATGGTATTCCAAACCGTATACATGGCTCTTCTACGACCTTGTTTGAATCTAGTGGTATCATATAGGAATTGACAAGAAGTGTCAGCAAGATACTCAAGATACAATTGTTTAGTTTGTGACGAATCTTGTAACTCAGACTCATTAAAAATAATTTTTGTTGGATCTAGAGGTTGGGTAATTCTTGATGGGCAATTTGATAGTTTTGTAGGTAATTTGGAGGCTATGGGCCAACTATAATGCACGTAGTGATTCAATAATAGACGCAGTGGACGAGCGAGCTTGAAATCAATACAAGCGTCTATGTTTGCAGTTTCAAAGTCATGATCTTGAACGGTTTGAGCGGGGCGCTTATTTTTAATACATTCTTCTATACCATCGGCGTTATCTATAAGGTCTAGGCTGACATTGATATCACCTAAAAGCACCAAGGTCTTCCCTCTTTTGTGAAGGCGATGTAAACGGCGTAAAAGTACTGAAAGAAAATCCAAGCGGTATTTTTCGCCCTCTTGTGTTTGCATTGAATTTGCAGGGCAATATACCAGCACAATGATAATACCTCCTAGCAACTCAACCATAACACAGCGACCTTGAGAGTCCAACTCTAATGCACGTTCTTTAGATACTTCCTGCTCGGAAGGATACGATCCTATACTAGAGGATTCGAATGCATTTGAAGAATTGGCTATAAAATAATCTGAATTGCTTTGGTGGGTTGGAGCTGTGGAAGGTTTGTCTATGTCCAGAGAAGTTTCCATTTCTCTATAAAATTGTCCATTACATTTTAACCAACCAGTAATGCCCTCCTCTGCCTTCACTATTGGGATATTCAGGCGAATGAATAGACCCACACCAGAGTAGCCGCGTTTATTCTTAGGTATGGAAACAAACGAACGATAGTCATTAAGGGAACCAACCTTTGCAACACTGGCAGAACCAATCTTTAATTCTTGGAGTGAAATGACATCAGCCTCCAATAACTCAAACACGCGATCAAAGCTCAGTTGAAGGGTATTCCAAGGATGGTATTGGAAAAAGGTACCCACACCGTTGACATTGAACAGCACAAATCGGGTACTGGTGGCCGATTTAGGGGTTATATGCATAAATTGTAATCCAAAGCGAATTAGTATATAGATCTATCGAAATGCACACGACCTGAAAATATAAACAGTGAATATGGCCTGTGAATGGGAACATCAATATGTAAATACCTAGGCTTTAAGTGAGAAGCCTGGGATGTGGAGCGCGAACTATTCAACTATGATCATGGGAGAATTTAACCCCACTGTAACTGATAGCATAAAACCCACCTAAATTGGTTGTGTTAGGTGCTTTTTGTTTATAGTATCAAGCATATATATAGATATAAATTATGTATTTTATATATTACTTTTGTAGATCAGAAGAAGCTTTCGAAATCAGAAAAAAGGGAGAAAACACCGTGATTCGAATTGAAAAATAAAATTCCGTATTTGGTTAATACGAACTCACCTAAAGTGAATGAAAAAAGTTATGCATGAGCCAGTCTGGAGAGCTGGAAGGAGTACGTGTTTCTCTGTGAATGCCATATAAAGTACAAATAAAAACAAAAAAATAAAATAATTGTGATAAAATAGTACTAATAAGTAAAAAAAAAAAAAAAAGTAATAGAAACACCTGGGTAATTAATATTACGGTGTGTTTATATATTATTACTTTGCTGCATTGACTATCTTGACTGTTGTCAGTCCTACAAAAGACTTTGGAGACGAACTCAATTTTTTTTTCTGAAAGGAAAGGAATATATTCTGTTAATACTTGAAGATCAACCAACTAGTCAAACACGTCAAAATACCCAGATCCAAATGTATTTTTTTTTCAAAAAAAAAAAAAGCAAAATAAGAAATAAGAAAGTAGGAAAAAAGGGAAAGAAAGGGAAAAAAATATTAGGGGGGTTCATTTTGGCCAGGTCTAGCCCAAATTCTACTACTTTACAATCTAATCTTGCTGTATGAATAACAATTTGTATAGAAACGATTTTTTTTATTTAAGAACATTAACTATACTGCGATAAAAGACATAAATTTGTTTAAATTAAATCACGTATTTGTTATGAAGAAAGTCTACCCCCTGTAGGCAAGCAAGAGCTGCATTTTTTTCATGTCTTGTCTATTTTCTCACTCTATTCATCCAAAAACGGTTGTGGTATAATGTACCTCAGGAAGAAATAATGAAGATGAAAGAATATATAAAAAGAAAAACAATTTTTATTTTAAAAAAAAATTAAAAAAATTACAAATATATGAACACACTGGATGGATTTGAGTATTATTTCATTTTATATAATACAGTCACCTTGTAAATTACGGAGAATTGCGTAGAATCTCAACTCAAATATTTGAGTTCTTTTGAATTCCAAGTTTCCCAAAAATACCTGGCATAAAGTTCTACATCCTAAATCCTATCATGTAGCCACCTGTATATAGATACTACTTTTATAACCCTTTTGAGAAGAGTCTTATACTTGTTTTTTTTTTTATAATAAAATAAAATAAAATAAAATAAACGTAAATATATACTCATCAGAGATTGATTATAAGTTTATGTTTGGACTTATTAGAGGGTTGTTTATTGTTTCAGTTAACAATACAATTTTTTTTTTTCCCTGACAAAAACAAATGAAATCCCAGAGGGCCACTTATAACCAACGATGTTGTGAGCCATAAAGCTAACGATTCTCGAAACGTTAAGAATATATAGATATGATCCGTTTAGATCTCAACTTGATCCATGAACTAAATCAGTCTCACCTTGTAATTTGATGTAGTAATTTCAGTTGCGTTTCCTTGCCGATTGTATTTTTAGGTACATTCTTACACAAGCGAAGGAGCTTTTTCACTACTTTTTATTTTTTCCCTTTCCACTACTACTGACTGAAAACGCGTTTCGAAAATTAAAACTTATTAAGGATTAACACTTTATTGAAAAAACAAGAGCTTCATTACTACATACTTTGGATACCTTTGAGTTTGAAGTTTTGCCATGATTAATGCAGAGACGTTCTTAAAGAATTCTCCTTTCCAAGTGACCCATGGCACCGGGCCGTCATTGGAGAACACTACCCCTGAGCTACTTAAATTTTCTCTCCAGGAGCAATATAGAAATCGATTGAAAGAATTAAAAGATGACCATCATGATCTTCTTAACTTGAATTTGTTGCATCTGCAGTTTCTCCAGGATCTGTTCAACTCGCATCTTCAACTGGTACTCGATGATGGATCTATTCTGTTCGATGAAAGCACTTTTGGTCTGCCTAATCTGTTATCTTCCATGGATTCTCTGACGGTAAGTGCTGCTGATGAATCGACATTAGCTGTTGGTTCTACTAATATCAGTGGATCTCGTACACTTCTGGAAGCATCTGGATCAACTCCTAGTATATCAAATGGATCTGTGCGACCTCTGAAACCCAATTACCTTAATCTTAAGGTACTTATAGAAAATTCGGTATTTGATACTAGAAATATTAATAAGGATCTGATCTTAACTTTAGAAAACTTACAGTCTCTCAAAAGACTAATTGAAGATAAAAAGGAGTTGAAGCAATATTTACAAGAGAAATATAACGTGTCACAACAATTCATGATTTCAATTATAAATGAAGGGCTTAATATTGAATCCAAACTTCTTGTGAAAATCATAAAGCTGAATCAAGAATTACAACAAAGTTTACTGAATATTAAAGATGAATTAGAAACGTTGACTCGGCGTTTAAATAACCACAATTTGGCCTGTTTAGTTTTAGGATACGTGGAAGATATCAAAATTACCAGTTTATCAAACCAGTTGGCAGCTATAAAGGGAGCGCCAACTTCAGTGCTGACGGCGCAAGCTTCACCATTAAAAGACACTCATAATAGTGAGTTGACATCGCCCTCCAAAACAGGCTACATTTTCCCCAATGCAGCTTTTGATACCTTATTTTCTCATATTGCAGCAACAGCAGTTCAAAGAGGGGTGGTACTTCCTGAACCTGCTCCCATAGATAGTCTTGAACTGCGTGTACAATGGGCACAAGATTGCATAGATTCATTAGTAAGTAATCTTGGATCTTCAAGAAATAATACTACCTCATATAATGCAACATCCTTATACGATCAACTGTTGGGAGATGCGCAACTGCCGCTGTCTCCACGACAAGGAGATAAAGTACTTATGGATTACAAAACAGCTTTAAATGATCTTCGTTTCCTGCATCAATATCTTACCAAAGAATATGAATACTCCAGAGAGCAACTGTTTAAGATAATTCAAGAATTCCGCAAAAAGAATCATAATTTAGAGAGGGAATTAGCTGAATTAAAATCTTCAATTAATTCAGCTTCTTCGTCATCAACGGCAAACGTGGTACTGGCAGATATTGCTGCTAAAGATAAAGAGATTTCGAAGCTTAAGAAAGAGCTTAATGCATTAAAGATAGATCATTTGGGATTAAAACTGCCCGTAAATAATAGTTTCCAGCAGTTTTCACCAACTAGAAACTTCAGTGATGAAAGTGATGAGATTGATGAAATCAAACTGCAGCTGAGTCGAATGCTGCCTCAGCCAAGTTCTGGTATGAGTAACGGAATACTAAGAAAAGAGTTCAAGAAAATTGTTGGAAGCATACAGGATCAATATGAAGTGGAATTAGAAGAAGAACGCATGAGAAGGAGGAAATTGGAGGAAGAATTAGAATTGATAAAGGGAAAGAGCACTTAGCTTTGTATTTATATATAACTACAACCATAGATTAATAGGTATGTAATAAAAGAAAATTTAGATGAAGTCATAGTAGTTTTACGTTTACTAAAAGTATCTCTTTTGTACTGTTCTATAAAGCAATCAATGCATAAGTTGAAAGGATAATAACTTTAACAATAGGATTTTTTTTTGCTATACATACGTCTCGTGCTGCAGCTTTAGTATTACTTCGAATCGATTTGAAAATTGAGGTCTGTGCTCGATCTTTGTTTTTTTCTTCGCACTCACAATTAAGATACCAAAATTATCAAAGCAAAAGAGTTTTACTGCGTAATATAGCACAAGTAGTTGAAACGGAGGATAGAGCACTAAAGCAAGTGATAAAGAATAATTTTGGGATTTATTTTAATTAATTATGCAATGGCAGTCTATGAATTTACTAAGAAGGATCCAAAAATAGAAAAACTAAAAGCTTATGCATCTCAGAAAGGAACTATCATAAACCATCTTCTATGGACTGCAAACTATTTTCTAAGACGTGCTCATGAGCTGGTATTGTATACGAAGAAGCCTGCTGGCGGGCAAACGTATTCTAAATTGATATTTTTATCCATAAAGCTGCTTCTCATGCTTCTTAAAAAATATAGAAACCTTCTTTCACCTCTGATGGAACTGCTGTTGTGCATTCAATTGGCCCAAATATACTTTGTTGAAACGGATAATACTACGAGAGCTGAAGATTATGCGCAACGTGCTTTAAGTATAGCCATGAGAAACAACTTGAAAGATCAATTATTTTTGGCTGAATTTCTAGTTGTGCAAATTTTGGATAAAATGGACTCCCCAATGCTTGGAAATTTCTTGAATACCAAAATAGAGCAATATGGACAAACACTGCCTGATGTTGTAAGTATATTTCAGCTTATGAAATGTGCTTACTTGATTAAAGAAGATTTTGCAGAGATTTCGGGGTTACAACGCCTTTGCTATAATGATAAAACCAATAAGTCTATTAAAATTTTGGCAACTTTATTTCAAGTACGTATCCATTTACGTTGTGGATCTCCGCAACGCGCTTCTGAACTATTAGAGGATGTTAAATTTGATTTAAACTCATTTGATTGCACTCAGTTGCGAGCAATGTATCTTTTACTGGCTCATCTTATTGCTTGTCAATGCAATGATCGCCAACAAGGTAAGCTTATTATGCTGGAAATAGGTGCTTTTATTCTTGATCAACAAGAAAAGAAAAAATGGTCTATATGGAATGAAGATGGTACATTTAATATGAGCTTAAATGATCAAATAACTTTCACAGTACGTTGGCTTAACTCGGATGAATTTGTTATTGTGTTTTATTTCTTGACTGCCGTAAGTTTAATGCCTGAAGGCAATGAACGTGCAGCAAAAGTTTTCAAGCGTTGTTTAGATATTATAAAGGCCCAGACTGATCAACTTGATGGTGTAACAATTGGTCTGAGAAGTTATTCTTTGGATAGATATAAGTTTTTGAGTGAAAGATTAGCAATTCTACAAGGTATGGTATCAACTTATCAAGTTTTACATCAATTTTCATGTCACAATTTTGATTTGGAACTTTTATCATCTTTAAAGAGCACTATCCAACCGTTGAATTATTATTTGTATGGATTATATTATCAAAAAAAGGGAAATGTAATTGAAGCTAAAAAATATTTCATAAAAGTTAGAGAATATGAGCCAGTGAGAGATAAAATAGAAATGTATTTACCCTTGAGGGAAGGCAAATACAATGAATTGTATGTATTTGCCAGTTTGCATCTATTAATTCTAGTAGAGCAAAATAGAAATGTTCAAGATGATGAATTGCATGAACTTCGACGAGTACTTTATCGAGATTTAGAGTCCGCTTTTAGTTCTAAAACGAAAAATTTTACATCAAGTCCGTTAGTGAGGATTTTGTATCAATTATTGTATACAATTTTTGAAGGACAAGATTTTCCGATGGAAGAATCTGATTTGGAGATGATATCTAAAAACTATCCGTTTGTAGCATGTCTTGTGCATTTTATTAGTACTATCAAAAGTACAAATTTGGAGAAAAGAAATGATCATTTCAAAAGAAGTATGAAATTGGCAGAGAAGATGGACTGTCCATGGCTCAAAGTATTAATACTAGAAGAAAGATTAAAAGAGATCGATGATAACTTGATCCGTTCCCAAATTAATGAGTTGAAAAAAAGTGCATAGTGTTGCAAAATTCAAGTTTGATTAAACTTATAGAAAAAGAATTTTATAGAAACATGGATAAATAAATCATAAACCTAAATTAGCATAAAAAAAAATAAAAAGAAAGACGAAAACTGTATAAATTGAAAGCTACATTACTTTCCGTTCTAACATAAATTACATGCCTATTTCTTCTTCTTCTTCTTTTCAGCCTTTTCTTCGTCATCATCGGCCTTTCTCTTCTTCTCTTTCTTTTCCTTCTTTTCCTTCTTCTCCTTCTTTTCCTTCTTTTCCTTCTTCTCCTTCTTTTCCTTCTTTTCTTCTGAGACTTCTGGAACTTCTTCAATTAAAGTCTTCTTTGGATATTGAACTTCTGGAGCAGCCAACTTGGCTTCAGGGATTGGAGGAGCAGGGGTTTCATCGTGATCAACATATTCCTTCTTCCATGCTTCTGGGGTGTTTTCGTTAACTCTACCAAACTTGTCCAACTTACCGTCGGCCTTCATTTGTTTTTTCTTTTGAGCAACAGGACCAAGACCCCATCTTCTTGGGTAGACGTCACGTTCCATAATACAACGTTTGACCTTAGCAACAATACCATGGTCACACAGTTGTAAATCGACAGTGGTCATTTGGGCAATAGCAATGGCAATAGCTTCACCCTTGGTAGTAATCAAAACAACTTCATCGTATAATTCAATACCTTCTTCGTAACGTAAAATACCGCCAATCATCAATTTAGCACCGTAACAAACAGCGTTAACAGCAGAATCCTTAACAACAATACGCTTGTAACCAACAAGTAAAGTTTCTAATGGTTGGATGATCTTTCTCAAGTACAGTTCATCTCTGGTGTTGTCATAGACGTATTGAGCATCTAAAACATCATGAAGAGTAACTAAGTTTTCGTTTTCGCCCATAGCACCAGAACGAACACGACGTAATTCTTGCATATGACCACCAACACCAAGTAACATACCAAGATGGACACATAAAGTTCTCATATAGGTACCAGCTTCACAAGAGGCCCAGAAAACACCTAAACCACGCTTGTTGTCAAATTCAATTAACTTAGAATCGTAGATAGTTCTCACACGAAGTTGTCTCTTGACAGCAGAAATCAAAGGTGGTCTTTGGAAAAGGGCACCGGTCAAGTTTTCTAAAGCACGACCCATTTCTTTTTCATCTTTCAATTCTTCATGAAGTCTAACAATACAAACATACTCCTTACCGGCACCTTGTTGCAGTTTAACAAGTCTAGTAGCACGATCAATACAAACAATCAAGCAACCAGTGACCTTAGGATCTAAGGTACCTGAGTGACCGGTCTTTTCAGCACGTAAGATTCTCTTGATCCAAGCAACGACTTCATGAGAAGAAGGATTGGAAGGCTTGTCCAAATTAATGACACCCAGTGAAACATACAGCTTGATGTCTCTCTTCAAAGGCAGACAACCTGAAGGAATAGGAGTATAATGTCCAGTTCTAACAAGTAATTTGTCGTAGTTCTTTAAAAGAAGCGGCCACTCCAGGGTGTCGTTTGATGGAGCAACCGTCTCTGGTTTTATCACGTAGTCAGCCATGAGATGAGGTTAAGAAGGAAAAATTTGAAGTAAAAAGACTTGAAAAAAATATGCAGGCCATCAGGATTTTCGCAGAACGATGCCCTCCTGTGTATAATATTGGAAATCGAAAAAAAGCAATGCTATGCAGGTCAATTCATGGGAAGAGCAAAAGTAGTGGGAAAACACCTCTCACATAATGTGGAGATATGTGGATTTCATCAATTTAAAAAAACATTAATTTCTTTACTTAGTTTTAAATTTTCAAGAAAATTTTATGTATGTATATATATATATATATCTAAGATTAAACATACATAAGGACATGTACTGAATGAATCTAGTGCACAAGTCTATGTAACTGAATTTGTGAGTGCAAACAATCAAAGCATTTACAAGTATGTAATTATAAATATTCTATCATAGTTTTTATTATCCACATCCTCAAAATGCTTTTGAATTATCATTTAAATCTTCTATGTTCTTGTATAATGCGTATTAGATACTCGATTAAAATAAGTCTGTGAAATAATTTGATGCTTAAAACACCCTTTGCCTTACACAATCTATAACTGCATCACTTTAGCAATTTCAATCTTGGTCAATTCTAACCAAAAGAGCTCTCGAGACAATGATCTGATGGATTTCACTACAACATCTATGTTATCATCGTTGATAAGCTCTCCTTCGGTTTTATAAGATCCGCCCACTAAGTTGATAGTATCTCGAATCGACTTGATATCAGCCACTACTTCGTAAAGCTGATTTACAAGCGCCAGGTCAGGAGTAACTATATCATCAAGTTTTATCGCCAGCGATAAAGACATGTGCAATTCGCAGTCATTTTTAGAATTTTTCTCCTCAAGCTGTGATAACTCCAAGTTATTAGTCATAATTGCGGTCTTTTGTTGATTCAAGTATTTGATATGATAGTTCAAATTTTCACTGTTAGCATTGGCTTGTGTAAGATGATGTGATAATTGTGAGTGTAACGCTGAAATCTTCATTCTTTCTTCATTCACACTATTTAAAACAGATTGTTCAGTAGCCAATTGAGATTTGATTGCAGTTACCATGAGCGACTTTGTCTTTTCAGGAATATCTTGCTGTTTCAATGGTTCATCTGCTTGATCTATAAGATCGATTTCCAGTGGAGGTGTATTAGCTTCTTTATGTCTCATCTGATGCATAACATCTATGCTTTTCTTGTTCGGCGATAATTCGTTCATCTGAGATGGCTTTTGAATATCCTCATATCTAAGAGTTTCGTTGTAATTAACTTGAGACGGTGAACCATTAGAGTGCTGAGAGGATAACGTTTCAGGTGTCATATGCTTTTGACTGGAAGGTTTAACGTGTGGCTGGTAGTCTGCTGGTTGCGAGATTTGGTACGTGCTATGAATTTGCTGAGGAAAACTATGTTCTTGTGATGGCTGTCTTTGTGGTGGTAAAGGTAAAGGTCTTTGATATTTAGCAGGAATTTTACTTTCTTGGGGTACCGTTTTTGATTCTCCTGGGTTTATTTTGTATGGCTTGGATGGGAGAGGGGGGGGTGATTGTTCATTTTCTAAAGTTGATGACGAATTTAAAGCTGACAGAATCAGTAAATTTTGAAATTGATTTTGAGTAGCCTCAAGTGGGATTTTGCTTGGTTTAGGAGGAATAGAACCTTGTGACATTGGGCAAAACTTATTGAAAGATTCCTGTAAGACCTTAGAGAGTTCTAGGAGATTGTAGACACGAGATAAAGGATCATTAGGTTGACAGTCTTTGTGCCACAGAGTCAAATAAGGATGGTAAAACCTTCCCAGGGAATCAACGTAGTTATTGGGCTTGAGATATAAACCGTTGGATGGATCAGGAAGAACATATACAATTGGGACACCAGTATCGTCCTCATTATCTCGTGTAAATGGATAATGAAGTGGGATCCATATTCTTACCGGCACTGAACCATTCACAGTGGGTATGGATCCATACAAGTTGATCAAAAGAGCCGATCTTCCGGAGCTGCTCGAAGTATACACACTTGTTCGAATTTTGAAGCGCAAGTTTTTGCTATAATGAGTCTGGAGAAACTGATATAAGTGTGTATAAGTAACCTGTTTGAATACATATTCAGGTTGTATTACATTGTATAGCCAATTGGCTATTTGAGAAGGTACTTCAGCCATTATTGGAATAAGTATACGGTTGGCAGCAAATAGAAGTATGAAGGAACAAACGAACAGATTGGTAGGAGTGTGTGGTGATTTTGTGTAACTTACTCCAGCTAAATATGAGTTCCCATAATATTCAAATTCTTATCAAAAAGTTTATTTGAATATGAGCGGGTGAGTAGTTTGAGGCATTCACTAGAGGTCATTCATTGACCTGGGTGATTAATAGATACACTGATACATTAATCAATGCCTTTCGAGTCTTTTCCAAGTCAAAACATGGGGCGAAGCGGATGCTGGAATGTTTGCAATGGTTTCGCAGTTAGTCAACACCATATTTAAAACCTTAGAAATAATTGTGACATATTCGGGGATTTCTAGAAACGCTTTATGCTGAGATATATTTTCTTGTAATTCCCCTTGGTGGTCACAGCTGTGAACTTTCTGCTTCGAATTCACGAAAAAAAAAAGAGAACAACAGCCGAAGCTAATAAAATGCTAAATCAATTTTAGTGGCATTTAACGGCAAACCTGTTCGACTACACAAATCTATGTTTAGTTGAAATCATCCTACAACTATCTTTCTACAACTATCAGCTTTGATTTCTATATTGGTGGCTTGAAAATGATCCAATCTACTTTAATTCGTATATACTAACAAGCCAGGTTTACTATTATTGTGGTCTTCCTCTTCACAGTTATATTGTCCGTCCTTGCGTGGATGTTTGCGCCCAAAGAGAATAGAACTGTATGGAGATCATCAGTGATCTTAGGATTGTCTATGTGTTTCTTGATGTGGGCTATTACATACTTGGCACAACTTCATCCATTAGAAGCGCCTCGGAGATCAGATTTGAGACCTGAAGCATAAATGCCGCCAGCTCTGCTTTTAAGAGGGAGTTCATAGATGCAATTAATATCTTTCAGTTCAGCTAAACAATTATTTTTGAAAAATAGAATAGATAAAATATGTATTATCTGTAGTATTTGGCAGCAACGAGTGTATAACCTTGAAGGAACGAAAAAAAAATAAAAAATGAAGAAGTGTGATAGTTTTACTTAGTAGGACTAGGGAATTGGGTTATTCTTTCAGTATAAGTTGGTATAAAAGTAAAGTTCAATTCCAAATGGAGTTGAGTTTGTTTTTTTCTGACTACATAATAATTCCATCTTCTATCGCTTTATCTCCAAATGCAACATGTTCTCAAGTATCTTCAAATCATAATGGATCACGCTGTATGGGTGAAGCTGTTGGGGCAGTATGTGATATCCGGGTAACTTAAAAGTTCAATAAACTATTTTATAAATGCTGAGCAAACTAAGAAAATTTTTCTTTTACTATACTTCACAATTAATAAACGATATCCAATAAAAAGTGTAGAGAAACTCTAAAGTTGCCACTCCTGATTCTGCCTCAATATTCTTACGCTCCGTGGATATATGAGTCTTGCTTATGGAGAAGATAAAGCTGGAAAACGACTCTCTTACGCTTGATACTTGTTTGAGACTTGTTTTTCAGATCGTGAACTGGAAGGCTCATGTGTGGTTATGCTAGAACTCTAGTATTTATCCGGCCCAAGGTTCTACATTTGCTAAAAGCAGTACCATTTCTTATCAACTGTATATTTTTTTTCCTATTTAAGTTTCTTTGTTGCAATAATCTATTTTAAGACCTAAATTATGAGACAAGATTAGCTTATTTATCCACAGTGTTTCACAATTTCTTATATGGACTAGACGGGGCTTAATTTCGTTTTTTTTTTGTTCTTTGTCGCACTTTTCATGCATTGCGGCGCAAAACCGTTAATATCTGTGGCCATGATATCACTACATAACATGTGATATAATATTTAGAGCCCCAGTTGCAAAAAAAAGATTACCTCATCTCTTCACTTGAATTGAATATGTTAATATAGCTTAGAGTGATTTTTTTTTTTCTTTTCAGAATAACGATGAATCTACAAGAAACATCATCCAAAAGCGAATACTACGGTCAACTGGAGTCCATATCGATTAATGAAGGCCAGATTGATAATAGTGTAGACCCAACGACTAATTTAAAAAGAGGACTTAAGGATCGTCATGTCTCATTGATCGCTTTGGCGGGGATTATTGGACCTGGTATCCTTGTAGGTGCTGGTAATGCTCTTAGAAGTGGAGGTCCGGCGAGTTTGATCATTGGTTTTGGAATTATTGGCATATTTGCATTTAGCTTGATGCAATCTTTAGGGGAGTTGTCCACCCTTTACCCGACTGGTGGGGCCTTTTCAACCTACGGTAGTAAATTCGTAGATCCTGCTTTTGGAGGTGCTTTAGGTTGGAATTATGTTATTGTTTGGATAGCAGTATTGGCTAATGAGTATAATACTGTGGCTTCAATTTTACAATTTTGGGGACCACAGGTCCCTCTTTACGGGTATATTTTAATATTTTGGTTTGCATTTTTAGCATTTCAGTTTTTCGGGGTCAAGATATTCGGTGAAGCTGAATATTGGCTTGCTTTATTTAAGATTGTTGGATTGGTTGCATTTTATATTTTTGCAATAATTTATGTTTCCGGTGGTGTCAAAGGTACAAAGGCTTTTGGCTTCCATTATTGGAATAGCCCAGGTGCTTTCGCGACAGGTTTCAAAGGTGTAGCAAACGTCTTTGTATTTGCATCAACTTTTTATTCAGGAACTGAGTCAATTGCTGTTACTGCAAGTGAAACAAGAAACCCATCAAAAGCAATTCCAAAAGCTATTAGACAAACATTCTGGAGAATTTTGCTTATTTACATGGGTGTTGCTATTAGTTACGGTATGACTGTGCCTTTTAACGATTCTATGTTAAATGCTGACACGAAAACATTGAAATCACCTATTGCTGTAGCTTTGGTAAGAGCTGGTTGGAGTGGTGGTACACATCTAGTGAATGCATTCATTTTAGTAACTTGTGTCTCTGCAGTTAATTCATCCATATATATTGGCTCTAGAACTATGATCACATTAGCACATGAAGGCAATGCTCCGTCTATCCTAAAAAGAGTAAATAAGCAAGGTGTTCCTTATGTTGCTGTTACTTTGATGAATGCTTTTGGACTTTTATCGCTTATGAATGTTAAAACTGGTGCTGCAAATGCCTATAATTATATTGTCAATTTGTCTGGTGTTGCAGTATTTATCGTTTGGGCTGGGGTTGCATTCACTCAAATTCGCTTTAGAAAGTCTTGGAGTTTGCAAGGAAGAAGCGTTGATGAACTTCCCTTTAAATCCTTGTGGTATCCTTACATAGCCTACTTTGGTTTTTGTGCTAACATATTTCTTGCACTAATTCAAGGCTGGTCCTATTTCAAACCATTTGATGCGGGAAATTTTGTTGATGCATATATATTACTTCCGGTCTTTTTTGTAATATATTTTATACTCAAGTTAGTTAATCGAACTAAATGGGTTTGTCTCTCCGAGATTGATTTAGATCTTGGTAGAAGAAAAGATTTGGATGAAGCTTGATTTTATATATTTTTTGTATGATACCCAGAGTGTACCGAACAAAAACAATATTATAATATAAACTCTATTTATTTATATATGTAACAGATTCGAAAGATATGCAATATCAAAATTCATCTTCAATACCAAGATCAAACTAACTATATATTTTTGCTTCAATCACGATCATAAACTCTGAGTGTATATTAGTTAACAAGCAGGAGTATTATCGGAAGCCAGTTCATCAGCTTTGATATTCAAATGAGTTCCCTCTATTTTTTGATGTACTTTTTATGAGTTGGATTCAAGCTAGTTTAGGAGGTGTTATTCGGAACTTTTTTCTAAACCTTTGCTTTATTAAAGAATATACTATTCTTTATCAAAGTTACGCTATTTCGCAGGTGACACTAATGTTGTAATATACACATCGAGTTTTTATTTGTATGAGGGCTGTAATAGTAAGAGTGATAAGCAACTTTGTCAGTCTAAATTACAAAAATATTTTCTACCCAAATGTTTCCGGGAGGCTGATATCATATTGAAGCTCTTAGTATTTGACGAAAACGAGCTTTTCTCCGATCCAGTTTGTTCCTCTCTCGGATGTGAATGAAACTTCTCTGTAAGCCCCATATTTGTGATTACTGACTACTTCTAATATTAAGGATTTATTAAGCAAATTTGACGATCATCAGTATTATGACAGTTAAAATAATTCTGGAGTTGAACCTTGAAAAATCACATAAACACTGCTAGAACGTTGTCTTTCTAAGGTGGTATATATAATATGTAGCTAAAGACTGCATTCCCTACAAAGTTTACGATCTATACTTATAACCTTCATGGGCTAATGGTCAAATGTCGTATGATGAGAATTTTTCTCATGTTTGGCAAAAATAAAAAGTAAATAGTTTTAACATACAACACAATATATAATGTAGTTAAATTATTATTAAAACTGATTTGTAGTTTATTAAAAGTTAAACTACGTTGATAGTAGTGTTCACTTTGAGCATATCATTTAAATAAGCATGATTTTTCCATATATCTACATATCAATGTATACCAGCTAACAAAAAATAGTATTTTACTATGAACAAATGAAACTAATTTTACATCCAGGTTTTCCTCAAAAGATCAATATAATATTGATAACTTCAATATTTAAATATGATTTGTGTACATAAAATTGATGAGGAAATGACCAGATCAAACTATACAAAGATATTTTAGAATAGCTCAGAGTAGAAAGCCAATTCGTACTCTATAAAAGTCTGAGCTATACCATATTTTATATTTCTACTATTGAAGACCACTGACCTAGACTTTAACAATAATTACCGCATTTGATGAATTGAAATTGATTATCCGCCTAGTCTGATTAAGCGTCAGTGAATTTTCAATCTTCTTGAAATTCAATTCATGGAAGAATAAATATTTCATTATAAAATTAACTTCATCAAGTTAAAGGGGAGTTGATATCAGAAAGAATATTTGGGATACCTTCAAAGTATTGAAAAACGACTGTTTGAATAAAAATATATTAATTTACTAGTAGTAAATAAAATAGAAATAATAGTAGTCTAGTACACTAGTAGTATGAAGTGAATTCTTCACTATTTATTTAGGTTTAGAAGAGCAGCATAAATGTACAGCTATAATGACTCTTACAAGTGTGATCAATATACAAATGCTTAATTGAATGAACTGCTACATATAAAAATTTAAAATATCGATTATCAATTAAAAATGCCCCTATGAATAAATATTGATATAATAACAATGTTTGATACCTCAATGTCATCTAGACGCATCGTGAGCATAGCAGTTAGAAGGGGTATGACTGATGTCATCTATTGAATCACTGAAGATGATTTGATTACGATGTGAGTAAATAATGCATTTATCATCTATAGATTATTGATAATATTTATTCCCCATATGTACAAAATATATACAGCATATTTTCTATATTATTTATACCAGCCAAAATAGTGTTTTGATTCCACCTAAAACAAAACTATATTTATTAATTAGTAATTCTACATCTTATATAGTCCATAGTAAATAAAATTATTAACTAAAATGATATAATAATAGCGTCCTATATATCTATGTTTAATATTTTGAGAATGAGGTTGTGCTTTAGATTAAGTGGGAAATTCTTTAGCACTAGCACTTATACACATGATACTAATTCATGTTAATATAGTATATAGTTGAGTATACTGTCAAGCAAGCATATACTTAATATGAAATATAAATCTACTCAATAGAAATGTACTATACTGAAACTATAATAGCTACTAATTAATTGTATGATAAATACCACTATATTGTTATGCTTTAGTTTACCGGTGATACTAGCTTTCTACCAGTTATCACTGTATACTCCAATTATTCGCTTCAAAAGCTGTCAGCTTATATGAGGTAGCAAATTTCTTACGCAATAGCAACTCATGTAAACCTTCTTAACATATATTTTAACAAACTATACTTTAATTGGTAAGAATATTTATATTAACTGATATGAATAATAATAATATTCAGCAAACAATCTAGATCTATCGCAAGTTACATATGTAGGTCTATGAAAGCCGTGTAATGTTACTGCTTTAACAAACATCTAGCCAAACAATACGCCAAGAAGAAGTACAATTATATTTTATTCAAATATTTTGGAAGCCGTTAATTTTACATGAAGTGAAATAAAAGATCATACAAAGATAATCTACCTTGAGTTTTCCTCATTTTGTTTTAAAAATTTTATGAAAACGTATAAAATTTAGTAAAGTATTTGATATATAAATGGATTTATAGTATTCAATCTATATAGGAGAAATAATATTTATATATCATAACCGCAATCTTGATTAGATCAAGCTACATACTTTCATATCTGAATATTTTTTTGTAGGTTTCATTAAACACTTATTGTTTCGTAATATATATTTATCTTTAGGAAGTTATAATATAATATATCGTGGTCTCCGACGATTCAGCCTAAAAACTATGATATATTTGTTTTCCCTGTTATTAGCTTCTTGTAACACCACTATCAAATGTTAAACTTCTTGTACTTTTCCTTTCTATTACCACGACATGAGATCTTAAAGTTTATGATGAAGTTACCTACTTCACTATCATTGTCTTGCTGAATATACTGATTCATTATGTTACTTTTGCTAGCTGTTTTTTTGAAAAGACTGCACCGTTTTTCTAATTGAATGTACAAATCTTGTACAAAAAAAAGGTATACTATATTGACTCTACCATATATAAGTCATGATAACGACTCAGAAATAAAAATTAATACGTATATGCTGTAATATGTTTAAAACAAAAAACTTGAAAATTATAACAAAGCTTATACAGTACTAATATCTGAATGATGGGGTTTCTTCGAGTAGATAATATCTGATTGTTTGTAAAATTTATCAAACATTGACATATAAATATACAGACGTCAAAAATCTGCAAACATTTAAATATGTAAGTGTAAGTTATAAACTGATATTATCAAATTAAAAAACAATCTGTCAAGTCGATCTTCAATTTACTCGATGAGACAAAGGATATAGTTAGTTTTCTTGAATATTGAAATATTCAAGATATGTTGATATGTTTATAAGTCCTTTGTTTAGTTTGATTATATTTATTATAGTCTGTGCATAATATATTTACAAACTTATGCATAGGTCCTGATTCTACTACTATATTATCTATTAGACTTTAAAGTTATCATATAATATTATTGTAATATTCTACTATCAATATTATGTATTAAGATTCAAATTTGATTAAAGTTAGTTCCAACCAACAAACTTACCTGGCTTATTAATTTTATATATCTGATGTTTCATAATTATTCTAAAGCTTAATTGATAAATATCATTTATAATATTTAATTGATGATCAAAGTATAGTTATTTTTATTAATTCTTCATACCACTCAAATGACATATCTGACATGTTGATATTAATATATTTATATGAGAATTTTGAATATTTATGTAGACTATAGTGTTACTCATATCATAAAGAAAGTGGGTTTTATGTGAGGAATATGCACTATAAGTAGATAATACGTTCAAGAGTATTTGGCTGGGTTGCTTAATCGATTTTAAATACTATCGAAATATCAAATGAGTAGTCAGGATTGGATATTATAAGAGGTGTTTATAATGATAACTTTAAAGTTAGTACTTATTGCTCTGAGTGTTCGATATGATATATATATTGTAAATAATATTCTTTTTGTTTTAATGGAAGAAAAATAAAACAAATGATAGAAATTTTTAGAAGGTTCTTTGTTCAAAGAAGTTTGCAATATATTTATTATGATCTTTATGTCTTTGGTGGTCTTCAAAACAATTTAAAGTTTAAGAGTCATAAATTTAATACTATTTTCAATATGGCCTTAGCTTATAAAATGATTGAGGAAGAATATAAAGGTAAATTAAATTAAAATAGCAATATTGTATGTTCTTTCTAAGATAAAACTTTGTTTTCTAGTAATGCTCATTAATATGCAATCAAGAGCATAGTGTAGGGTCTATTATCTACATTTTACATTTATATCTTTGTAAAACAATAGGTAGCATCATTGGACACAATAGCAAGTGTAATTGACTGTTTGATGCGTATTGTTACTAAACTCTATTTAAGCGAAGTATGCGTAGGTTTGTAGTAATATGGGATTGTAAAGGCTTTTACTGATGTATAAATCTGTTCAATTATTAGGGCTAGATTTTAGTTGTAGATATCTTATCACTTTAAGCCTTAAACCTACAGTGACTGGAAAAAATTAATTTAATATATATAAGCAGAATACCTTATTTGTTAAAATTAATTTTCTTTTAAATAGTATTATGTGTTACAGCTAATTATATTGTGGAGGACCTTCTAACTATTTTCACGTAATATGTTCATTGTAAAGAGTATATGTAGAGTGTATGTTTGGAATATGGCATTGTCAGTCACTTTTGCTCTTAAAAACTTGAAATGCGTAAGACAATATATTTATTGAATTTATAACTTTCTTTGCAGTATCTAGAAGGCATAGTTGATGCCTTATTTTCCACGAAGATTTATGAAATACATTTCAAGTATGTTAGCATCCTCTGAACACATTAAACCATTATTGTATTGTATTCAAATGTTTTTACTATTCTATTCATGGAACGAAATATGGGACAGTGAGTTGATATATTTGGTTGTGAGTTTTTGTAATTGTTTTGTTTTGCAGTCTGAAATATAATTGTAAGTTATATTATAGGCTATAGTGGTCGTTATAATATAATATTTATCATATTATATGGTTAATTTTATAATGATAATATTGTTAAGCTCATATTTGAGTTTTTTTCAGTTACTTTGGGAGCAAGCATGCATGAAAGAAATTTCTTTATATATTATATTTTATACACCAATTTTATTGTCCAACTACTACTCTGATAATCATTGATTCTAGAATTTGTCATTCTTTTAAATTATGGAATTTCTCAAGCAGATATGTTAGATGTGGAGTAATTATTTGTTAATTCAGATATTTTTTCTATTCTTCAAAGTTGCTTTTTTTAAAGGATATATTTCATGATGATATGGCATTCTTATAGTGTTTGTGGCTAGTATGTTTGGTTATTTGTTATGAATAGTATTGATCAGGGTAAGTAGAGAGTTAGGTTGTATCTATTTTCGAATGAACAAATTTTTTGGTTTTCACTTAGAATACTGATATGTATGTGTTTGCAATTAAAGATATATGTCTGGCCTGATTTAATATTGAAGTATTTTTTTTGACATATTCAGAGGTTTTAGTGTTGGTTTTTTGATTCAATTTGATTTATACGTTTTAGTAATGTAATTTTTGTAAAGAGCCTAAAAATCTTCTAGTTTTTTTTGTGATGATAATTGTAATTTAGTTTAAGGCTTCTTGTATTATTTAATTTTTTCAGTTCATCATGTGTATTAGATTGTAAAACGATTATTAATGAGTACTCCATCCTATATTGTTAAAATTAAGTGACTAATCGAAGATGATTGTTTTTCAGTTCTTTTTCTCGATTTGAATGAATTGACACTAAATGTTAGCATAGTGATGTAAATTAGGTGAAGCTAAGATATGTTAAGCTTCACCGAAAGAACTTAGTTTCAATGTACTGAGTTTCATTTTTTAAAAGTTCCAATATATTTTAAATGGATAAATTTATACTAGGTCCTGAGTGTGATCATATTGATAATTAAGGTGGTATATTTGTCTACACTATCTGAACTATATATATTTCCATATTCTTACTTAAAATTAATATCATGATTTCCATAAATTATGTTAGATGATAGTAATTATAACCTGAATATATCCAATAATTAAATTTCTTATTTATTTAGTATTCTATTACTGGTATATGAATAATACTATCACTATTATGAATCACTACCGACAGATATTACTATTGCATGTTGGCTTTAATTTTTTATTATTTGGATTTTGTTTTTTAGATTATTGTTCTTGGTCTCAAGATATTTAGAGATTGTTGATTTTTTATGGAACTGTTATGAAGTAGTACTTTTATGTGTATAGAAGATTAAGTATATCTGATTAATTTATTAAAACTACATAAAAACTAGTTTGTATAAGAATTATTTACTTCTAAAATTTTAAAATTTCATTTGGCGATTGAGTTGCATTTAATGTTAAAGTCTCCTAATATACTGGGTGTCCTAATCTGGTATATATTTGCGATGCGCGATAACGCATGTTTTCATGCAACCTCACCTGTGCATCATTATTATCTATATGGTTATCAGTCTAATAGACCCTCTCGATGGCAGTTAATTTTTTCAAAGAGAACCGCTGTAAGCTTCTAATATTTGTTAAGATTAATCAAATGGGAGCAATAACTCGAGTGAGAACTGGTTGTTGGACTTGCAAGAAACGGTATGTTTATGTTGTTTACTTACTCTTTGATTTGTTTATCATATTAACAAAGCCATCGTAAATGTGACGAAGGTAAGCCTAGCTGTAACAACTGTATTAAAGCTAAACGTGTATGCGAGGGATATGATTTAAGAATCAGTTTTGATGTAGATGATCCCAGAAATAATTCCAGATTAGACTCAAGAGGAAACATAAGATACAGCTTTGTTGGGAGACCCAGAGCATTCAAATCTAGTAAATCCATTGAAAAAGCCTTAAAGGACCTGGGTTTGAAAGTGCACCAACTCCCCAAAAAGTCAACGACCATAATAAATTCACGTATACCAAGTTCTAACATTCAGAACATAAAAAGTTATAGCTCAGAATCTTTTGTAAATTCGACCTTGGAGCCTATGCCCTTAAATCAATCAGTTGATTTCCTGTCACTGTCTAGTAAGGTAGTCAGCCGATTGAGCAATAATGAAATAAGCGGCAGTATTATCGATAAAGATCAAACTCTTACTGTGCACCCAAAAATACCCGGTATCGATTTGGAATTATATGGACTGGAAATTTATGAAGTTCTTGAATATTTGTTTAAGTCACCAGTTACGTTATCAGAAAATAAGAATTCTTGCTTTCCTCAGACAAGACCATCTTTGATCCTTAAAAATAAACTTAGCGACCTAAATAGTGAAGATCGTACCATAGAGAATACGTCTAGTTATGAAACTGTTGTTATTCAAAATAACTGTGACGATGAAGCTAAATTAGGGACTAATTTTAATACTATCGATGCGGATAGCTCACTAACATATGAGGAAGAAAATAGAATGCTAAGGCATTTCTTCCAAATTTTATTACCTCTCCTTGATGCTCATCCAAACTCACCTTGGCCAAATTTAGCACTCGAGTATTGTGATTTTGAAATTGCAAGAAGTTGTTTCATATCCTTAGCATGTATCCACATGTATGAAAGTAAAATAGGAGGAGCTGAATTTTATCAGAAAGGAATTGTACATTTTAAGAAGACGTTGGACTACCTAATGGAATTTATCAGTTCGACAGCAGATAATAATGATTCCACAATTAACATTGAGCTGAAAAAAAAGAAGCAAATGATGTCATCTTTTGTGATTCTTGTTTTAATTAATGTTCATGTTCTTTTTGCTGTATTGGACAAAGGGTTAAGTTCATTTGCAAGATGTTTCTTCAAAACGTTTGCTTCAGTTTGTCAAGATTCAGAATTTTATAAGTCGCTTCTCGAGAATGAAAAAAAACAATCTTTGGTTGTGGTTCTTTCGTGGTATGATACAGTTAGTGCATTAGTTTCGCCTGATTGTCGCTTGCCATTTTGCAAACCAGACTGGTATGGTTCTACTGAAACATCGACATCCACAGCCAAAATGATGGGCTGTCCCAGTGCTGTTTTCAAAGTTCTAGCGAAAATATGCATAATAAGGCATGAGCTCTATGAACAAGGTGTTGCACAAACAAGAGCAAAGCATTTGATTGATTATGAAGAGATAAAACAAGAATTACTCAATTATAGGGAAGCCGTAGAATTTGGTGATGAGTATAATATACGCCTTAAGGCTGCACAATGTTGGTCTTTGGCAGCATACTTAACTCTCATCAAGACAATCAAACCTTCGGAAAGTTATCTAACGAGTATGCTGGCAATACTTCATGAATTCATAGATGTATATGATACGATACCCGAAAGACACCTGGTCCGAACACAAATGGTATGGCCACTTTTCGTTATGGGATGTGAATGTCAAACAATATATGAGAAAAAGAAGCTAACAGACTATATGAATACTTTATATCTGATAGCACAAATGGGCACCTTAGATACACTTAGAAATATAGTTTTTCAAATACGGAATAATAAGGGAACTTCAGAAAAAATTATACAACAATGGTTAAATGAAGGAATCGATTATTTACCTTTATAAATATAGCTTAATATATTAGAAAATCGAGATACTTTACAACTATGAAAAATTTATGAGTTCAATATAAGCATCAAATTTCTATAAACCTGTAAATGACCAGCACTCTGTCTGTAATGCAGCTTCTTGCTACGCTAGATAATATTATTCCGTTTATTCATATGACTGCACATCAGCCTAGCAACTAAATAACTAACTTACAACTTTTGCATAGCAGCAATGTCAGTGGATTGAACGTGGTCTTCATCTTCTTCAATGGCGTTTTGTAAATCTTCCAAAGAAACCTTAGCATCTTCAACGACCAAGTTAATTTGAAGCTTCTTGATACCGAAACCAACTGGAATCCATTGGTGAGCACCCCAGACAAGACCTTCCATTTCAATGGACTTAACGTTAGCTAATAATTCGTCTAAGTTAGTTTCATCATCCCATGGCTTAACATCTAAAGTGACAATAGACTTAGCTTCTGGCTTTGGACCCTTAGCAGCCTTCTTAGCGTTGTAAGCAGCAAGTCTTTCTTGCTTCAACTTTTCAGCAGCTTCATCGACTTCTTCGTCATCAGAACCAAATAAGTCCATGTCATCTTCGTCATCTTCTTCAGTGGCAGCAGCAGCAGCTGGAGCCTTACCAGCTGGTAAAGATTCAAATTCTTCAGTGAAAGAAGCAATGTGGTTTAACCATCTGGTTAATTGTGGGTATTCCTTTTGGAAAGCCTTGTAAGTGGTAACATCGGCTTGAGTGGCAGTGGTACTAATTGTTAGTAATTAAATCAAAATAAGTGAAAAATTTTACCGTTCGTCGACGAGCCTTGTGTTGATTTTTTTCATTTCAAAAAAATGTGTATAATGCAATTCTCCAGAATTAGCACTATATTAGTAACACTTGTTTTCTCAGATATATAGTTTTAAATCTTTGTTTGTCACTCACGCGGTGGGTCTTGAATCCACCTCATAAACACGGACCAAAGAATTCGATCATCATTGGAAATTAACAGCTGTCACGAAGCTTGTAAAAGCACTAAACTGATACATACCCATCAATGTAAGACTTGTCAGCCAAGAATTCGTTCAAGGACTTAAGAGTGTCAGCTTTAGAGAAGTCAGTGAAAGACATTTTGCAAAATAAAGTAGTGAAGAAGAAAAGAAATGGTTGGTAAAAAATTTTTAAATTTCATGAACAATGAGCAACGAGGCATTGATTACCCGGCAATGAGTATATCTATGCAGAGACTGTTTATTGCATAAATGAGCGACTGGGTTAATTGAAAAAAAGAAGGGCTAGAGAAATTATGCAGGAATTGATACACGATGCTGGATAGCTCAAATCTCGAGCCTCACACAAACCAGTCACAATTTTACTCTTAATGTATAAGACAAAAGTACCACAGTTTCAGAACGAGTTCCTAATTTAAAATTAATTTGAATTAACAATGTGTAACATTCTTTTATGTATGTATATTAGTGATGTGGTAATACTTTAAAAGTATTGGATTTGCTCATCTCGAGTAGATTGAAAAACGTGAGTGGATCAAATATGTATAATCGAAATACTGGAAATTAATACTTTTTCGCATTGTATTACTATCGAGCATCTTCAAAGAAAAAAAAAAACCATTCAAGAAAATTTGACCGATTGCATCTTACTGCCAGAGTATTGAAAAATGTTACATGTTATTCAAATAATAAATTCTATTGAGATCTACAAATACCAAATATTAAGTGGTAGTCTAATTTAATTAAACTATTTGTTTACTTGGCGAACTTCCATGAAGAACATTCAAAGGAAGCATAACATCTGAATTCATTACTCAAACCATTTTTGTGTTCTGGGTAATAGTCAGTCATGGAGGTTTCAGGGTAGAATTTTTTGATAGCATCTCTCATTCTTTCACCAGTAGAAGTTATAAGCTTGTATTTCATATCACCAGTTGATGTTTTTCCTGTTTTATCTTTAACCAATAAGTTATACGCTGTTTGAGCTGAATTTGCCTGACAGGTCTCTTCTAAGAATGGAGGATCAATAAGCAATCTATGACATTTGTTTCTTAATTTATCTGGAATATTTTCCGGAAAGTTATAATCGTAATAGAAAAAATGTTCTCTGCCAGCCAAGACTTCAAATCTTCTATCATATTCTAAAAGATAAATATGCTTGGTAGGACGTTCATGCTCTGGAAACTTTTGAATGGCTGCAAATACAGATGGAGCACTTGCAATACAAATTACAGTATCTTCGTCAGCTCCTTCGAGTAAAGCTCTTCCTAAAGTTGCAGCAGTTTCATCAGCGTACCAGAATTGAGAGAGCTGCCAATTTTCTTTGAATTCATCGATGCTGATTTTTTTTCTATCGAATTCTTCTTGTGAAGCTTTACTAAGTTTTTCAAACTGCTTGATTCTATCCTCCTCCTCTCGTTTGAATTCTGCAAGAGCAGCTAAAGCGTGGGATGAGAGTGTTATAGGTTCGTCGTCTGAGTCCATATCCAATCAATATATAAAACTTGTAAAAATCATTAATGTGCAGTAAAAGTAATTAAAATAGGTGCGCGCATGAGTGAACAAAAAGTGGTCCACCATGTTAGATTGTAAACAAACACACATAATTGTGCGAAAGTGAGAGGCTGGGCATGGAAGTGTAGAAAATTTATTCAGCTCAAATGAAGTTAAATCCTTTTGTGTTTTAACTGAGACAAAATTTTATATCGCAATCCTTTGAGTATTTCTAGCGGGACAACCCCGTTTCTTTGTTATTTTTCTTTCGACACCATTCGAACCCGCGATTCAATTCATGAAGTATCCACCAGCACAAGTCGTAGACTTTGTATTGGAACAAGCAGCCTATCTGGGACTGTCAGGAATCCAACTTCTGGACCTCTGGGCTCTGTTGATTGAATACTTAAGCTCAAATATTGATGATTTTCTTAAATCCATAATTTGGAAATGGACTTTAGAAGCCAGCCCTGAAGGTCTGTTTTCAGTTTACAAGAAAGGAGTCTCTCTAGCCCTACCGTTAGGACTTGACTACCAAGAGTTTGTTACCGCACATGGACCCGAAGAGCTTCTTTCATTACGTACATCTGATGACATTCAATGGCGATACTTGACGGGTTTAGCGCCATCAAAAAGACTTAGAGCTCAGTTGGGTGAATTTCCATTTCAGTTACTTGGTGAAATTGCAAGAAGTAATAAGAATGGTATATTAGCACCGGATTTACTGCGGGCAACTGGCCAAGATCCAAGATCATTGACTCCAAGACTTAAAAAACTTGAAGATATGGGCTTTATATTGAAGAAAAGTGTATACAATGAAAAATCACGTCAACATACTTCTCTTTGTATTCACAAACGCTTTGCTGCAGTTGAAATGGCACTGACTCAATTGGAAGTTGTTGAAGATCTAGAAAGCTCTAGAAACGTTCAAAAGACAAAACAAGCAGTGGTTCAAGCGGTCAAAGTAGCTCCCAATCACTTACGAGGATTTAGTGATTTGAAAGTGGAACTTAAATTAGACAAAAACCAACTGTCAAGTAAATTCTTCAGAAGTATAGTTGAATACTTGGACAAAAGGGGATTTGTGGAGAAGTTAATGGTCAGGGAAGAAGATGGAAAACCTTTAGTTTATTGCATAAAATATTTAAAGGATTTGCCAAAAGAATACGACGAAAATGCTGAGTTTAATGATTTCTTTGAAGCGATGCAAGCAGACGATCAAATTGATGACCATGAGAAAGAAGGGAATACTTACAAATTGCCTTCTTTGAACAAAGTTTTTCCTATCCAAAATCAGTATTATGAATTAATTCAAAATGCAGGGGACCAAGGAGCCACATCGATGGATATTGTAAAAGATGTTACTGGAGTTTCCGATTGTAGGCCTTACTCAAAAATTCTTGATAATTTTACAAGTTTTGTGATTGATGGTGAAAAGTTAAAAAGCTTGAAGAAATACGATGATGAATACAGTAATTATTCTATTGTTAGAGGATATGATTTTGAAGGAAAATACAAATTCTACAGGTATTTCACGAGGGAAACATTTTCTAAGACCTCCAATATTACTGTTGCCAAACATAAATCTAAGGAAACCAAAAATAGCATAAAGTCACAATCAATCGCAGAACTTTCAAAAAAGCATTATTCACCTCTTGGTAGAATAACGCAAAAGTCGTTGTCAGGTAAAAAAATTGCAACCGATGTTTCAGAAAATTTGCAGCCGGCCGTGAAAAGAGGGCGTCCTAAAAAGATAATAAATAATGAGGATGATGTGCCTATATCAAAACGTCCCCGGGGCAGACCACCAACTACTCAAGAACCACTCTCAACTGTAGCATTAGAATCATCAGAACATAATGAAAAATTTGATTCAAGTTTAGGAGAAGGTGACACTGAGTTGAATTCAGTTTCATCAACGAACAGGTCCAAAGAGAATCTTGAAGAAAGTAAGCCTGATTTGAAGAAGGATCTTATTGCAACATCCACTGGATCTCTTAAAGCAATAAAAAGAAGAGCAGCATTGATGGCAATTATAAGAGAGTTAGGTGGTGTTACTTATACTACTGCTAATTTATGTAGATTAGTCGATGAAAAATTGGGCTCATCCACTATTACAGACAAAAAGACATTAGCTAGAGACGTGTCTTACTTGATCAATTTAAAAGAGCTTGAAGTGGAAGATATATCTTTTTTCAGGGCTGGTCAGCTGGTTACCAGAAAACTTTTAATCTTAACTAATCCAAAAGAGCGACCTTCAGCAGAAAAAATAGAGGATATCAAAGGGCAATGTTTGGCTGACAATGGTAAGCAGATTGGTGTCAATCTAAAGGTTAAAGTAATTGATGATAAAGTAACTCTTTTCAACATTAAAAAGTCTGAGAAAAGATTGACATCTTTGAATGGGTCAAAGACTAAGAAATTAAAGCCTAAGTATAAGGTTAAACAAGAGCATAATGAGACCAATTCAGTAGAGAAAGAAGTCAGTAATAGTCAATCCGATCTTGCATTCATGCCTAAAAAGAGAAGAAATAGAACAAAGTCACCCAAAAAAGTACCAAAGAAATCGAAGTCCAAAACTGACGTTGAAAAACGAAGAATTAGAGGAAGTACTAAATTTGACCAAACGGATGCAACTAATTTGTATCGAAGTGTTATCATATCTAGAACATTCAAGAGAGGACCAATTGATTTTGACTCAATATCTAAGCTTTTTCCAGGTATCAGTATAACTGAGTTGAGAAGAAAGTGGATCACAATTCGTAAAATAATTGGTGGGCTTTCGGCTGTCATGAGGGGAATAAATGTGTTTGAAAGAATTGTTACAAAAGGAATTGAAGAAGGATTAGTTACTTCTAGTGATTTGAATGAAATAGATTATGAATTTTTCTTAATTTTGTGGAGAGATGCAGATAACTCGGTACTTGAAGGGATTGATACCAATCCTTTATTTAAGACACTTGAGTTGAATCAAGAACATTATGAAATCCCTAAGTTTAAGGATAATAAAAAGGATCTTTATGAACAGCTTGAGGAAAATTCTATGAGACAAAAAGAGTACATATTGGCTTCAAAAACTTTTTGCTACAAAGATGAGCCTGAACGTATTGTACCATGTAAATATGATGATTTGAAGAGTGTGCTTAAAGCTACTTTTGCAACACCGGAGGATAAATTTTCAAGTCAGGCTGTTGCGAATATTTTCTCTCAATTTGATGAGAATGACACGAAAGAAGCCTCCACGCAATTGCTCAAGGATAAAGAATTGTCTTATTTTACTCTTCAAGAATCAAATACAAGATTCATATTAGCAGATAAATTTAACAATACATTAGTTCAAAAAGTTTTTAACTACAAATTTTTTGAGCATGCAGCACAATTTAGTAAATACTTCAACTCATTATCTGAGGATGGCAAAGGATTAATCCTTTCTCAAGGTATAAGCAGTGGAGAAGTGGCAACACTTTTAAACTTGGTAGTTGACGGAAAAGCAAAAATGACCAGATTAGATAAATCTTATAAATTCACTGGGTATGAATCACGTCTTATCGATAAATCTAAATTGTCATGCGACATCGTCGTGAGTCGAGGTGATGCAATAGAAAATACGTCTTCAAGTGAGCTTCTTGTGGTACCAATTCCCACTGGTAAAGCATGTCTGCACATTTGGATTGATTTGAGTGGAGGAATAAACACAGATTTGTGGATAAAGATTCTTATTTCCACATTATATCATATTGTTTTTAGACCAGGAATTCAAGCTTTTACGTTGTATGAGAAATTAAAGCATGTGTTAAGTGTGAAAGATTTTAAGATTATTTTGAAGTGGTTACAGCAAAGTAAGCTCATATGCGAGTTGAAGGATGAAACAAGTCCCATTTATGTTGAACAAAATTGGAATAATTTATTAGGTGATTAGTGTTTATTATGTGTGCAATAAATTGAAAGTCTTCGAATGTTCTCTTTATATTTGTGTGAACTTTTTATGAAATGTCCGGCTTTTAAGGTTTATTAGGTAATTGTTTGTTATTAAATGATGTGTGGTAGATATAATATATATCGTAATTATCAAAAAAACTAATAGAATTATCATATTAAGGTAACCGTTTTTTCTACAAACAACATATACTGCACCCCCGCAAAGAAGAAACCGAGGAAATGTCTGAATTCATATTATAACCTTATGTTTAACTTGAGGCCTCATCAGTATCAAGACCAATAGCTTTGATAATGAAGTTCGGTGAAGGATCAAGTCAGTAGATAATATAACATCCTTACACCAACTAATAAACTGTACAGGACATCATCTCATCTCAAATATTTTTCAGATTCGGATTGAAAGGCACATGCTGACTTATTTCACGGAAGCTATTCATAATTATCCACATCTTGTGCTTTTGAATTAAGGAAACATATTAGTTATAAATGGGTTTAGCAGGTACAAAAGTGAAGCAAAGATTTGGTCTTGATCCTAGAAATACCAACTGGTCCAATGATACATCTAGATTTGGTCACCAATACTTAGAAAAAATGGGCTGGACCCCAGGTAAGGGTTTAGGTTTAGTTTCACATGCTACTACTAACCACGTCAAAGTTTCTATTAAGGATGATAACTTGGGATTAGGTGCTAGATTAGCTAAAAAACAGAAAAAAGATGAGTTTGATAGTGGTGAATGCGCAGGTTTGGATGTTTTTCAACGAATTTTGGGAAGACTCAATGGGAAAGAAGAACAAATTAACAAAGAATTAGACCGTCAAAGAGACGAAATATTGAATGGAAAATGGGGAATGCACTTTGTTAAAGGTGAAGTGTTAAGCAGTACTTGGGACTCGAACCAGAAAAAACTATTAGATGCACAGGCAAATGATAAAGAATCTCTGAAGAAAAGGAAAAGAGTCGATGAAAAAGATACTGAATCAGACCTTGAAAAACCAAAGGAAGTCAAGAAACAGAAGAAAGATAAGAAGGAAAAGAAAGATAAGAAGGAAAAGAAAGATAAAAAAGATAAAATGGATAAAAAAGATAAGAAAGAAAAGAAGGAAAAGAAAGAAAAGAAAGAAAAGAAGGAAAAGAAGGAAAAGAAGGAAAAGAAGGAAAAGAAAGAAAAGAATGACCAAAATGGAGTAACTAGAGAAAGTATGTTGGCACCAACAGCGTCGGCTGCTAATATTTCCAGTAGATTATCTGTAAGATCGAAGTGGATAAAACAAAAACGGGCATCAGTCATGGATGCCAAAGCTCTCAGTGAGATCTTTATGGTCACCAATTAGCATAAGCATATATCAAGAAAGATTTTAATTAATTTAACTTATGTAGTCTACATTTTAGTTTCGAACTTTTATCTAATTATAATCCTTAAACAAAGAGAAGGGATGCACCACCAACACAGAAGGTAATAACACCGGCGACTGCGTAGAGCTTAGTCATAGGGACTTGAACCGCCAGAGCATCGGACAGTTTAGTCGAAGTTGAGGAAGCAGTAGAAGAACCAGTGCTAGAACTAGAAGAACCAGAACTAGAAGATTCAGATGAGTCGGATGAGCTGTCGTTAGTGGCATCGGTCAGAGAAGCTTGAGAAGAAGCTTGAGAAGCGGCCAGAGATACCTTGGAGGAACATTCAGACTTAGCCAGGGCTTTAGTGTTAAGAGTAGCGGAACCGCTGAAGTCACAGGCGGAAGCGTCCTTGTTATTTTGCAAGTAATATTCATTCAAAACGTAAGAAAGCTTATCCTTGTCAGAGCAGAAAGAGAATGCACCATAGTGACCAATAGAACCATTCAGGGAAATACCACCACATCCAATGTTAGCACAGATGTAGGAGTATAAATCAACGTAATCTTCTTCTTTAACACTGTCATCAACGGTACATTGTAAAGATTCTGCCATACAGTCACAGATATCCTTATCTGGAGTTGGTGGTAACTTACTCAGAGCCTTCCAAGTTGGAGAAGAGTTACCTGGACAAGAAAGGGTTTGAGTAGAAGCAACAGTAGCACTTGACTTCTTAGCATAAGATGGGGAAATCAGGTTGATCTCTTGGGAGTAGTAGGAGAAATCAGATAAAGTCTTGACAGAAGAACCATCTAAAGAAATTAAACCGTAATTGTTTTCTTCTTCAAAATACATATAGACAATTCCACCAGACCAAACATCGGTCATGTCGTCAGAAAAGATAGTGCCAACCTCAGTAAACTTTCTTGGTCTCTTCTCAATACAACCATACTCAGAGAAGAAAACTGGGATAGTTAAATTCAGATATTCCTTAGTTCTGTCTTCATAACCAGATTTTTCAAAAGAAGAATCACCACACCACTCGTACATGTTAATACCAAAGAAATCAGCACGTTCATCAACTTCACCACAAGCAAAATAGTCAGCAATAGCAATTCTAGTATCGGCGTCATCATTTGATGAGTAACCAACTGGAATAGATCTATAATTCTTATCAGAAATGTACTTTTTAGTATCACGGACTGCAGCCTTGACGAATGCAGAAGCATCTGTGTTAGATTTGTTGTTAGTCACTTCATTACCAGCAAAGAAACCCAAAGTGTTGGAGTAATTAGCCATAGCGTCAACAACATCAGTATAACGTTCATACAAGTCCAAGTTCCATTCTGGAGAGTCTCTGTTAATGGATAAAGTTGGTTCAGATAAATCAGCAATGATATAAATACCAGCATTTTGGAATGTTTCCATACATTCATCATGGTCCAAGGAAGTGTTAATAGCATAAACTCTCAAGACGTTGGTATTAAGTTCTTGAAAGTACTGAACATCTCTCTTACAAGCATCTGCATCAGCTAAAGGATCTTTAAAGTTCAAATCAGTTTCATTGGCAGTGTTTTGTTGGTAAGCGATACCCCTAATGAGGAATTGAGATCCGTTGTTGGAGTAGTAAAACTTGTTACCAGAAACTTCAACAGTTGGGAAATCAGAGGAGGAATCTGCAGCAATAGCAACAGTTACAAGAAGAAACAGGATAATTCCTGATAAAAACGAACGCATTTCTTGTATAAGTTGAATTTTAATCGTTAGTTCAAGAAAAAAACAAGAAAATATCAAGAAAAGTTTTTAAATCTTGAGTGCCGAGAGAACTTCTTATGTTGGATCTCATGTTACAATTTCTACCCAAATAGGATTAGCCTCGCTCCAAACCCACATTATATTTGCCTTATTTCGTACCGCGAACCGCGCATTAAAATAAATAAATAAATAAAAATAGAAACAGAACAATAAGGACGGAGGAATTGCTACACTGAATTATGGTTTGACAAACGTAGGTAGCCGGATTCCTCCCTTGAGATTAGGTAAATTATGGCTATATTGGGACTAATTACAGAAGAAGAAAAATTAAATTTAACAGATGGTTATTGATTTTTTAAGTTTGACGAGCTTAGTATTCCGAAATCTTTTTTGACTAGTTTTTTTTTTTTATTGGCCTCCACTTTATTTCCCGCAATTTATAACTTCTCACACAGAAGGCCATTCTTCTAAATGAATTCACTTTCAAATGCTACTAGAAATACTAAAAAAAGATGAATATTTCTGCAATAATTCAATTATTTGAACATAACATCACAAGTACTATTATTAATAATAGATACTCCTTTAAATTCGCGTTATATGTTTGGCTAATATTACTGCTTTTGTTTTCAGATAGGTTTTCTTTTTTTATTTTTTTGTTTGTCTATCCGCAAATGGAATGCTACTCGTCTCAAATTTTAAGTGTCTAGGCTCAGAATTTCATTCTTTGTGGCATTATAGCCCCGATTTGTAGTTATGGACGCAGGTAAAAGAAGCCTATAGAAATTTAGGTTTTATCTAAGCCTCAAAGTGTATCTACAGGTAAAGGTAAACAATTGTCGAACCTCTTATTGATTAGTGGATTTACTTTACGTTATTATTATTTATTTTTTTCACATTAGGCTATATCGATGAAAAACCTTTGTATATAGATCTTGAAGTGGTAAAAGAAAAGTGCAATATCAAGAATAAACGCATATATCTATAGCTATTGTATTATACTCCTATTTTGTGAAAATTGCTCAACAGTCATCATAGCACATACTAAGTTACTACGAGCCTTTCAAACAAAATAATGTGGTGAAACCGATATATACTCTTCTTATGGTATTATTGTGTTCAATAGTAATTTTAATAGATCTTGAGTAATTACTAGCCATATCTAGTTACGATCATTCAACCTATTTGAAAATTGACTATAGATCTAGTCGATCCAAGTTTGGGGCTTCTACTGATTGTTCTGCAGGGGATATCCACCTTGCCCAAGCCTCAATTGTTTAATTCTTCACTAAAAATAAAAAGTGTTACCATGCCTTCTACCTAAATCAAATGTTCATGCACGAGCGTTTCATATTTTATGACGACATCATTGAAACAATTCAGTTTTTTCTTACGTTTCTTTTTTTTTTTATGTTTTAAGCGTTAATCGTATTTTTTTTTTTCTTCTGCAAATTCAATTAAAACACATACAGAAGTTTGGCTATGATGCAGTCTTACCTCTTTTGTACTTGTTGCAGCTTTATTTTTGCACCCAGTTCTACTTCACCATGAACTACTTTAAAGTGCTAATAGCTATTATATTTTCTGTTCCAGTTATTGCTTTAGGTCCAGAACAAGGAACATATGTGAATCCCAATCCTCATCAGTTTGAGTCCTGTGACGTTCAGGATTTGGTTCAATTAGCAGGATGTTGTAATGATGTTTTAAGCAAGTTAGATGATTGTAAAGCCAACGATTTGGCATGTGAATGTTGTGCTCTTCAGTCAATGAACAAAGAGTGCTATGGTCTATGCCAAGGAAATCCATCTGCAAACTTCTTGAGCTCTCTATATGAAGATTGTACTAGTTTAAACGATGTTAATGCTTGTAGTTTACCATTCAAAAAATCAGACACCATGCCAGTTGAAAGACAAAGAAAACAGCAAACATTGGATGATATTGATTCAATTAAGTTGAAACTGAGATTAAACAATAGTAAAACAGAGGGGAAAGAAATTGACAAAGGGATGAATGGAGAATATGACGAAGAAGACGGAGTCGAAGAAGCAGAAAAAAATGAATTATTTCTAGAACTTGAAAAAACAGGACAAAAAGAAGAATCAACATCATTAAATACAAACAAACTTCAAGCTAATAAAATGAGCTTGTCTGAAAATAAAAATGATACAAATGTGACTCAACCTATGCTTAATAATTCATTGGTGAACTTTAATCTTACTAGTAAGTCAAACAAAATAAACGCAATTGATCTTATCGCACTTTCAATACTACCTTTCTTATGGTGAAACATAACAAGAGACAAATATGAATAAAAAAAAATTAAGGAGACACATTATGAAATAACGATAAGAACATATAAGGTTTGAAAATGAAAAGAAAATAATAATTGAAAAACACAGACTTTCATTTCTCTTGGACCAGGTGGATTTTTTATCATTAAGGATCGAAAGTATGGAAAAAAAAAATAAAAAAAATAAAACCATACATGGGTTCCACTAGCCAGCTTATACATATGGAGTGGTTGATTTCTTTTTTTTTTCAAATCAACTCACCAACTATCAAGAAGTAAACATAACTATGTTAATTAGATTGCATCATTTAGATTTATTACGATAATATTTAACAATTACAAGAACGTATACTTCAAGTAATGGCAAACATCCACATTTCTTACCATTCTCTCTATTATTTCTCATTCATCCAATCTAAAGTATATTTAATACCTTCTTCAAGACCTACAGCGGGCTTATAATCCAAAAGATTCTTTGCTTTGGTGATATCATGATAACGAGTGGCGCAAACAACACGTACCCTGAATGGAGTAAGTCCTGGTTCTTTCCCGGAAAGTTTAGAGAAAAATTGCAGAAGATAACCTGCGACAATAGCAACAGGCCGACTTAAAACAATGTTATACTTGTCAATATGACCATCAGCTTTCCAAACAGTCCTTGCAAGAGTCCAGAAGTAAGTTGGCTGATCATTGGTAATGAAGAATGCCTCACCTCCAATTTTATCAACCACAGTCTTATCCAAGATTTTTTGTGCAGCCAACACATGTGAATCAGCCACATTTCCAACATAGGTCCAGTCGAACAAATTGTTGTTGTCACCTAATTGAAACTTCAGCTGTCCTAGCTTTGCAGCTTGACGCAATCCTGGGACCAATTGACGATCTCCAGGTCCAAATATTCCTGCCGGACGAAGACAAACAGTACGCAAACCAGCTGGATCATCTGCATTTAATACTGCAGTTTCAGCAATGGCTTTAGTTTCATTATAGCCATCCATATGAACTTCTGGATATGGCCACAGTTCATCTGCGTTATAAACATCTTGTCCGTTGAAAATAACACCAGCCAGAGAAGTATAAACCACAGCCTTAACACCCATTTTTTTGGAAACATTGAGAAGATTTCTTGTACCATCAACATTGACCTTTTCGTAGATTTCTTGAGCCAACCCATGCATAGGTGATGCCAGATGAACAATCACATCACAACTAGATTCTTGAATTGCCTTTTCCACGTCTTTAGCTGAAGTTAAGTCTCCTTCAAACACAACTATTTTCAGCGGATCAAATGTGAAATATTTGGATAATTTTGGCAATGGACGAACATCGAAAACAAATATCTTGGTATCTGGACAGTGTCTTGAAAATTGCTCTATAAGATGAAGACCTAAAAACCCTGATCCACCCACGAGAAGAACTGAATTAAGCTTGGTCATGATTATTGGGGCTGAATAGTTGAGTTTCAATGTGAAGGTAAAACTAGTGCTGATAAGCTGCAGGCAGAGTGCGAAAGTTGAACAGAATTGGGTGATGAGACAAATCTATACGACAAAAGAAAGCCTTTTTCGGAACTTTCAACTAGGGTTATAATACTCGAATTATATCTTTTCAATTAGCCAAGGTAGATAGATTTGAGGCAATGAACAAAATTGGGCTATATTTTAATAAAACTAATCCTTCTATTAATATACATATTTCTCATTAACAACCGATTTTGCTGCTTTACCTAATTCGATACGATCGTCTTGACTTTATTAATTTATGTAGGTTATTTTTATTATTATTATTATTATTATAATTATTATTATTATTTAATTAAGGTATTTATAAAATGTATATATATACATGTGATTACACAGACCAGGTAAATGCTAAAATTCAAACAACAGCTTATACTTTTCTACTTTCTGCTGATCGAGCTGCACTTGCTTGACTTCTATTGGAAAAGTGATGCTATTGAAGTCCATTTTCAAGACGGCTCCGTTCAAAGAATTAGTAGAGCATGCTGCATTAGCATTGTCCCTAACACTATTTACTTGGAACTGATTATTGGAGCGAGGAACTGAAGAACCTGAAGAAAATGCCAGAGACAGAGTCTCTTTAGTTTTATTAATTTCGTTTAAAGCGGGTTTTGTATTGAATCCGTTACCAAAACTGAAACTTGGCTCTTTTGCAACTTCTTTATTCTCCTTGACAGGTAATTTGGAATTGTCTAAAATTTTTCCAGTAGCAGCTCCATTGAAATTGCCAATCAATGGTTTCTTTTCAAGTTCCACTATTTTTTCTTCCTTTTCTTCCTTTTCTTCCTTTTCTTTCTTTCTTTCCTTTTCTTTCTTTTCTTCCTTTTCTTCCTTTTCTTCCTTTTCTTCCTTGTCTTCCTTTTCTTCCTTGTCTATATCCATATTATCAGTTATATCAGCAGACAATTTTTCCAGTTTATCAAAGCCTATTGTCTTTGTTATATCACTGGCTCCCAAAGGCTTTTTAGGTGTCAATGACTTGGAAGTAGACCCATTTTCTTCTATTTCAGTTCTTTTTCTTTTAGGCTTCAGGTAAGGGCTCAGAAAAGCTTGAATCTCATTTTGTTGGTTTTTATCAGCATCCAAAATAGAAAGTAGCTTGTTAGCTGCACTACTTAAAGGTTTACTACTTGGAATAGGAGACATAGATCCCATCGATACCAGGGGTTGTTCACTAATAGACAGTTGGCTTGATGTAATTGGCTTAGCTGCCCTTTTCTTGCTCAAATTAGGAGTTCTTATTCTGGTTCTATAAGGAGATGGTAATCCACTAAATTGGTACACCCTTTTCACTGAAGGAACGGAAGACTTCCCAGCTACTGTATGATAAATTGGTTTGTACTCAGGCGTAGCGAATACAACACCATCATTTTTTAGCACTTTCTGTGGATATGGGGTCATAAAAAGAGTAGGGGTCGATAAGTTTGAATCGACGTTGACATCCAGCTTATTATCATTATATTGCTCATCATTGTGATGAATTTGCAGGTCAGTTACAGAAGAAGAGTCCATTTTTCTTCTTTTGGCAGGGGTCCCCTGCTTTGAACGTTCTAACAAGGCCACTACACCTTCATACTCAACTTCAGAAAGGGGTTTATCACCTTTTTCATGGAAGAATTCTGATAAAACCGAGTTTGTCGAGTTTTCAGTTTCGTCTTTATCAAGAGCATTGACAACGGACAGAGTACTTGGTATACGTCTGGAATGCTTCATTGGAGTTTTAAAAGTCGCAGATGTTTCTGACTCAGCTTCGACTCTTGCTTGTGTTCGGGGTTCTTTTGCTCCGTCCTCTTGCAAGGAATCATCGTTCGAAAGTGATTGCTTTTTCACTTCTCGAGACCATAACGAAGAAGGCGTAAGATACAGCTTCATCTTCGAAAAAAGTCCTGCAGAACGCATAGCTGGTTTTGAGGCTTCTTGCTTTTCACGGTAAGACTTTATAAGCCTTCGATTGTCCATGTCTAACTGGAGTGGTTGACTGGTCACAGGTGAATGGAGATGAGAGAATGGGATTAGTAGTGTGCAGTGACAGGACATCTCAGAACAAACACCCTCCCTGTATGCAAACCAGTATTGTAAAGAAAGTGTTTTGCATTCAAGTTGGTCCTGTACATAGACCAGCTACCGTCCCCTCTACGTGCTATCTCTCATAAACCTTTTCTTAGTCTATCTGCAAAACCTCAAATTACGCGTAATGCTCTAATGGAGTCGATTTCAGATTCTGACTCAGATGCCCCCCTCAGCCCGGGCTCTGTATCTATGGAGCAGCTACACGCTTTGATGCAACGAGTCCCCGCTGAAAGACGGCTACAAATAACAAGATCCTTGCGGGAAAAGGGTTTTTGGGATGAAGACCTGGATGTATCACTGTCTTTCCTGCCAAGGGGACCTAATATAGAGGATTTATTCCTGGATATCTCCTTTATCGAAGATGAATTGGCTATAAATGATAGAGAAATTCCAAAGAGTATCCAAAATACGCAATCACTTCAAGACTTAAGCTCAAATATAATAACAAACGAAATCCCCAGCACTCCACGTTTTGAGCTGCAATCAGATCATAAACTAATTAATGAGTACCCGAATAATCACGAAAGACATGATATCATTGAAACCTGCACCACTAAAAATAACGACAATAACGACTCAATTCATACAACAACAAAGAACGCAAACAGTATTGATGACGATTTAGACATAGATGACGCGAATCATTTAAAAGCATTCTTAGGCACAACTACTTCTCATAGAAGAGGATTAAGACAAAGAACTTTTACAAATGCTCATCCTTACTTAGCTGATAGTGCCCAATGGATGGGACTCGCAACCACGGATATGCTTAATAGACTTTTCGATCAGAATAATGATGTTGAAGTAATTATCAAAATCTTGAACAAGGCATATTTGAAAAACAAGAAGTTATTTCCTAAGGATTATAAATTCAAATCTAAAAATTTTTATGCCTTTTTAGGATCTGTACGCCAAAATCATTTGGCCAATGAACATAAAAGTGAGTCTGATACTAATTTCAAATCTCAAACTAATGATTCAAATTCTCAGCATGATTCCCAAATTGGATCTCAAATTGGATCCCAAGTTGAACTTTCAGACTTGGAATTTTCCGATACTGAAATGAAAGATACAGAGATCTCTTCATTCTATCAACTGCCTACTGACAAACTAGAACTTTCTGACCAGGATATATTACAAAAAGAAAACCTTAATGTAGCACATTCTAAAAGATATCGGAAGTCTAAACCGCTGATTGAGGATCTTAAATCTCAGAAGCATATGAAAAATCCGAACAATGAAGAAATAATGCAAGTATCTCGTATGAATAAGCAGTCGGGGCCATCAAAAGCAAATTCCTGGGACGGTTTTGTAGATGATAGCCAGTATTACGAACCAGATGAAGATGAACTTGAAAATGCTACAATAAAAAAGTCACATCTAGTTTCCCCAACAGAAAATTTTGCTGTTTTTGAAATATTGGAAAAGGATTCGGATATTGAACAGCAAAATATAGCTGAAGACTTGGACATTTCTGATTGGGACGTTGTTGAAGATGATAGAATTGATCCAATGTTTGCTAATAGACGTTCAACGCAAGCAAAAAAATCTCAAAGCAAGGTATGTAAAGCTCAAAATCGATTGAACACATCAAAAAATCGTCACTCCAATTTGATAAATCATCGCAATTTAACATTGAATTACAGAAATCAAAAAATACTGTCCTCAAATGCTACAAACAAGTACAACTATAAGCGTAAAGAGAAAAGGCAACATCAATTGAAAACGATATCTGGTAGTATACAAAAAAATCAAAGTAGATATCCACTCCAACAATTAAATCACGATACCCCTGGATTGAATTCCATTAATGAAAATGGACTGTTTGATTCAATTGATTCAAAATCAAAACCTGGAAAATCTATTAAAGATCTTTTAGGGAATAATTATGCATTTTCAAGAAGTCCTGCTATGTCAACTACCATTATAGAAGGAAATAGTTCTCGAAAGTTTGTAAGTAAAGGTTCTAATTTAAATCATTCACGCACAATTCCCGCTTTAGATTTTAGTACAGATTTGATTTCCTTCAAGGATATACACCATGAGAAATTTCCTTCAAATTTCATCTTGTCTCAATTTAAACCAAAAGATATTCATTCTTTAAAATTTGGTTATAAAAAACTATTATCATTGGACAGCATTTACTTGACATTAATTGGTGAGCAATATTCGTTTTCCTTGCTTGATAAAACGACTTCTCGTAAAAATTTAGCAAAATTATTATATCAATTGAATAAAGTCTTCAACGAAGCTAAATTTTTGCAGAATGCCTCGATTGAAACTGAAATATATAAAGCACTAAAAGCTTTAATTGAATGGATTTTAATTGTTCAAGAGATCCCCGATGATAATAGCTGGAGAATGTTGCATAATTTATTTATTGATTATGAAAAAAATTCTATAATGATCAAAAGGAAAATTGTGTACCTTCCATATTTTTTACTATTATGGTATCTTTTTACACAGATTTCTGAATGCAAGTTTGACGGAGCCAATTTAAAGGATAAGAAAATATTATATGAAGCCTCGACTAGATATTTCAAACTGATATTTCAATATTTGACTGCAAATGAATTAAAATGTAAATTGGAATTAACATCCAAAGGGCATTATACAATTGACTTCGAGTCGATGTACATATCTTATATCATTTATTTGGGACAAAATCCAGATAATTGGTGGCTACCAATTGGAGATGCAATAAAACAAATGATTTCACAACCATCAAGTGACCCTATGAACATATTAGACCACTTAGTACAACTTGCAATTTTGACACCTAGGAAAGAATATTGTTGGAAACCTTTCCATTTGATTTACCAAGCTATTTCTTTAGAGACCACTTCTTATGTTCATGAGAAGTTTATTGAGATTGTATTTCAACTCAAAGAACAATTATCGTGGCCATTAGAAGAAAAACTTATAACAAATATCTATGGCGCTATAGCTGTACGCAAATTTTCCAATTTTTGTAATGAACTAGATACAAATCATGAACTACTTGGTAAAGTAATATCTAGAGATAGCATTCCAGATAATACATTTTTTGATAGGTTTATGTATCTTTTGTTTTCTTACGTCTGCGAAATGCCGTTGGAATCTAACAAGAAAAGATTTATATCAAAACTTCTACCATCAACGCAATACGTATATGGTAAAGATTCAAAAAGTTTTGGTACATTTATTAACAGAATGAATTATATCCTTTTACTTTCCCATGTGTCCGATTTTGATTTGAAGAACCAATTCTATAATTTAATACACCTGATTGTGACTTCCACCGAAGATGCGAACTATTTTAAAGTAGCCTCTCAAGGTTGCATATTATACAGCGACATAGCAATTTCAAAAAGTTATGAATTTCCAGTCGAAGCATTTTGCATATTGATGAACTTGATGGGCAAGTTGTACAGTAAAACCAAGATACTTGAATATATATCCATTTGGAACGAATTGCAAACTAAAATAAGTCATCAAAGTGTCCTCGATAATCTGTCTATGATCGCGTTCAATATAATTAGTGGTATAGATATAACTGGTTTCAATGACAATTTGATATTAACATATCTCGAGTTTTGCTTACTAAACTTATTACAACCAAGTTTAGACATTACACCACAAAAATTGACCGCTGTGCAAGACAAATTTGTTTCCATCATTCAACTACAGATGGGAAGGTTACCGCAACTTAGAGTCGAAGATGAGGATAAGATAGATGCATTAGTTGAAATGTCTCTAACTAGCTGGATCAAAATTTACTCTTTTGATTGCAATGTTAATTGGAATGAAGTGATTTTCCAAAAATATCCTTATTTAGGGAACCACTATCTGAGAAATAAATTTTTACTATATTTTTACTCGGGTTTACTTGAATTTTTGAATATATCCGATTATATTGATATATTTGTTGTTGCCTTGTTACAGATGTTGACCCCTGGTTCTGACTCCAAATATATGGGAATATTTTTCAATAAAATTCGTAAGTCAAATGAACCAATCTTTCATTTCAATATTGAAGGTTTGTCAGGTACTGTATCTGACATTCATATCAAAGCTTTAAAATTTCTGTTAGCTACAAATTTTATTGAGAATATAGTTCAAAGCAAAAGTATCGCAGGTTCAACGAAAGAATATTATTTGAAAGAATATGTTTCAAGTTTGTATAAAAAATCTCAGGAACCTGACGTTCCTAAAGAAAGCTTAAAGCGATACATATCTGTAATTGAAAAATGGGGGTTAAAGTATGTCCAAGATTTTCCTAGTTTCAAAAATTTGGCCAGGAATTTAGGTTTGCAACAATTTGAAATTAATAGGACAATTTGGTCAAAGTATTCACTTCAAGAAAGATTGAGAATTATTCATCTGGATATCGTAACAGGAATTCGCATGAAAAAAGATTGTACCAAAATTCTTGATAAGTATTTGACTATCGATGAATTTGAATTGTTGTTTCACTTGATTAGTATATATATGAAAGCAATTGCAATGACACAAAATGAAAAATGGATTTTGTTGTTTATTCTTATGGAATATTTGAACTACCAATTAAAACTGTGTACCATCAATATCACAGATGGTTCTCTCAAAGCTTTCTTAGCACTGTTGACAGATATTGTATATTTGCAGCACACTGCTTATCGAACAAATTATTTTTCTTATGAGCTTCGAACGTTTGCAGCTGTAGCTAAAGTTTATGTCACAACATATTCTGTTTATGATGGGTACAAAGACAAAGCTCTGCTTAAGTCAATTATAGATATGTTTGCTGCCAATTATGGAAATACGGTTCCAATATCGCTGCCAGAAGATTTTAAAGCGCCCTTTTCATCACTACGAGTATATGATATTCAAGTGAAATCTTCAGAACTAAAACTCTCGGATCAACTGATCAACCCCTTTCTTATACCTACAATAACAACTATCCTTAAAAATTTCAATAATATTAAGGACATCGAAAACAATCGAGCTGATGACGATTGTCTTTTAATCTTGCATGATCTAACTTCGAAACCAGTTTTCGAGGTTTTAGATTTTGACTTAAATTTTGCATAACATCAATTTATATTTTTATATTATAAATACTCAAATAATTTGAAAACAATTAGATAACTGTTATCATTATGAATTAACAAACGTCTATATTATTATACATATATACTAAAATTACTGAATATCCCTTTGTTCCTTTATCAATTTAATTTCTGATTCCAATTTATCCTTACCCTTTTTAACTTCCAACAATGCTACCACAGAACGCAAAAGTTGGTCATACTTAGCCATAGATTTTCTTGTAGGCATCACAGGCTTCCAGTTAGTACCACCTGCAGTTGGAATATCCATTTCTTGAAGTAAATTATTTACAGATTTCAAAACTGATTGTCTTTGTTGCAATCCAGGTAAACGTTGTTGAGATCTCAATGTTACTCCTGGGTTAATTTTTTCATTTGCATGATAATGTAAACCATAAGCTTCTTCTTCTTTCGTTGTCAAACGTTTCGCCAAAAGTTGTTGGATTGGACTTGGTTCACGGTTTCCATTGGCCTGATTTTGCTTAACCAAACCAGCAAGATACTGTTGTAAATGAGTTTGAAAATTACGTTCTTTTCGCACAGACGATGAAGCTGCCATAGGTATTGGAGGTGGTACAGGGTCTACCAGTGTGCGAGATAGTTGCAGTTGTTGTCGCTTCTTTTGATGTTTATCTAGAATCATAAGATTATTGTAAAGATTAGCCAACCCTTGGGAGGACTGATATTGCTGAACAGATTGCGACGACTGAGGCAGATCCAATAAATTAAGAAGGTAAGATCTCTCAGCAAGCATCTTTTTGGCTGCAAGCTCAAATCTACGAGCTTCAATAACTAAGGATTCTTCCTCGGCTATTTCTGCAGGTGTACGTTTGAGGAGGTTTTCCAAATATTGCTTTCTCTCGATTTCTTTTGTTTTCGAAAAAGACTTAAGCAGATCTATAAGATTTGGATTCGCATTAGGATCCTTTTCGAGTATTTTAACACAAACTCTGTAAAAATGTTCTTTTAAATCTTCTTGAGTTCTTCCATAATATCTAAATCTATCAAGTATAACATTCCATTTCAACTCGAAAGCCTTACATAGATCAAAAAGATGTTTTGTTTCTTCGTAAGACCATTCAAGTGGTTCTTCTATTTCTTCATCCTCTGTCTCTATCTTTTCCAGCTTTTCCAGTTTAGAGAGTTCTACATTAGATGTAGTGTTGGGATTTGAAGAAGCTACTTGGTTCAGAGAATCGGAACTAGTATGTTTAGCTGAATCTTGAGTAGAAGCGATTGTATTTGAACTAGGGTTATTTGTGTTGGCATCAGAATTATTTGAGTTTGTAGCATTCCCCAATTTTTGTTCTTTCTTTTCTTGATCCTTGCGTCTTTTCTCTTCCTTTTCTCTTTGCTTTTCCAACTCCCTTTGTTTCAACTTTCTCTTCTCCGCTAACACTTTTTTTTTCTCTTCTATTTCATTAGCTACAAACTCGGGGATAAGCTTTACATATTCTTCTTCAGCCATTAATTCAGGTAAGCTAAGTGAAGTGTTAAACTTATCGAATGCGTATGGTTTATCATCTTGTTCCAAAAGCTCTTTAGAACCTCTAACCCAATGATAAAACGTTACATTCTTCCCAAGGGGGCGAAAAGGCATACGGGTCCACGGAGAAAGCTTACTGTTAATCTTATCCTTCATTTTGTTCAGATACATGGATCCTGATAAAGCTACAGGTGGTGTGTTAGGTCCCAAAAGCGAATAAAGCTCTCTAGCCATTCCAGTCATCTGTTTTGAGGGCGGCGGAGCTTCCAATTTTTGCTTTTTCTTGGCTGGTTGTTGTTGCTGTTGATCCCTCAGAATATTCAACACGTCAAGAACATCGTTGGCGGACATGGCTGACTATTATGGTTTGGGCTCTAAAGATTGTTTTGATCAATGAAAATAAGAACGAGAAACATCTTTGTGGTTGTGCATACAGTCCCAAATACATAGACTTTAAGTTTGTATGGTTTGCAACTACGAACGTACAAATTGCGAACGAGTAGGAAACACCAACAAATTGAACAAGACTTGCGCTACAATAGACGTTGTGTGGTGATATTGAAAGCTAAAGGATGGTAACTAAAGGTTTTCAAAGCTGCGGTTCTTGTGTATTCGTATCTCCCTATTTAATATATTTGTTACATGAGTGTTAGGGTTAAGCAACATAGTGGTATAACCCACGGTTTTCGTCATCTCTTTTCAAATATTCCTTTTCTATTAAGTCTTCTATTTGCCTTTTAATTACTAAAGTCAGTGGCAAAAACCGATTTTGAAGAACCCTAATAAGTTCACTGATTAATTCATTATGGGAAAGAGATTGTCTGGACTTCATAATACGCACAATAGCAGCATTAATCTCTATATTTCTTCCTTGAGCAATATTCTCATTAATTTCTTGTGTCTCTTCATCTTGCACTTCCTTAACTACTTTCCTTCTAGACGTTGAAGATGCAGTTGTAGAAGATGATGACGATGATGATGACGTCGATGATGATGATGATGATGCTGAAACTGTTAAAACCTTCACTTTTACTGAAGGTGCCTTGAATTTGTCATTCAACTTAAATATGTCACCTTCGTTAACCTCTTTAGTCATAGGCACTTTAATTAACAATCTCAGTCTAGGGGCTACTGCTATAGATTGTAATTGTCTTTTCAAGTCAGCTTCTGGAATCTTTGTTAACTCTTTTATCTCTTCATATTTCAATTGTCGTTTCTCTTCAAATGCCAGTACTGGTTCCCCATTCTCATCTGTAGATTGTGGCGCAAACAATAGCATAATTATTCCAGCATAAGTGGACAAATTGATTTCGTACGTTTTCAGTGGATAAGTAATTATCATATCCATAGATCCAAATTTAGGGCTCCAGTACAATAACTTGTTGTCATTTTTGCATTCTGAAATCCACCATTCTTCGAACGCAGCCAACGTTGGCCGCATTTGACTAGGCCATGGAAACTCTTCCAGGCTAGCAAATTTCTTGTAATCTTTAGACATAGATTTAGGCCAATTAGCCAAATTGCAAATTTTTAAATCAAGCTCAATGTTATCATTTTGCATATTTTTCCGCCAGTCTCTGGTCAAATCTCTCAGCTGTTTGATATCTCTATTCATTTTCATTACTTTTTCAAGCAGCGTGGATCCCATTTCTTCACTAAGTTTGGCCAAAACAAACTCTTCTATACTCACTGAAGCTCCTGACTTGTTTCCTCGATCCACAGTTGCCAGACTTCCTTTCAGATTTAAAAATCGCTTAGCAAAATGGTTGGAGTAATGAGCTTCAAAAGCATCTCTATCTCTAATTAATCTTGAGAATTGTATAGATTCTGCCATGAACTCGTCGATGTTTAAGTCAGGATATTTGTTCAGGGCATTGTTCCCGTTGGAACTATTACTGGAAGCCCCTCCTTTCAGTTTACTAAGATGCTTAATATAGTGATCCATGAAAATGGAAAGTATTTCTGGTGCATTGACACCAGAATCTTTTGGTGGACTATTCACCACATCCAAAACTGCCTCCATAATGGCCTGGTGCATACCCATATCTTCCAGAAACACCGGTATGGTATCGAATTGCTGTTTGAATTTCTTAATTGTATTAATGTAAGATATAGCAAAAGCAACATTGGTATTGCTGGATTTTTTCATACCATTGGACTCAAGTTGATTTTTGATTAAACCCGAAATTTGAAATCCTTGAGTTAAAATCAATTCTTTTAATCGCTTCTTTAAAATTTTACGGTCTTTGTCAATACGCCCTATCAAATCATATAGTAGTGCAAGCTGGTCTGCGTGAATTGGGAGTTGCTCTTGAAATATAGAGTTTTGAAGAGCAGGGCCTAACCAGTACAGGAGACCTTGCTGTTCAGTAGGTAATTGCATGATGTCGTCAATCCTATCTTTGATTAAAATATTGTTCATAAGTTCCATTATACGGAAATGCAAAGCTTCTGGAAGCATTTGCAAAGTGCGTTCCTCTTCAGATGTTATAAAATCAGTTATCTCACCCAAGTACGTGGTGCCAGTTATGTTAACATCAACACTGGTGTTGTATTTCAGAGCAAATTCTACAAAAAATTGAACCAGTGAGTCAATATAACGAGGTTCAAAATAGGTAGAAAAAAAGCCTTGACTCTCCTCTAAAGTTTCCATCATCCCTATACACTTCATCACGTAGTGTTTATTGGTAAAGACTTGGCCTTCTCTCACTTTCGCTATATCATCTAATATAATCGTGATCAACCTATCACCAACTTCCATTGAATTGTACTTAACAACATAATCTTTGAAAAGTTGAATTCCTAAGTCGTTGATAAGTAATTTCTTATTTTCTTTAACATAAACACGGTTTAAGTACATTAATACGTCCAGAATGAACTTCATCAGTTGCAAATGTTCGTTCCATTCCGATAAAACTATTTGAAGAAACTGTTGAGGATCTTTTGCTAAAAGTATGATTTCTCTTCGGGAAAGTAAATGGGTCTGTACCAATTCCAGGACGTTATCGTAGAGTTTCCCACCATATTTCCGAAGCACAATCATATATGCTTTACGATAAAGTTGTTCATAGGAGAGGTTAGAGATGTTTTTGTTTTGAATCTGAGCGATTCCCAGCGCAAGAACAGACCAATACTTTTCATAGTCAAAATCTTCAGATCCTGCAACAATCAGACTCACAAGAGACTTCCGTGGGGGTCTAATTTTAGACCTTTTGCTGGAGGGCAACATGTAGATCAACTCAAGAAATAAATATTATATGTAGGACTTTTTACGGACTTATACATCTGAACACCCATATTTGAGATAAACTACAAAGAGTGCACCTGCAACAGTGGTGGTGCGCTTGCGGTCTAGAGATGAATAGAATTACCGATTAAAGAATGCTTGAATGGACAGTTGAACGTTTTACTTTTGCCAGATAAATTGGTAAATTTTTTACTTGTCATTTATATCATTCGTTTTACTTCGTAATCCTTTCTAAATTTAATGTTAATACAAATCTTTTCTCTTTTGAACAATAAAATATATTTTCATTGAGAATTATGTATTTTGAAAGTAATTTCTCAAGATTTTAGCTAATTTTGGATTCATCATAATTAGTGTTGTTAGTCTTTTTTGAATTAGACACATTTTTGATAGAAGGAATGCATACATCATACTACTGAACAAACATTTGGAAGAGAAAAAAAAATATATATATATATATATAAAAAAAAAAATCGAAAGAAAGAAAGGTAAGTTATAAAAGAATACACTATAATTTAAGTCAGAATAAGTACATTCAATATTGATCAATTGTCCAAGATAAACTACTTTTAATTTTCCATATCCTTGAACGATATAGTTAATAGAATAATTAAATGTAAATCTTAGCTAATCCTGCTGTTCCTATTGCATCCTGTACATACGTACATGCGATTAGATCGAAAACTCCAATTCCCCCGTCAATGGCCCGCATTTCACTTTTGGGTACTGTACACAAACCAGCCGCCGCTTATGGTGAAGTGACTAATTTGTGACTCCCTATTGGCCCCGCACCGGTCACCGGTAGCGGCCCGCTACAGACTGCCAACTCTTGAGTATAAATTTTCAGCACTCTACACCATTTTTATTCTTACCCATTATCAACAACCTTTCATAATGGCTCCACAAACCCTTTATGACAAGGTTTTCAATGACCATGTTGTCCACAAAGATGAATCTGGATCATACCTTCTCTACATTGATCGTCACCTTGTCCATGAAGTGACTTCTCCACAGGCTTTCGAAGGTTTAGCTAACGCAGGTAGAAGTGTCAGAAGAACAGATTGTACTCTTGCCACTGTGGATCATAATATTCCAACTGTTTCTCGTGCTAACCTCAAAGACATTGATCTGTTTATAGAACAAGAAGACTCTCGTCTTCAAGTCAAGACTCTTGAACAAAACGTCAAGGATTTCGGTATAACTTATTTTGGCATGAACGATGATCGTCAAGGTATTGTACATATTGTTGGTCCTGAACAAGGTTTCACTTTACCAGGTACCACTGTTGTGTGTGGTGACTCTCATACTTCTACCCACGGTGCCTTTGGATCTCTTGCCTTTGGTATTGGTACTTCCGAAGTTGAACACGTTTTAGCAACTCAAACTATCATTCAAGCTAAGCTGAAAAACATGCGTATTACTATCGACGGTAAATTGAGCGAAGGTATCACTTCGAAGGATCTTGTACTTCACGTCATTGGTGTTATTGGTACCGCTGGTGGTACTGGTTGTGTTATTGAATTTGCTGGTGAGGCCATCCGTGATCTTTCCATGGAGGCAAGAATGTCGATCTGTAATATGGCTATCGAGGCAGGTGCTCGTGCCGGTATGATTGAACCAGATCAAGTAACATTTGATTACATTAAAGGCCGTCCATTGGCTCCAAAAGGCGCCGAATGGGACAAAGCCATCGCTTACTGGAAAACTTTGAAAAGTGATGAAGGTGCTAAGTTCGACCATGAAATTGTGATCAAGGCTTCTGATATTGTCCCAACCATCACGTGGGGTAACTCTCCTCAAGATGCTCTTCCAATTACTGCATCTGTTCCAGATCCTGCTAACGTTTCAGATCCTATCAAGAAGTCTGGTATGGAACGTGCTCTTAAATACCAAGGTTTAACTCCAAATACTCCATTGAAGCTGATCAAGATTGATAAAGCTTTTATTGGTTCATGTACCAATGCTCGTATCGAAGATCTTAGAGCTGCTGCAAGAGTTGCCAAAGGTCACAAGAAAGCTGATCATGTTAAGCTTGTCCTTGTTGTACCAGGATCCGGTCTTATCAAAAGGCAAGCAGAAAAGGAAGGATTAGATAAGATTTTTGAAGCCGCTGGTTTCTCTTGGAGAGAAGCTGGGTGCTCCATGTGCCTTGGTATGAATCCTGATATCTTAGACCCAGAAGAGCGCTGCGCGCTGACTTCTAATAGAAACTTTGAAGGTAGACAAGGTGCTCTGCTGAGAACTCATTTGATGTCCCCAGCTATGGCCGCTGCTGCTGCCATTAAAGGTCATTTTACAGATATTAGAGAATTTGATTACGATTCTTCCGATGAAGCTGCAGTCAAGATCCTGGCTGAAGAAGACAAGGCTTTACAAGATGCTGTTTATGCCCATGAAAAGCAAGAATTGGGAACTAGCAATTCCGACAAAGAAGAAGAAATTAATGACATTCCTGTAGAATCAGATGCTCATGCAACCACTTCAAAAGCTCCAGCAGTTGCTCTCCCAGGAATGGATAAATTCACAGTTTTAACTGGTATTGCTGCTCCACTCGATAAAGCTAATGTTGATACTGATGCCATTATCCCAAAACAATTCCTTAAAACAATTAAACGTACTGGTTTGAAGAATGGTTTGTTCTATGAACTGCGTTTCGTTAAGGGCCCAGATGGTAAGGATGTGGAAACTGATTTTTGTTTAAACGTGGAACCATATCGTGCTGCTGAAATCTTAGTGGTCACTGGTGACAACTTCGGATGTGGTTCTTCTCGTGAACACGCACCATGGGCACTCAAGGATTTCGGTATCAAATGTATGATTGCTCCTCTGTTTGGTGATATTTTCTACAATAACTCATGTAAAAATGGTTTATTACCAATTAGAGTCAACCAAGAAGATATAATCAAAAAGATTTATCCATTGGCAGTTGCTGGAAGGAAAATCACTATTGATTTACCAAATCAACAAATCAAGAGCGATAATGGTGAAGTTTTAGTAGAATTTGAAATTGAAGAATTCAGAAAGCACTGCTTAGTAAACGGTTTAGATGATATTGGATTAACTTTACAAAAAGAAGAACATATCAAGAAGTACGAAGAATTGAGAAAAGACAAGTTCTCATTCTTAGAAGGAGGCTCTAAATTAATTAAACCAATTAGAGGAGCCAAGAAGCTGGTATATGGTTTGAAAACTCAAGAATGGTAAATTAGTTGCATGTAAATTATAATAGAGGAATTATATGAATAAATATATATATATATATATGATTTAATTGATTTCAATGTAGAGTTTATTTATAGTAAAAAAATTGACAATACAATCTATTAAAACAAAATACCACGGGTCAGATTCAATTTAGAGCTTTACCAGCGCTCTCAAAATGAAGTTTATATAAACCACTTATTAATATTATTGTTATTATTAATATTATTAATATTATTAATATTATTAATATTATGATTATTATAATTAGTATTATTGGATAATATAATAATGATAATATCAACATTTCACAATGTGAATACAATGAAGCTAAAATTTTTATTCATCCTTATCAGACATCACATTCTTCACCGGTTCTGTATCATTGACATATAACTTATGCTCTTGTATATACCTAATTACAGAATTAGGTAACAAATATTGTACAGACATTCCTCGACGAACGAAAAGTCGAATTTTGGTGGACAGAATATCATTATAAATTAACTGTTTAATTACTAACACATTCCTCCTATGTTCATACATGATATCATGAGAGAGCAAAAACAGTCTGACATCAGAACCTGTTCTTTCCACGATAAGACATCCATATTTCCCTAAAATATGATGAAGATCTTCATTGGCCCATACATCAGGTTCCCCCATCAGTTCGATAAGATCCCCTCCTGCTAAAAGCATAATCTTAACTCCCCTTTTTTCTCCACTTTGCGTGGTAATCCCCCCTCTCTTAACATTAATCTCCTCATTAAAATGATCTAAAACTAAAGCAGTTCTAGTATAACGAGGCTGAAGCAGTTCCCATGCATCCACCATGAGCCACAGTGAAGTTCGTTCACAAGCTAATTCACACATACGAACCCTGTGAGCTGCAGGCGCAAGACCTTGCTTTTTGTAATTAGAGGACACTGGAGAGTAATATCCTCCTATTACCTCAAATCTAGTTTGCTCACTAATAGCATCCAATGCCATTTCAAACATACGCAAGTGTAAATAAGTAATTGGCAGAAACAGACCACATGCTACAATAACCAATGGCATTTTAGAATCATCCAGCAACGTCGTAGCCAATCTATGGGTTGGGAAAACGTAATCCTCTAAAGTCTTTGCCTGACGTTGAATTCCGTGTGGAACTTCTTCAAGATCTGCAATTTGAGATGATTTCACTTTAATACTTGGTGGAAGAACTGGACGAATGTCCTTCTGAGGTTTTTCATCGTCTGACGAAGAATCTTGTAGTTCAGTATGAATTCTTGGAATCTTCAGATGAGGAACTGTGGGGGTTGATGTTTGCAGTGTACTTCTAGCATCTGTAGAAGGGTGTGGAGTTGGTGCATCCACTGCCCCTCCAAGATCTGCTAAAACCACATAGGGAGCGATCGGCCCATGTTGGGGGATCTTTGACGATGGTGCGGTTGGTTCAATGGCTTTTGCTAAAGATGGAGGCGTAAAGTGGGGATCGTTGGTTGGATCCATTCTTTCAGACAACTATAAATGAATGTAACGTTTACAAAGGTTGGGAAAGCACCAAATATAAAAAAAATTTGTGTAAATACAAGAGTAGAAAAATTATAGAGAAAGAAAAAAAAACAAATCCAAAAAAAAAAAAAAGACAAGTAGGTTGAGTAGAGGGAGAGGAGCAAACTCAGAAATTTTTAATCTAGCAAAGACAATATCAAGTCAAATTGGGGTGAGTATTGACTTTTAAGGGGAAGAATGGTGTAAAGGGGAAAATTTCCCTATTTTTCTAAAGCTTCAATACAGCAAAAACATATTAAGCAACATTGCACTTAATCATGATAATCAATAGGCGCTTAAATTCTAATTCGATAAGCTTTTAATAGAACGCAATTAACTTGGAGCTAAGTGATCCGCGAATCTTAATGCAAAACAAACGGATTGCGGAGATATGTGTCAATACCTAATTTACGTTGACATAAAATGAAAGTATGAGTCAATGTGTGAATGCAGGTTCAATAGACCCAATTTTAACCAGCATTCTACCATATTGTTCCAATTTCATCCAATAAGAACATCACTTAGGTTTAGGTTTGCTTTGGATATTTTTTTTTCAGCCGTAAACGCATTGCGCACATGATTCACTTTTTTAATTTAGTTTATGTTCTTAAAAAAAAAAAAAAAACTTTATCCTATAATCGATCATAACATCGTACAACACTTTGGATGCCTTTAAACTCACATAGACCACTACTACAGAATTAACTATGGTGTAATTGTTCCTACAAATAAAAAATCAACAATTTACAATTAAAATGGAAAAAAAAATGACGTCACAGACAGGATTCGAACCTGCGCAGGCAGAACCCAACGCCTAAACTGCTAATTAGCAGGGCGTCGCCTTAACCACTCGGCCACTGGGACTTTTCTTATAAGCCACAAATAATTATTATAATAATGACAAGCAAAACAAACTTCTGAGAAAATTCAAAAAAATATTAAAAAATCAAATGACGTCACAGACAGGATTCGAACCTGCGCAGGCAGAACCCAACGCCTAAACTGCTAGTTAGCAGGGCGTCGCCTTAACCACTCGGCCACTGGGACTTATTTTATACAGTATTTACAAAATGAAGAGATCATATGGTGGATCCTACAATATTTGCTTTTTTTTGGACACCACATATTTTGTCTGTCGTGTCAAGACCATGCAAAATTTATACTTCTCCCTATGAGTAAATCTGTTCGTCCTGCTAAAAGATTGATGGCAGCTAGTTCCAAATGTTCCTTGGAAGGAACTGCCTATGGTAAATGTATGCTAGAGAAGTACTCTACAGTAGAAAAGGGGGTTTGCGAGTCCGAGTTTGCCAGATTTAAAGCATGTGTGGAGAAGGTGATGAAATGATAAAGAATAGAGTATCTCAGTAGCCAGGAAATAAAAGTTAAACAACCCACCAATAAAGGGGTAAATTAGTAGCAATAAAAACGCAAACTATCATTGAAATTATCTTATTAATAATGCAATTTTATCTTCAATAAGCAAATATATATACAGTACCTGAATGTAAAGCTGGAATCAAGAATCGAGTACAATGTAGCGTAGTAAACGCTTACAATATCGCAATTTGGGGATATTAACCAGATGACGAAAAGGTCTTTGGATACAATCAAATCATATCAAGTATAATGTTAATTAACTAATGTTCACATAACGAAAACGTTCTTGTAAACGTAAGAGATTCTGGGTCATCTTCCGGGATCTTTCTTTGATCCATCAATGAAGATCTAACTTCTTTAGCTTCTTCAATACTCATGGGCCACTTATAATTTTCTTGTTTAGCTATAAATTCAAGGAGATCAGTTCTCCATGAATCTTTTAAATATTGGTACATGTTAAACTTTGGTGGTTCAAGAAAGTGAAATTTGTTCTCTTTTTCCTTTTCTTCAGCCAGCTCTTTATTAGCTTTCTCAGCAGCTTCATCTTTTGCTTGTTGTTCAAGCCACCAAGGTTGTTGTGGAGGTACTTGTGCAGTAGTAATGGTATGTCCATTATAGGGATCTACCAAGAAGATACACAATATTTTCCGGTGCCCCGGCTTTGTCTTGTCAAGCAATTGGAAAGGTTGTACCTTATGTTGGAAGCAATTGGGGAAAATTAATAATCTATCTTCTTGACACTTTACATCCCCAAGATACTTATTCATTTCTTGTTCATCTTTCAATCCATACAATTTTTCCACCATAAAATCGTCCCCTTGTTCATATACTGGATCATCAAAAGTACACCTAAACCCAAGACGAGATTCAGTGATATTTTCACTATCATAATAATATAATATAGTGGCCACTATATCTTCGTTAAGGGTCCCTTCAACGTGCCAGGTTCCACCTTCATATTTTGGATCTTGTGGGGTCAATTCAATATTTGCAAATTTGACAATAGTTTTAAGTATAGGGAATTCCTTTTTCAAGTCAAAAGTATAGTCCACTGGAGGATCTATTGTGTATTTGGGACTAAAATCGGCAATATAATCTTTCCGATTTTCCAAAAATTCTTCATATTCATCCCATAATTCTTTATTTTCCCGTGCCTTGGTTACAAATTCTTCCTCCATTAACACCCATTCTTTAGTGTAAAAATCTTTATATAAAGTGGGGATTCTTTGGAATCCACTGGATTTCAATCGTGATAAACAGAAGTTTAATCCAGGTATTGCCGCTTCAAAAATCTGTTCAATTGTATGATACAAATCTTCATATTTTGGGTGCAAATTATTAATATATGAAGCAAACCTATACAATTTATTAGGAGCATATATTCTTTCTTGTGCCATTACAGAAGGGAGCCACTGGTAATCTTCAGAGAAACCCCAATCAGCAGAGTTTTCCTTAGCCGCCTTAATTAGTTTTGCATCATTTTTTGCAATACTAAGCTCACCTTCTCTTTCAAGATATATTGGTGTTCTTTCATATTGTAATGGATATAATGAAGGATGTACAATATCTACCACTTTATTATTGGCCCCCGGGTGATAATCTAATCCATCAGAAAATTCATTGGTTATAAAATCTTTTAGTAAATCTTTTAACTTGTTTTTAGTCTCTAATTCTACTGCAGAATCAGAAAAGATCACCCGGTCATCACATCCAATTTTGAACCCATTTTGTTGGAAATTAGGGAAATTAGCAGTCATATATTCATACCATTTCAATTCTCGAATCACATATTGCCAAACCGCTTCAAAATTACAAGTCTTATCTTCAAATTGGGCTTTTATTTCAGTTTTCCATTTAGAAACTATAGTTTCATCTTTGTATTTGAGTTCCCAGTTGGGTTTTTCTCGGATCAATTGCGAAATATAAATAATATTCCATTCTTCCAACGTTTTCATCTCTTCAGTTCCAGTGGAATATATTTCTTGGAAAACATTGGGGAAGGGAGAGTTATGTCTACCGAAGAAAGCAATGTCTTTATAAAGATCGAAAACCATTATCAGTAACAATTTACAGGCTTACCCGCTATCACAGATTTGCAGATTTTCAGACCTATAAATATTTAGACTTGTATAAGTATACTTATAATACGTTAAATCTCGTATATTGAAATCTCGTAAACTCCAAAAGCTTTCCACAAAGTTATCAGACTCATTGTCATACGCACTTCGCTACTTGCATGCATATTTCTTAAGATTAAAGTATACTTGGATCAAAGAAATGGGTTTCAAATTATCCTTTCCTATTTGGGACATAAATATTCTTGATATTTTGGCACTGGAATAAAACACACATAAATATATAAATATATATATATATATAAATATAAATATATTAATATATAAGCAGAATCTTCTGAAAATTAAAAACTACTTGGGGCGACTCATAATCATTGATAAATATGCGATAATTTGAACTTAGATACAATCAAGATACTTGAGTGAAAATTCTTGACAATTCATGCGATTTTTAGTTTGTTTGAAAGGTACAGTTGAGCCGAATTTTTCACGTTATTGATATGACTACTAAAAAATCCAAATAAAGTTGGATTTATTCTTGTCTACTACGTTTATTGAATTCACTTGGCTTTCTAGTATAATTGGGGTCCGGTTAAAAGCTTACTACCATAGATCTTGTATTTCTCACAGCTTTGAATTATGCATGTCTACTTATATATTTTTTTCCTCTAGTCCCCCACTTCGAGAATACTGGAATAGTAGACGATTTAGCAATTCTCTGTTCCTGCACAAATTCCCCACTCCTTTTGCTGAAGCGGACTTGAATTCTCAATAGAACAGCATGTGATTTTGCAACAATACAACTTACCACATCATTTACTACACTTAGTATACCTAATAGCTACTACATGTTTAAACTTAATCTTTAATTAGATCAGCAGTTTTTATCATCAGCTAGACTTTTTCTTTATATAACAATACTATCTGTCTCTTTATACCTTACATTCTTTTGATTTTTTATTCTCCATATCTTCCTCGGGTCACAGATAAATAGTGGTGTGTGGATGTTTACTGCAATTTCAGTGTGGAGAACGTCACCTATTGCCTATTAACTCATTTATATATTAATTTTTATACTCGATTATTTCCCTTCTTTTCCGCTCATATATATACAAGTGTCATTTGTACTTATTAAACCTGAAACAAAACTGCTACATAGAGGAGTAGCTGTGAATATACCTTTTTTTTTTACCTCTTCATTGGCTCCATATCCACTCTAAAGGGATTTATTGTTGCTACCATCAGTTGTAAGGCTCCTTTCGTCCAATAAATTGGCGTTTTTACAGCTATCTAAGCAATTTAACCATATATTAAATATATTAGAGTGGCTATCAACGTTGAAGACTTTCTTGATCATTTAAAGTACTTTGAAAACATCTTTCTAAAAGAGCCAAGTCAAATAGAGCAGATAAATATTACCAAAACCCCCGCCAAACCCTCAAAAGCCCCCCTTACTACACATATATCTGGGACATGGTTGCATTTTCGAAACCTATAATTCTGAGCGACAAGGCAAGGAATATTATGCTCCTCTTTAAGGAGTTTATTCAAGCTTATCGTGAAAACAGAGTAGCTCTCAATTATCAGCTGAGACCAGTTATTTTGTTTCTCAGTACTTTGGTTGCAACTGCAGGGTTTTCAGTGATTTTCACATTGAGGTCTGTGGTTTTAAAATATCAAGACTACAAAATTAGATCAAAGCGACCGGCTTTAATTCGTCAACTGCTGACAATTTTGAAAAATGGTGCTAGGGAGTTATTTATCCCTAGCAAGAAAAAAGGTGGTGCTCCAACTCGAGTTATTATTCCAAAGCCGAATAGAGACCAATACGCCGCTGACAAGTACCTTTATAAAAATTTCATCATTGATCAAAGACTTAAACAACAGAAAAATCTTTTCAATTCTAAATTTTTATCTCAGTTGACTATCATATGGAGAATCCTTATTCCAAAAGTTTATCTGAAAAACACTTATCTTTTGGTATCTCAATGTTTTTTCCTAATTCTTAGAACTTGGCTTTCTCTTTTGGTAGCCAAATTGGATGGTCAAATTGTCAAAAATTTGATCGGTGGTAATGGGAAAAAATTCGCCAGAGATCTTATTTATTGGCTTTTGATCGCTTTCCCCGCTTCCTATACAAATGCAGCTATTAAGTACCTAACATCTAGATTGTCTTTACTGTTTAGAACTAATTTGACCAGATATATTCATGATATGTATTTGGATAACGTCATGACTTATTACAAAATATCATTCCAAGATATTGAACATATAGATCAATATATCACCAATGATGTTGCTAAATTCTGTGACCTGATTTGTCTGTTATTCTCACTGATGGGTAAACCATTTATTGATTTGGTGTTTTTCTCAGTTTATCTCCGGGATAACTTGGGTACAGGCGCCATAGCAGGTATCTTTGCTAACTATTTCATTACCGCTATGTTTTTAAAGAAAAATACCCCTGCTTTTGGTAAATTACTGTCCCAAAGAACTGCTCTTGAAGGCCAATATTATAATGAACATCTTAACATTATTATAAATTCTGAAGAAATCGGGTTTTATAAAGGATCCATTGTGGAGAAACAGAAATTGAAAAACACTTTCAAGAAACTCATTGGTCACATTGATAAAGAGATTAATGTTGCCTTTGCCTATGGAGTTATTGAAGATTATATTCTTAAATATACCTGGAGTGCTTGGGGTTATATATTTGCTGGATTACCAGTTTTCGTGGATGAACTTTGGCCTAAAGAGGGGACCAATTCCAAAACAGGGGATTCAGCACCAGTTAAATCTTCATCCAGTGAAAGGCATAACATGAGACAGTTCATTACTAACAAGCGTCTTTTACTTTCCTTAGCAGACGCTGGTTCAAGACTTATGTATTCCATTAAAGATATTTCCGAATTGACTGGTTATACTGATAGAGTATTCAATTTATTAACCAATCTTCATCAAGTTCATTCCCCACTTTACAGTTATGGCTCAAAACTTGGTGCAGGTGATATTCATGGTACTATCCAAAAAAATTTCAAGAATGGATTAAGATTTGAAAAAATTGACATCACTATTCCAGGTGAATTAGGTTCAGAAAATCCTCCATTGATTGAAAACCTCAACTTCCATATAACACAAGGCCAAAATCTTCTTATCTTAGGTTCCAATGGATGTGGTAAGACTCTGATTGGTCGTGTTTTAGCTGGATTGTGGCCTCTTTATCATGGTTTGCTTCTGAAACCAAATGATGATGATTTTTTCTTTTTGCCTCAGAAAACTTATTTCACCAATGGTAATCTTCGGGATCAAATTATTTATCCTCATTCTTATGATGAAATGCTTGAAATGGGTTACAATGATGACCATTTGTATCACATTTTAAGAGAAGTGAAATTGGAATACTTATTGACTCGTGAAGGTAATTTCAATGTTAAGAAAGATTGGAAAGATGTATTCTCTGGAGGAGAGAAGCAAAGAATGCTGATTGCTAGAATTTTATTTAAAAAGCCTAAATTTGTGGTTTTAGATGAACTGACCAATGCTGTTCTGACAGATGTTGAAGATTATCTTTTCGAACTTTTGCAACAAAAGGATCTCACTTTTATTACTCTTCTGCACCGTCCACTTTTAATGAAATACCATGATTTTATTTTGGAAATTAAAAATGATAATGGTAATGCAGATCATTGGGAATATACAGATTTAACCAATGAAAATAACTTGCAAAGTATCGATAACGAAATTAAAGAAATTGAGGGGAAATTAGCTAAAGTTGAAGAATGGGAGCAGAGAAAGGAACATATAGAATTATATTTGGATGGGAAGTTGAAGCTGATATAAAAGATAACAAACACATATTTGCTATATTTGAGTTGATTATTCACAAGCTTTGTAGGTAGAATTCAAAAATAGATAAATAAAAAGTTGAAACTATTAAAAATAAAATTAAAAAAATCAAACCAATATGTATCTGCACACAAAGATGCGTTACACGGATTCATTTCTTTTCTAACACAGCTCTTTAAATAAAACTTCAATGACCGATCCCAGCGCTGAAAATGCACCTAAGAGTATCGAAATGGAGACAACTACAGATATTGTGTCTAATAGGAAACGCTACTTTGTGGATGAAAGCGAGCAACTGGTTAAATCTCTAGAAGAAACTGCTAAAAGATTCAACTACCTTTTAGGACTTACCGATTTGTTTCAACATTTCATTGATACCAGAGCTGCAGATGACATCGAGTTCCGTCAATTGTTAAAACAAGTTCAGAGCAAGAAAGGTGATACGCCTGATGCAGTAGGGACGCGTCGTACAATTGCAGGAGGCCGTCGTAAGACTGAAAAGGAAGAAGATGAAGAACTTTTACAAGATGAAGAGCAAGAACTGAACCAAATCTTTGAATTTACAGAGAGTCCAGGCTACATTAATGGGAAACTTCGGTCATATCAAATCCAAGGTTTGAACTGGCTAATTTCGCTTTATGAAAACAATCTTTCAGGAATCTTAGCAGATGAAATGGGGTTAGGTAAAACCCTTCAAACTATATCATTTTTGGGATATTTAAGATATTTTAGAGGCATAAATGGACCGCATATAGTCATAGTACCAAAACTGACACTAGATAATTGGGCTAGGGAGTTTCAAAAATGGACCCCAGAAGTTCGAACCTTGACCATTCAAGGTGATAAAGAAGAAAGAGCAGAACTTTTGAAATCAAGACTCATGCTGTGTGATTTTGATGTGGTGATTGTTTCTTATGAAATTGTTATTAAAGAAAAACTGTTTTTCCGTAAGTTTGCTTGGGAATACATCGTAATTGATGAAGCCCATAGAATTAAAAATGAAGAATCTTTACTTTCTCAAATTATTAGAATGTTTCATTCACGTAATAGACTTCTTATTACAGGGACCCCACTTCAAAATAATTTACATGAGTTATGGGCTTTATTGAACTTTATTTTACCAGATATATTCTCAAAGTCAGAAAGTTTTGATGCGTGGTTTGCAACTTCAGAAGAAGATAACGTGGTGACTCAGCTTCATAAAGTATTAAAACCTTTTCTTTTACGTCGAATTAAGGCAGATGTGGAAAAATCTTTACTCCCCAAGAAAGAAATGAATGTCTATGTGAAAATGACCGATATGCAGAAGAAATGGTATCAAAAAATTCTTGAAAAAGATATCGACGCGGTTAATGGTGCCAACGGGAAAAAAGAACTGAAAACAAGGTTACTTAATATTGTTATGCAATTAAGGAAATGCTGTAATCATCCTTATCTTTTCGAAGGTGCAGAACCTGGTCCGCCTTACACAACAGATGAACATTTAGTTTTCAATTCTCAAAAAATGATTATCCTTGATAAAATGTTGAAAACTTTCCGTCAACAAGGTCTGAGAGTATTAATTTTCTCACAAATGAGTAGAATGCTTGATATTTTAGAAGATTATTGTTTCTTTAGGGAATACCAATACTGTAGAATAGATGGTCAAACTGACCATAGTGATCGTGTCAAAGCAATAGATGAATATAATGAACCAGGCTCAGAGAAATTCGTTTTTCTTTTAACTACCAGAGCTGGTGGACTAGGTATTAATTTGACCTCTGCTGATATTGTTATCTTATTTGATTCTGATTGGAATCCACAAGCAGATTTACAGGCCATGGATAGAGCACATAGAATTGGTCAAACTAAACAAGTTAAAGTGTTTAGATATGTCACCGAAAATGCTATAGAAGAAAAAGTCTTGGAAAGAGCCACTCAAAAATTAAGACTTGATCAGCTTGTAATTCAACAGGGGCGAAACACAGGTGGCATAGATCAACAGAGCAAGTCAACTTCTAAGGATGAACTTTTAAGCATGATTCAATTCGGTGCAAAAGAAGCTTTTGAAACGGATGGAACTGATGATGATAAGGAGATTGATCTTGAAGCTATATTAAAAGCATCAGAGGATAAAACCAAGCAATTGAACGCCAAATATCAAAAGTTAGATCTTAATGCTTTGCAAAATTTTTCTAATAATGATGAAAGTGTTTATGAATGGAATGGTGAAAATTTTAAGAAAAAGGAAACAACTCTGATTGGTAATATTGGTCATGGCTGGATAAATCCCGGGAAAAGAGAAAGGAAAGAGAATTATAGTATAGATCTGTACTATAAAGATGTTTTACAAACACATGGGGGTAGATCTCAACCTAAAAATGGACCTAAGCCCCCAAAACAATTGAATTTATATGATCATCAGTTTTATCACCCTAAATTATTTGAACTTTATGAGTTGGAAAAAAATTATTACAAAAAATTAAGTGACTATAAAGTTCCATTAGCACCTGGTCCTCCAAGAACTTTAAATGAAAGACAAACTATACAGAAATTAGAACAAGAAGCTATTGATAATCTGCGAGCACTTACTGAAGAAGAAAAAGCCTTGAAAGAAAAACTTTTAAGTGAAGGATTCACAAATTGGAATAGAAAGGATTTCCTTCATTTTATATCGGTTTCTTCCAGGTACGGGAGAAACCTGATTCGCTCTATAGCATCCGAATTTGAAGATAAATCTATAGAAGAAGTACGTGAATATGCCCAGAAATTTTGGTTGAATTATGAACAAATTGATGGATATGAAAGAATGCTCAATCTGATCGAGCAAGGTGAAGAAAAATTACGAAGAATTAAAACTCTCAAAGAACTGCTTCGTAGAAAAATGGCTCAATATCGCTTCCCATTACAAGAATTGGTGCTCAAGTACCCCCCCGCAACAACAGCCAAACGTGTTTTCTCTGAAGAAGAAGATAGATTCTTACTTGTTCAATTATATAAATATGGTTTAGATAGTCCAGATGTTTACGAAAAAATTAGAAGTTCAATTAGAGATCTGAGACTATTTAAGTTTGATTTTTTCTTTCAACTGAGAAACGCAGGTGAAATTCTGAGAAGATGTAATACTTTATTGGGATGTATACTAAAAGAAATATCACCAGAGAAGAATGAGGGACCTGCGACGAAAAAGGTTAAGAAATAGGAATACTATTCATGTAATAATAATAATGATAATAATAGTAATAATAGTAATAATAATAATTCAAGTATTCTTCATATATTTTTCTTCTCAGAAATAAGTCAAAGATATATATATATATACATATTTTAGTTAAACGCGATACTAGTAATTTAGGGTTTTTTTTTTCAATTAAGCATATATGTATCTATTTGATATTGTATATTATGATTATATTTATGTATTATTGAGCCCATATTATTTAGATACCCCTTGATTTATAATTGTAAGTATTAGTACATGGTTATCTAATGAGATCCATCAGGAATTTCAGCAACCAAATCATCTATCACATGAGAGAATTGCATAGGTGTAATATCACTTAAAAATCTAGCGACAACTTTACCTCTATGATTTATTATAAATTTTTCAAAATTCCATTGAACCCCCTTAAAGCCAAATTTGCCCAGTATTTGTGATTTTAAGTATGTATAAATAGGACTCTCGAAATCTCCATTAACTTCACATTTAGCCATAATGGGGAAATTTACATGGAAAGCATTGTGAATATGATGTAATAACTGTTCTCCATCTAAAGGCTCTTGCCTACCAAACTGGTTACATGGAAACGCAACCACTACAAGTTTATTGTTGTATTTCTCGTACAATTGCTGTAGTTGTGCGTATTGAGGTGCGAATCCGCACAACGACGCCACATTGACAATTATAACCACCTTGTTTTTGAAGACTGAAAAATCCGTTACCTCGCCTACAAGGTTTTTACATTTGAAGTTATAGAACATTTTTTTTTGTAATGACGGATGACTATGCAAAAACTGTTGTGTATAAGAAAAAAAATCGATTGGAATGCTTGCGAGGATGTTAATTGTCACTCTATAAGACTCACTCCTAGATGCGTCTTTATATAACTAGTGAATTATTCAAACCTAATAATCTTCGAGATCAATATTGAATAGTTAGTTAAAGATTGGAAACATTTAACGGACACTTGGGAGTTAGTCATTTTGCACGAGTTACATTACTGCACCCAAACAAACAATTATATTTACTTTATATACAGGACAAAACTAACCGCTTTGTTATGATTAACACAAGAGTTAAAAACTTGAGAGAGCTATTGATTAGTGTGCCATTGATCAAAGTTGATGCGCGAGAATAATAATCGCAAATAGATAAATGTAGTTAATTAGTTAGATACGAGGAAATGCTTTGCTAAAGAAAAGCACTTGAATACGTTTGTAACGTCTTAAATGACTCCATTCATCAAATCTAAACTCCGAGAAAAGCAAGGGAAATTGGCTTAGAGTACATACACAAATGGTATAGGTCTCTTCCCCCAGTCTTCCCCCTCAAAGAATACAAAAAGAGAAAAGATAGTAACAGAAATTACTTAATAATTTTACAGAAAATTGTTGCGTATTGGAAAAGTGTAATTTAATGCCAACCGATTTCTCACGCGATTAATTCAGTTGACAATTATTTAAACCAATATAGACGGAGCAAATTGGACATCGATGATAAAAAGAAATCACCTACTGGAAAAAAGAAACAAAAAAGAAAAAAAACACTAAAAACCTAAATCTTAAAAAAAAAAGAGAGAAAAATAACGAAATGAAATGATTATAAAAAGACTAAATTGAGACTAAAAAATTAAAAAAAAAACACTAGCATATCAAAAGATAACATTGCTCTGATGAATCAATTTAGATATGAAAACAATAACGTAACTGATCGCAAGCTTAAGTGTAGCTTAATACCGAATACGTAGACCTAACACCACAATAGCTAAACGCCTTTGGCCCGCTTTGGTTTTTTTTTTCCACATCTGATTATACTGGTGTTATGCTTAACACCTTATTGAGATACCCCGGCTTTTCCCAAGAACTTTATTTTTTTGTCTCCTTCCCTACAACAAATGCCTGGCATGTTACCTACACACAAAACCACAATCTCTAAATCACGCGATCTACTTATTGTTTTTTTTTTTAAAAAGATTTTTTACTATTTTGTATTTTATATATGTTACTTCTTATCCTGCTAATTTATTTTTTTTTTCTCTTAAACTCATATTACCTATTAATTGGTTATTAACCAACTTTACATATTCATTAAAGCTTTTCTAGTTAAGTTTTGATTATAACACAGCGTGATATACATCAGAGCTTTCATATCCTTGCAATTTTTCCACTATTGATTTAATATCTGCTGGATCATTCACCCCTTCCTTCCCCCCCATAATATAATTCACTCAAAAATTGATAGTATCACAAGAGGCAAAAAGAAAGCAAGACTCCTCGCACAAATTTAATTCAAAACAAAAATTAAAAATTCTTTTTAAAAATTCTTACAAAGATTTTTTTTTTATTGGCTTAAAGACCCTTCAAATAATTGCTAAGCTTGATCCAATAAATATCTAAGTTCCATCAGTATGTCTTTCAAAGTAGACTGGAACAAATTAGAAACCGACTCGCTTCGTAGCTGGACCAAAGAACTTCTTGAAGATGCTCTAAATAGCGGCAAGAGGCCGAGCATATTGGCTTCTCTGATTAGAATAAAAGATTTGGCATTTGGGAAAGAAGCTCCAGAGTTTGAAATTTTAGAAATTGGTGAACTTGACAATGATAGGTTTAGAGGAATATTCAAAATTAGTTATTCAGGAGATTTCCATTTAACTTTAAATACTAAAGTTGAAGGAAATCCTTTGAAAATTTACACTGAAAACTCACTAAAACAAGAAATTAATTCTCAATCAGATGCATTTGTAACTCCTAATTTTTTATTACTGAACAATTCATTCAACTTACCTTTGGATTTAAAACTAAGTGATATTAAAATATCAGGCATTGGAATCATTGTTTTCTCCAAACTGAAAGGTTTAACTTTAGTTTTCAAAAACGATCCTCTTGATAGTATTAAAGTAAGTAGTACTTTTGATACTGTACAAGTTTTAGCCCAATTTTTACAAAGTCAAATTGAAAACCAAATTAGAGATCTTTTCAGAGAAACTTTACCTACAGTTATCCATCAGTTATCACTTAAATATCTTTCAAAACTGAATTCATTACTCGATATTCATAATTCCCTATTACAGGAAGAAGAGACTGAAGATAAAATTAATTTCCATGATATTGAATTGAACCATCTGGTAAACGAAAATTATATTAACATAGTAAGATTGTTTAATTCTCGAGAAAAACTTGATTTACGTATACCTAAATTTAAAGATGTTATACAAAGACTGAGACTTGAGAAATTCAATAAGAATATGTCACCTTCATTATCAAATTCTTTACAAGTTCAAAATAATAGATGCAATCTGAATGGAATACCTATTAAATTATTAGAAACAAACTATTCCGATATTAGCTCAACTTTGGATAAAATTTCCAGCATTCAAATTAACAATTACTATAAAAACCTGAATAAAAAACCCAAAAGAAGAGTGATTAAGTTGAGTAAAAATACCACCAAATCAAGTAAAGAAGAATCTGCAGGTCCAGCCTCTGAATTACTGACAGCCTCATCTGCTGATACATTAAATTCAATTAATCTGAGTGATAATAGTACTTTAATGAGTTCAACTAATATTACTGCTGTAAGTTCACCTAAGAAGAAACTCGATGGACACGCCAATAGCATATTTGGTGAATCATTGGTCGATGACAAGAAGAATAATTATAACAATATGAACAAAAACAATAACACTACTAGTAATAGTACTACTACTACGATAAAGCAGCCAACTCCTAGAAAAAAGGCCACTACTGATTACATGAAAATGCATTTAAAAGAATTTTCAGTGTCAACACCTTCAACACCAGTCCCACTTATTCAACCTCAATTTAGTAGATCAAACACATCTCCAATAAATTCTAATTCTTCACTATTAAGTGGATTAGGATTGGGCAATAATTATTTCAACTTTACCAACACTAATGATCATATAGAAAAGGAAAAATTGGAACAAGAAATTAGAAGACTGATTAATTATGTGAATGTGAATATGAATGAAGTGGTCAAATCTACCAATTTGAAAAAATTACAATTTGATGAGAAGAAAAGATCACGAAAGTATGGTAATATTTTCATGGATGCTCCTCCACCATATTATATTTAAGTAATGAATAATGATCGTAATCATAAAAATGTAGCATGTGGAAGGTGTTATACAATTTGATGGATGTGTAATTAATTAACCAGTTTAGTCAAAACTGAAAAAGTAATTATCATCGCTTTAATTTTTTTTTCTTCTCACATTTCTTCGTTTTCTATTTTCTGTTTTCTATTTTCTTTTTTTCTTTTTCTTTTCTTTCTTCTTTTTCTTCTCTCTCTTCTATCTTTCATATTGCTTGATATTATAAGTACAGAATTATCGACTTTGAAAAACTATAGCAGGACTACAGATCCAGAAAATGTCCAACAAAAACCCTAAATAAATATCGATGGACCTGTTGAAATCAACGTCTCAACTTACGCATAACTTAAATTAATCGTGATCACATTCTTTGCATATGTTTGGTTTGCCCGATGAATGCGCATCTAAATTTAGACGTATAACACATTAAATCAACCAAAATTGTATACATAATGATTTGAAAGTAAAAAAATTTTCATACTTAATGTAAACCGAAACAAAACAAAACACAACACAACTAAAAAATATATATTATAGTATGTGACAAACATAAAATGCCATTTTCAAACTCTTGTACTTTGTTTTATTCTCCAAGCTTCCCAAAGTTCTGGATTCCCACTCTGTTTCATCGTTTGATAAGTTTCTATACTGATTCAACCCCCCCCTGCAGGCAAATCTGGTATTTTGATTTCCTTTTCCAGCGGTACAATTTATTTACCTATTTATGTACTAGTTTATTTAATTATTTATTTTTCTTGCATTCTTTGAAACTGACATTTGTTTTCATTTCGATTCAGGTTATAGTTTGATTCCGTGTTTCGTGGTAGCGGCTAGAAGGTTATCCAGCACGTATAAGCATACAACTCACTATAGAAGAGAGCTATCAACGTATCATAGACACGGGAAAACCTAAACCAAGGCTTTCTTAAACTTCCTTTTGTGCTCTATCTTTCCAACAGATCAAATTCGTGAGGACAATTTTTTTTTAGTTAAATCCCAATAAATTTTTTTATTGGCATCAAGTTTAGGTGGCTGTTTCCAAAGTATTCTAAAGATGGTGTTTAATAATTTTATATCTATATGTGAAAGGACCCCATTCCCACTTTGCCTGGTAATAGGATCACCCGTAAATAGTACAGTGGTGAGTACAGGGGTGGTACCAGTATGCTATGCTAGACTGGTTGAATTGGCCAATACCATGATCTTTCAAATAGGGAATGCATTTGTTCATTTTGGATCTTTAATTTTGTTGTTGATGATGATCTTTAACGTGAGATCCAAATATACTGCAATTGGACGATCTGAAATGGTTTACTTTTTTTACTTAGCCATTGGGTTAGTGATTCTGACTCTTGTGGTGGATTGCGGTGTTTCTCCACCTTCACTGGCAAGTTACCCGTATTTTGTAGCAGTTCAAATAGGTCTTGCACTGGCTTGTTGTGGGTGTTTACTTTATAATGGGATGTTATGTTTCCAATTTTGGGAAGATGGAACCCGTTTAAGTTTATTTCTTGCGCGTCTTATTCTGGGGGTATTATTTGCCGTCAATTTCATTGTGTCACTTGCAACTTTCAAAAGTTGGGGAAGTTTAGGTCACGACAATACCATCGCCTTATTTGCAGTTCTGTTCATTTTGAACGCAGTGATATTGGCTGTATACGTTATTTCAATGATCATTTTGGTCATTTTTGCCTTGGACCTGTACTGGCCTTTAGGAGCTATTCTGTTAGGGGTCTTCTTCTTTGTTGCAGGACAAATAGTATCATATGTTCTCAGTAAAAGAATTTGTATTGGGCTGAAACATTATGTGGATGGATTGTTTTTCGCATCCATTTGTAATATTTCTGCGATTATGATGGCATATAAGTTTTGGGATATGATAACTAGTGATGATTTAGAATTTCTGGTTGCCAATGTCGAAAATGGAGTGAGCATGTTTGAAGAAGATGAAAAACGTGGTAGTACATTATTCCACCAATAGATGGTACATAAATAGGTAAATTAAAAGGTATATAAGAGAATTTGTGTAGTCACCACTAGTAGTTTTCCGGACTAACTGGTATCTTGCAGCTGCTTCAAATCCGCTCTCCTGCATGATATTGCCATGGCGGAGAAGGTGCTAACAACTTGAGAATCTTAATCTCGCGTTTCTATACAACCCATATTATTTACCAAACTACAAATTAACAAATACTAAGCTACTAATAAACAAACCTTTAGCTAAGTAGCGTGCATTTTCACATTGTCACATATATATATATATATATATATATATGTATATATATGTTAAATGATGGGTATATATAGGTATAGATAGAGCATCTAATGCATCAACATTTACGCTATTCATGCTTATTGTTTGAAATCCAAATTCTGTAATTCTTTACCCAAATTAAGCTTTTTGGTGCTTGCTCACTCTAAATTTAATTTTCCTTCATGCCCATTATGTCTCTCTATTACAATGTCATGTTTCATAGTTCGCGATTTTAAAGTCTTAAAACATTTCTCTCTTTTTGGCTAAACCATGGAAAAGCAAACTTCTCTCCTCGACAGTGAAGTCATAAACAAGGTTCTTAATCTGGATGCGTCTCTTGACGTTTTACTTGTCCGGCTTAAGCAACTGATCAATACTGGTGAAGAATTGGCCAAGTATATAAAGAAAAAAGTCCAAATTGAAGATGAACATTACGGATCGCTCAAAAAATTTGCTGCCCAAACAAGAAGTACATTAAAGGCACAACAGTCGAAATTGAAGCAAGATCTGTTTCTGAATAAAATGGATACTATCATTGGGTACGATGAGCTTTTATACGGACCTGGGTCACTGTACGTGAAAGCTTTAAATACAATGTTTGACGAGTTGAACGCCTTGATCGCCACGATCCTGAGACTGAGGAAACAGATTAAAGATGAAGGGAAGAGACGTGAAAAAGAATGTTCAGATGCAATTGTTGCTGCTGAAAAGGCAAAACAGAAATATTATCACTTGTGTGATGACTTGGAGAAAGTTAGACAAAGAGATCCTAATCAGAAACTGTTTTTGAAAGGACGTGGTGGGAATCAAGAGGATGACATTCAACGTAAAATTGATATGGCCGACCAAGACTATAACCAAAAAGTTTTGAATTGTAAGAAATTGAAAGATGAGCTCTTGATAGTACATAGACCAACAATCCTGAAGAAATTGAAGAATTTGATCCTCGAATTTGATATTGCCATGAACGTTCAATTACAAAAATATGCTACATGGAATGAAAACTTAATCATGAATCTGGGGATTTTAATTCTGCCTTTAAAACAAGCCTCTAATTCTAAGCTATCCATGAAAGAAGTTGCACTGCTGGTGGATAATGAAAAAGATTTATACACGTATTTGGCCAAATATGAAAAACAGCCTGAAAATAAGTCTCTTGCCACAGTTGATTATATTCCACACCCGCTGATGAAACCATTAACTTCCCAGAAACCTTTTTTGCAAAAACCGCCCCAGCAAAACCTGTCTCAATCTTATCAATCGTCACCTCCAATACCTCCACCTCATACTCAACCAGTGAATGTAGCCAATGATACCCAACAATTTAATTCGTCAAGTCTTAGTAATCTGGTTCCATATCCATCATCTAATAAAGCTTACGGTGAATCATATTCTGAATCTATGGCCCATTCAAAGGATACCCCTCTTCCTTCTATACCCACAAACATTGAAGCTCCATACGGTCAAGCTCCAATAACTGAAGATCATCTTGAATATAATGATGATATATCAGGTGGTGCTAATGGTCCCGTTCAATTCCCATCTTTAGATCCTAAACCCCCTACCCCAAAAATCAAACAAAAAGCTTTCCAACCTACTTTTGGTATTTCAATTGAAGATTTAATCAAGTTCGCAGGGATAGATAATGTTCCGTTAGTGGTTAAAAAATGTATTGAAAAAATTGAGCTTTACGGTCTTGATATGGAAGGGCTTTATCGAGCTCTGGCTAATGTTTCCTTAGTTCAAAATTTACGGGAAGAAATAGATCAAAATTATACCAATTATCTCATTATTGGGGCTCATATTACGCCCAATAACGTCACCACAGCTGATATTTTCACTATAGCACTGTTATTGAAATTATATTTCTCTCAATTACCAGAACCTTTATTGACTTCAGAATATTATCAACTGTTTATTGATACAGTGAAACTGCTGGATGAAGGCTATATAGCTAAAAAGTTACATCATTTGGTGTTCAATTTACCCGATGGAGCTTATTTCACTCTCAGAGCGATCATTTTCCATTTGAAAAAAGTGGCTGAACACGAAGAACACAATAGAATGAGTGCTAAAAACTTGGCGATCATATGGGGTCCAGTTTTATTAAATGAAAATCTGACTAGTGCTCAAGATCTCCCGTATAAAAGTAAAGTTGTCGAAGAGTTAATGATTATTGCTAATGAAATTTTTGAAGCTGATTAGCTTTGTCTTTTTTAGATGATGTTTAATTAGGTGAATTATTATATGAATTATTATATGAATTATTACAATGAATTTTTTACTATTTATAATTATTCTATACAACGTTTTTTATATTATTAGTTTTATTATACTTATTATAATTATTATAATTATTATAATTGTTAAAATTAATTTTCCCCCGCCCCCGACTGGGGTTGAATTTGGTTCAAGAGCCTGCTAAAACCAACCCATCAACTATAAAGATAGAAATATAAGCCCTCTTAATATTTTAATAAATTAATACTAGGTGCCTTGGTAATTTTTTTAACCCTATAAGGATTATAACCACGTTCTCCCAACATTTCTTGTTGTTTTTCTCTTTTCTCTTCTTGTCGTAATTTTTCTTCTCTTTCTTGTTGTGCCCGTTTTTTCTCCAATCTTTGTAATTTTTGTTGTGCCCATTCTTCATCACTGATTCCTAGATTCTTACGGTGAATATCCCCTAGTTCTTCCATAAGAACTTCTTTGAATTCAGGCAGATCTATAATTTTTTCTTGGATATCTTGATCCACTATACCCACAATCCCATCTGGCAGTTGGTGCTGTATAATACTTCCCTGCACAAGTGCCGCGCTGCGGCCTCGATTTTGTAGAAGGAGCAGTGGGTCCGCTTTCACTTTACTTTCTACTAGCATCTGGAGCTTCAACATAAGGTTTGCGTGAGTCTGGGATTTCTTGAAATCGTTGAGAAGGCTTTTCCGTCTATTGTCAAAAAAGCCATGTTTCTTATAAGTGGATACCAAATCCTTTGATGACATTTGACTATAAATTGTTTAAAACTTATGTAATCTTGAAAGCGAAATAGCGCACAATAAAGCGTTCAGTAATTGTTCAGCTAGGGTAAACTAGTGGCCTCTAAAAGAGCTACTAATAATCGGTTGGAAAATTCAAAACAAAACTTGAGCAAAAATAAGTATATTAAATTTTTTTTTTTAAAAAAAAAAAGCCAATTTCGCAGCTCACTAAAAATTCCAATTTGATAACTAATCTAGGGAAATGGGCATCTGATTCACAAATCTTATTTGCTTGAAATTAGTGCGAAAAATCAAACATTCGCAGTTATAAACCAATCTCATTTATTTATCAGTTTGTATCTTAATTAGTCCGAGCTCCTTTACTTTTATTTGCGTTGGTACCCCAGATTTTGAATGGATGTGCTCGATCTAGGAACCCCACTGTCCTCAAAGGGACACGCGCTGTCACATTTGGAGCCCAAGAAAAGGGTCAAACGCATTATATCGTCTTCTGTTCCTCCCGAAATGGCAGCCAAAATTCAGGCTAACAAGGATCAGATATTACAAGTGATAAATCTAATTCTTGAAAACAATGCGCCTTTACCCCACTCAATTGAATGGTATTATTCCAATATTGAACGTCTCTGTAGGTATAAACCTATGGAACAGCTGTTGATCTCTCTGGAAATCTTTCTGAAATTGAAAACATACTATTTCTCCTTAGTTCATAACGAGCTCGAAAGTCTGATACTTCTGAATGATCCACAACAATTTCTTGATATATATGATTCATGGGTTGAAATTTTGCATCAAATGACGAAAGTCTTTTTATACATTGATAGATCATACCTTAAACTGCATAATTCCAAGTCAATGATATTCGATTATGGAATCACCATGATCATCGATGATTTATTACAAAACAAAGACTTACGGAATAAACTTATCTTTATGGGATCCCATGTCTTAAACAAAGCACGAGCAAGCGGGTTTAACTCCAATCATATGGCCCTTGCACATAATCTTATACTGATCTTAGTTAAATTGAATCATAACAACCAGTTGAAAATTAAAGAAATTTGGCTAGAAAATTCCGTCAATTCTCACATAAAAATCATGAGAGAAGTAGAGCCGGCTCTTTACTATGAAACTTGTGATTTCTACGTCAATAAGGATGTAGAATTTATTCTTGAAGTAAAAGAATCACCGAAAACTGCTCAAAGTTTTAAATCCAAAGTTATTTGGCAATGGTTCTTTAAAGACTTTAATTCAGTATTACAAAAAATACTCCCATACTTGAATAAAACTCAACTAAAAGACTTATTCAATTTAACTCAAGACGCAGATAAAGAATACTCCATTGATGCTTCTGCACAATATTATTATGAATGGGGGGTTCATGTTCAGAATAGAATCACATCCGAAATTATCCCTTTGGCGTCTTCAAAAGACACAATGCTTATAGACAAAATAGCACAGCTATTCCATTCATTGAACTTTGAAATCAACACGAAATTTGAATTCGAACTGAGAAACGGGTTCTCGAAAGCTTTCTTGAAACCGGAATTGAACCAAGTAATAATTCAACAACTTTGTCGATATTGTGATATTTATTTTAAGCTTAAAGTGACTGATCATACCTTAGAAAATGCCATTCTTATATTCAAGTTAATTCCCAACAAACACGCGTTTTTGGTAGGTTACAAAAGAGATCTTTCAAGGCGACTTTTGTTCAATAAAAGTGCTGCTAAATTTGCCCAAGAGTGTGAATTTGTCGAGCAAATATGTTCAATCGTTGGTCATGATGATGAAGGATTGAAAAAGATGTTAGAAGAGATTCAACTTAAGCCCGAATTTATGTATAGTGGGACCAAATTTACTCCTTTAATATTATCATCGAAAAATTGGCCAGAGTTCCCCAAATCTTTATCAGAGGATATAAATTTACCAAAACCTCTTCAAGACATTATGAACCAGTATTTGATCAACAACCTTGATTCTCAAAGAAAATATGACTGGAGCTTATATTCATTTCATCAGTTGGTAATTTCAGTGAATTTTCCCAGTGGTTCAAAAGACGTTATGGCTAATTTGCTTCAAGCAGCCATACTCTTACTTTTCAATGATGAAGACTTTTTAAGCATCGAGCAAGTTCAAGAGAAATTGAACATTAGTCAAAGGACAGCCATTGCAGGTTTGGTGTCGTTGAATGAAAAATATGAGATTTTAAAGAGAAATGATTCATCCACTTATAGTTTCAATCCTAATTTCAACGATAAATCAGCAGCGAAAATTCTTAAGATTCCTCCACTGAAAGTCATTAAAGAAGCGGCTAAGTTGGCAGTGCTAGAAACAGATGCAAGAAAATTAGCAAGAAATAGGCAATCAGAAATTAGAGCACTTATAGTACGGGTCTTGAAATCAAGGCAAAGTATCAACATGGAAGAATTAATCACAATTGCATTTGGGAACTTGCAACAAACGGGACCAGTAACAGTATCTGATGTGAAAAAGGAAATAGAATGCTTGATAAATCAAGAGTATTTGAAAAGAGGAAATGGCCAATCAATAGAATACATACCGTAATTAGATTTCCCAATTAACAATTCTTGAAGTACAAGATTATTTGCGAATGTAAATTGTCCTTTTCCCTTGCTTATTGCAGAAACTACAAATGATGATTATAAGTCTAACGTATATTTAAATCACACAGGAACATCTTCTGGGTCTGGGTTGTAGGTAAAGTAAGAACCAAAGATAGGAATCTTCAGGTAGAAGGTTTCCTTGAAAATTGGAACACCAGATGTGAAAACAGCGACACCTGCACCGGCAGCACCTCCCCAAAGTGCTAAGTTTGGCAAGTAAGCTCTTAAAGCTTGTGGGTCGACTGGACCCAACTTTTTGATACTCTTGTAAACGGGACCTCTAACGTACTGGATGATGTTAGTAAAAAGGGTTCAGATGGTCGTGATCGGCGTGATTAACGCCTCTTTATACGTACAGAAACCATGTTTGATGAATTGATTTTGTTTTTCATAACGACTCAAGTTTTATTGGATGTGGTGCTTTGTTTATATGCCGGATTATATTTTAAACCAACTTTATTGGTTTGTCACGTGATCAGCTTTTAATCTGCATTTTTTTGCTTGAAGGAACAAGTAGTTGGCTTTTGAATGTACTGCAGATATGTCCACAATATAAAAACTCTGGTTCAAGGTTTATAAAATATGTGTGGCACAATTTGGAACCGTTCAGTAGTAATGAGCATTTAAATTTGTAGAGTTTATTATCATTCCATCCGAGAACTAGTACAAATATCAAATATTTAATTGAAGTATTTTTTAGTGGGCAATATCTGAGTAGTTTCGGGGCTGCAAAATGGATTATTAGTAAGCTGCACTTAGCGGAACGGAATCGCGCCCTCGGATAATTTTAGATAGTGTAGACTCCATTGAACATTTATGTTTTAGCGACATGTGGAATTGAAGCTAAGAGATGAATATGGATATTTAATATGTATCAAGGCATAAGAACTGATGTAAATTATTTAAACTAATACTTTTTCTACCCATTACACATTACTATTATCACTAGAAGTATGAGGCATTAAGATTATAAGCACTATTCACAAATTAATCATACAACCTTTGCTATCATAAATTGGTCGCGATTAAATCATTAATTAAATATAAAAATTCCATAATTCTTAACTCTTAATTAAAATGCCTTACGTAATTGTTAATGGCTACCTTCTGGTTTGAAAGAATTTTACATCTAATTTTCAAAATGTCCGACTATTGGGGTTTTGATAACCAAAAGCAAGAATAAGTTTGATATATGATGAAGGGGTGAAATCAAGGACGTTTTGAACTAAAGATCTCAAGCTAATAATATAAGGATATAATTGCTTTTTCACAAAACAAAGCAGACAAGATAAGATAAGCAAAACTAAATTTCATGCCAATGATAGAGTAATTAGAACATCAGCAATGAAAGGCCCTCTTAATATTTTCTATTGAAACAACTACCCAAAACCTTCAATAGTTTTGTGCATTTGAAAGCGTCACCTCAACTACTAAAGCTAATCAATTTTATACTCCACAGTTTGAAGAGACAAAAACGCCGTATACTCAGGTGTGAACTTTTCCAATGAAAATAATAATTAAAAATTGAACGGCTCCATAATTTCACTGGACAATCTCTATTTTGTTTGAAATTGTATTAATCCCTTTTCTATCAATTTTATCGATTTCAATTCTACCGTATCAATATTGTAAAAACAAAAAAAAAAAAAGATGAAAATATAAAATGACTTCTAGTATCATCGTTATCATCAGTTCTGCATGAATATGATATAAATGTATATCAGTATCATTTTATCATTTTAATGTTGATCATACTAATTACGCTAATCATTCTGATAATGATAAATTGTTCGAAACCTTATTTCATCGGCCGATTAAATCAATTTAACTAGCATTAATATCGAATTGTGGGAATTTTAAGCCACAACAAATAAATTAAAATAATAATAAAATAAATTAGAAAGGTCGCTCACAATTTAATCACATCATAAAAAGGTGACAAAGTTTTCCACGTTTTTGAAAACGAAACATTAAAATGATAAATCAAAAACTCCAGTTTGTCAAAAAAAATCAGAATAATTAGGTGTATTATTCCAATTATCCAACAATTAATCAAATCTTTCTTAAAGCCGAATATATCAGCTTGGTTACATGAATTATTTTTTGTTGTATTCCCCATTGGGAAGTTTAATCAGACTATGTTGCGAAAATTCACAGTAGAGTTGCATAATGCACAAACTATAAATGTCAAACATCGATAAGAGATTAACAACTTAAACCTCAATCCACATTTTCTGATATTTTAGAATATAAATATATGGTTCAAATCTTGTAGATATTTTGATATTCTTAGTTCTATTGGTTTCTCTCTTTTTTTTTTCCATTGGTGTTTTTGGTAAGTTAAACTATGCTTAGCATTAATTCTTTCCAAATGTCTGATATAAGTGAAGAAAAAAAGCATGATATTATAAATGTTTCCTCTCGCTTTTCGGTAGATGACAACTCTCAAGACCCTTCATATGATTTCGAAGATCCTAAAAACTATTTTGACGTATATGTTGATGAGTTTAATCCTCGTGGTTTGAGGAAACCTACTGAAGAAGAAAAAACTAATTTAAGAAGGATACTTGGCCATGCTCCATTTATTTGTTATCTCTTATGTTTGATTGAATTTGCTGAAAGGGGATCATACTATGGTGTAACTGGGTGTATTGCCAATTTCGTTCAAAGGCCGTTACCACCTAATGGTTCAAGTGCCGGAGCACCTCCAGCTGGCTCGGAGTTACAAGCAGGTGCTCTTGGTTTGGGTTTACAGGCAGCCTCTGCTATTACAAATTTGATTACTTTTGTAGCTTATGTCGTTCCACTTTATGGTGGTTTTATTGCTGATACTAAATGGGGTAAATTTAAGGCCATTTGGTTTGGAGTTATCGTTGGAGCTATCTCGCATCTTTTATTTATTATAGCTGCTCTTCCCCCTGTTATTAAGGAAGGCCATGCTATTGTTTGTACTGTGTTTGCAGTACTTACTTTAGCTGTTGGTACTGGTTTTATTAAGCCTAATTTGTTACCTCTTCTTATGGATCAATATCCGTTACCCCAAGATGCGGTTAGAGTATTACCAAGTGGAGAGAAAGTGATTATCGATCGCCAAAAATCATTAGAAAGAATGACTTTAATTTTCTACTGGGCCATTAACATCGGCGCTTTTTTACAGTTGGCAACTTCTTATTGTGAGAGAAGAGTTGGCTTTTGGTTGGCTTTTCTTGTTCCTGGAATCTTGTACTGTTTTATGCCTTTGGTATTGATATATATTCATAAAAGCATCAAAAGGGAAAGTCCTAAAGGTTCAGTTCTTTCCATCTCTTGGAAAATTTCCCGAATCACTTTCAGCAAAGGTTGGATAAAAAGATGGAGAACAAATGAACTTTGGGAATACGCCAGACCTTCTAAGATGCAAGAACGAGGTATTACTTATTATAATGAGCAAAAACAATCTTTGATTGATTGGGATGACAAATGGGTTTTAGATATCAAGCAGACATTAAACGCTTGTAAGATTTTCGTATATTACCCTATTTTCAACATTAATGATGGAGGAATTGGGTCTATTCAAACTTCTCAATCTGGTTCTATGACTACTAAAGGAGTTCCTAATGATTTATTCAATAACTTCAACCCCTTAACTATAATTGTATTGATTCCAATTCTAGACTATGGAGTATACCCATTGTTAAGAAAATATCATATTGATTTTAAACCAGTTCATAGAATAGTGTTCGGATTTTCCTTGGCAGCGCTTTCTCAAGTAGTTGGTGCCATTATTCAGCATTTCATTTACACAACTTCTCCTTGTGGAAAATATGCCACTAATTGTGAGATTGACCCGTTTGTGTCTCCGATATCTGCTTGGGTTGATATTATTCTATATATTTTACAAGCTTCAGGGGAGTGTTTTTGTATGACTACTGGATACGAATTGGCATATACTAGATCTCCTCCACAAATGAAAGGACTCGTTATGGCAATGTTTTTGTTTACATCTGCCATTTCCGCCGCAATTTCTTTGGCGTTAACTGGAACTTTGACTGATCCTCATTTAGTTTGGCCATTTGCAGCCATGGGGATTATTGGTTTTGCCACTGCTGGGTTATTTTGGTTCCATTTCCGGGATTTACATATAGTTATGGAGCAGGAACAAATAATTCGAGAGAATTTGGATACTGATCCTTCTAAAGAACAACAAAAACCTCATTTAGAAGATATTACTTCAATTAAATCTGCTGTTGGTAAGTAAAAAAAAAATTCATATTTTTTATATATTTAATTTTTCCTTTCGCTTTTTGTTAGTAAACGTAATAAATAGTTTTATACACAACTTTTCAAAAAAAAATCAACCTTAATTATTCACTACTGAAGGATTCCCAAAAAAAAAAAGAGTCATATATTAAAATACAACTAAAAAAAATTGGAAAATAATATCAACCATTTTTATTGGTAAAGTTAAGTACAAAATCTGTATTAAGTTACCATTAGAACGTTCAAGAGTATTCTTGGTCTTAGACAATAACACAATTACGTCCAATTGCAGCAAATGGTGGGAGTTTAGTGGCCCAGTTGTCCTTGTTCAGCTCTTCCTTATTGGAAGTGGTAGAGTTGTTAGTCTTGATAGTTTGTTGAGCAGCCATTTTGATCGTTGAAATGTTTTTTAGGTCAATTGTGTTGTAGAAAAGTGATTGTTTCTGATCAACAGGAAGAGTATTTGCAACCATTTAAATATTATTCTTGTGTGTATAAAAAGGCAACTTAATTGTAATCATGTAGACTTTGTTTAGTTTCGAACACCAGTATGTATTACCAGAAGTGGTTTTTCAATGATAATCATCATTTGAGGTTGTGTATTCTAACGCCAAAAGAGGGAAAAAAAATGATAATTGAGTGAGTATTGAGTTTTTGGTACAAGCATATTGAAGTGCATAGCGATAATTATATTTTCCTAATGTTAAATCGTCTCATCCTCATATAACTAAAACCAAAAAAAAATTAGTAAAGTTCATTCTTTTCAAGACTGGCTTGTTTTTGGAATTAATTAGTGCAAAGCGTATATTAAAACAGATCATGTAAGAAGTCAAAATGATTGGAATATATATATATATATTGGGTGATTTGATATAATCACTTTATATTTTTTATAGTGTTATGGTTAAAAAAAAGCTCACAATATCATACAAGTTCATCACCATCAATTAGCGATTGTAACAATGTATAAAGTACCACAATTGGGCATGTGTGAGAAAGTATATCTAAAAAACTCAATGAAATTTTTGAGGTTGCACTTCTAAAACGACCCCCTAGGTGGTAAGCAGGGTATACTTTAGCTCCGCTCCCGGATCTGGTATCAAAGAGCAATAAAACGGCCACAGTTTCGGATGACGTCCCGCAGCTCAAACAAGCACTTTGCTTTCTCTTTTGAGTAATGAGACATCTTTGGAACCAGAAACACCTTGCTTATCAGGCTTAACAGGAATATCCTTGTCCCCCATTTCTGGCTGTTTGGTTTCTACTATACAGGAACCTCTGTAAACAGGCCTGTGCGCATAGCTCCTTATCCCCTCCCCGTATAAAACTTATCTTTGCCATCCCTTTTAATTTCCCTTGTATTATCACATTTTCCCTTAATTAGATTACTAGGACCATGCAATTCTCAGTATCAATTCTCACGCTGATTGCCTTGGCTCTCACTTCGTCTGTTGCTGGTAAAACATTCCTGGCAAAGCTTCAAAAACTCCCAGTGGAAGAACTGCTTGGAGCTGCATCCTTTGCCGACTACACGGAATCACTTGCCAATAAGTATATGGCACATTATCAAGCTGCTGTTTCTGGTAATGGTGATTTCCAAGTTCCCTTGATTGAAGGAGAAGCTGAAACTCCACTTACTAACTACTTGAATGCTCAATACTTTACTGAAATTGAAATTGGTAACCCACCGCAAGCATTCAAAGTTATTTTAGATACTGGTTCTTCAAATTTATGGGTTCCTTCTCAAGATTGTTCCTCTTTAGCCTGTTTCTTACATACTAAGTATGACCATGACGCTTCTTCATCTTATAAGGCTAACGGTTCTGAATTCTCGATTGCTTATGGTTCCGGTTCTTTGGAGGGTTATGTTTCTGAAGACACTTTAAGATTAGGTAGTTTGACCATTCCAAACCAACTTTTCGCTGAAGCAACTAGTGAGCCAGGTCTTGCATTTGCATTTGGTAAGTTTGATGGTATTTTGGGTCTTGCCTACGACACCATTTCGGTCAACAAAATCGTTCCCCCTATCTATAATGCAATTTCTCAAGGTTTATTAGATGCTCCACAATTTGCCTTTTCCTTGGGTAATGTTGAAAAAGATGAATCATATGGTGGGGTTGCCACTTTTGGTGGTTATGATGAACTGGCTTTCACTGGTTCTATTAAATGGTTACCAGTCAGAAGAAAGGCCTACTGGGAAGTTTCCTTTGATGGTATTGGATTTGGTGATGAATTCGCTGAATTACAGAATACTGGGGCTGCCATTGATACCGGTACTTCTCTTATTACTTTACCTTCTTCTTTAGCTGAAATAATTAACCTGAAGATTGGTGCTACTAAATCTTGGTCTGGACAATACCAAGTTGATTGTGATGCTAGAGATAAGCTTCCAGATGTGACATTCAATTTGGCTGGTTACAATTTCACTTTATCAGCTCATGAATACATTTTAGAAGTTTCAGGGTCTTGTATTTCTACTTTCACTCCAATGGACATGCCCCCCTCCATTGGTGATATTGCCATCATTGGTGACGCTTTCTTACGTAAATATTACCTGATTTACGACTTGAAGAAGAACGCCGTTGGTCTTGCCAATGCTAAATAAGGCTGGTCCCAATAACAAACTTATCTAAGATTTTTTGCTCTTATTCATTGTTTCCAAAATAAGTAATTGAGTAATGCGTAAATTAAATATATAATATATATGTTATCAATATAAAAAAATTATTCGTATTCTTTTTTACAAACTCAAGTTGTATATTTGATCAACTAAGTTTTTACCATTGAGAAGTTGGTTTAATTGAATTTTCAAAGCATCATCAAACTTATCAATTTCGCTGGTACCTATATTTCTTTGTGCTTCTTCTAGTTTTCTAACTTTTGACAGTAGTTCCTTATCCATACTAGCCTGTTGATCAAATTCGCCATTTTCCATCTTATTATGATTTTCAAATTCAATATTAAGTTCATTAATGTCTTCCATATTTATACCGAATGGCAGGTCCCCCTCGAAAACTTGTTCATTGGTTTTCTCCCATTTGTGATTAATTTCATTTTGACTTCCAGGTACCGTTTGAGCATCTTTTAACGTCGCTTTAGCGTTTAAGTATTCTTTATATAATTTTCTCTTCTCAGTGGTCATTTCCACTAGCGCTTTTAATTGTTTGTCAAACAAATTCTTATCAATTTCAACCTTAGTTGCAAGTTCATCTATATTGATCATTACCATATCTTTATTGGTGAATTTCAAACGAAGAACAATTAAAAATTTGTCTATCCAATTAATTATGCCTTGGAAAATCCCTTCATTATCCTTATTATAAATATCTCGAATAAATCTCCAAAAGACAACCTCATGCTTATCTAAAAGATTTTTAAGAATCTTGAAAACTTCCAACAGTGATTTAAAGTAAATATCACCATCGCTAAGTTTCTGCATTGTATCTAGAAGATCATCTATAAAATATTGCATGTCTCGGAACACCAAATGAATATCACATTTCCCAACTACTTGCATCATTGGTTGATAGAATATAGTTAAAAATTGTTTAAGCAACTGAGTCAATTCTGGTTCTTTCCAAAGTTGTAACATAATATCTTTGTCTCTTTTCCTAGTTTGAACTTGCCAGTATTGCTTTAAAGTGATATAAAGATCAGCCTGTTGAAGCATCTCTTTCTTTTCATTCAAAGTGATTTGACTTCCAATTAATTGGTATGCTTTATACGATTTATCAAGAGATTCACGTAATTCAATATCTTGGAGAGGAGGTTCTAATTTATCTGATATAAATATGGTGTATAAAAGATCACGACCGTGTAAATCAGCGTCTTCTTGTATTAATTGTTGAAGGTCTGGATCCGATACGTAGTTCTTAATTCTTTTTAAAAGTACTTGATAACAAGGATCTGCCAATTTTTTCTCTAATAGTTCAATTTCTTGATCGAACCCAGATAAGTCTTCATCTAAAATCATAACAAAAATCATCAGTAATAAATTATTATTGTTAGAACCAGGAATAGGAACAAAGAGAAGATCTATCATTCTGGATATAATCTTGATTGGGTTGGTAAATTTTAAAATTCCATAAACAACAGTATAAGGGAATAAACTATTAAACTTGCGCACTTTCATAAGAGACTCACTTGCACCATCGTCACTTAAAAACATTTGATAAATAGTAGCGGCAATTTCTAATTTCCCCCATTCAAAGAATGTTCGTAACATGGGTGAAAGATCTTGGGTTGATTGAGAAGCACCTAATTCTTGGAAAACTTTAGGAAGAGCTCCAGTTTCAGTAACAAGCTTATGCTTAAAATCTTCAAACTGTTTATTAAGTTCAAGAATTAGGGATGAAGCCTCTTTATGAAATTCCAATTGTGTTTTTAGCATTTCCTGCTCATGATTTTTCCTTTGTTTCGAATCCTGTTCTTCTTCCGGTGACAATTCATTAAAGCTATCAGTTTCCAAAAATTTGGTCATTGTATCACTATGAGCAATCTCGGGGAATCGAAGCAATGCATTCAAGTAGCCTCTTAACGCCAATCTAAGCTTTTCTCGATGTAATATCTCATCGAAATCACCATCCCCATTTTTCAATTGTTGTCCGTCATCCTGAGCTAGCTTTTTGGGTAATTTAGGAATGCTTGTACCCATCAAACCAGGATATTCTGCTTTAAGAGAATTTGCTAATGCTTTAAACGAGCGATACTTGCGAGCTACAAAATGACTAATGACCTCCAGATTAACTGGAGCCAGAACATCTTTTGGTCGTACCACTTGAATGATGAATTCATAATGATGCGTAGGTTGATGAGACATCCAAAGCTTCCAAGTGGGAGACTCATAAGTTAGCTTTCTTACAGCAACGATATTGATAGATATAGAGTTTGAGTTTGAGCCTTGAGTGAAAGGGTTTAATCCTCTTTTGAGAGATGGTTTATCAGCGCCTGCGCTCACGTTAGCACCCAATTTGTCCAATTTGGAGGTCCCTGCAGATTTCAAATGGTCACTATTCAAGTAAGTTAGTTCCTTTTCAGTGATAAGCATGGAATTGAAAAATAATAGAACCCCCAGAAGCACTTTATTGTTTGCCTTGTGGCGTTTTGTTGAACCGTTTTTACGGGCCCCAGAATCAGAAATCAGTTTTGAATTGAACAGCTCTACAAAAGGTTGCACGGTGTCCTGCCAGAACTGTTGTTGTTTCTCTGGGCTATTGCATAGTATAAGGGGGAACTGGGTAACAAAGTTTCTGAAAAAGAAGCCAAGTAAAGGGTATTCGTCGTTAGCAACTTCTTTATCTATAGAGTCGTCTGTTTTAAATGGAGCGCCAAATTGTTTCAAACAATCTGGGTGGGAGAGCAGATGCAATTCATGAGCTAATCTTGTATGAAGCAATTGCTTTTTAAGGAAGTGTTCATATGTAGGTGAAAGGCCTTGTGTGAAAGGTTCAGCATCAGTAGGAACAGGAGACATGATAGCTTGAAAAAGAGATTTGTGATTGTGAGAAAAAAGCAACTACTGTAATGCAACGAATCATGTAAATTATTGTGACACGACGATTTAAGAAGAGCAACCTATTGTGGGAAAGAGAATTGAATGTGAAACCTACGATTGTGTAAATGCGAAGGTTGTGGAATCGACGATGGTGAGAATATGTGCATGTAATTATCACAAAGGTTCAAACAAAATTGGCTGAATTGTATATGGAATGAACACCGATAAAGAGATAAAGGTAAAAGCCAAAAGCCAAAAGTCATGAATTCGAGGGAGAGAGAGAGAGAGAAAAAAAAAAAATAAATAATAATAATAATAATAATAATAATTCATAGGATCAAACAGGTATATTTAAATTGTACAATATGAAGGCCTTATATGGAAATTCACATTAGGTAACCCATCCATAATAAGGCTAACAAACCTAAGGTACTTGCCCTCACTATTTGCTGTGATTGTATGCAGTCCATCGACCCTCAGTGCATCGTGCGCCATCTTCAACTTGTCTCTCGTTTTCACAATTTTTTTTTCTTCATCGCATCTCATCTCTTCTTTTTTTCACCTTTCATAACTTTAACATGGGGACTCAAAAGAAGGAAAAGAATCGTAGAACAAGGGAAAATGATACCAGAGATGGGAACCTTCGTGTAAAAGGTGAAAATTTCTACAAGGATGCCAAAAAAGTTAGGCAATTGTCCATGTACAAAAGTGGACGTGCCAAAAGAAATGCTCAGGGAGAAATCATCAAAGCTGCAGATTTACAAAGCACAGATATCCCAGTGGCAAGAGTGGATCCCAACCGAAAATGGTTTGGAAACACTCGTGTGATAGCTCAGGATGCCTTGACTCATTTCAGAGAAGCCATGGGTGACAAAAAGCACGATTCTTATCAAGTTCTTTTGAGAAGAAATAAACTCCCCATGTCACTTTTGGATGAAAAGGATAATACTGAGCTGCCTCAAGCCCGTATTTTGGAAACTGAACTGTACAGTAACACTTTCGGTCCAAAACAACAACGTAAAAAGCCTCGAGTGGCTGCTCTGTCTCTTGAAGAATTAGCTAAAGCCACTGAAGATGATTCAGTCAAATATCAAGAAAAGCAAGAATTGAATGCTACTCTTGGGTTGATGGGTGGCTCTTTCCTTGATAAGGAAGATTTCACTCAAGAAGCTAAAGAAGCTATTTTCCATAAAGGTCAATCCAAGCGTATTTGGAACGAATTGTATAAAGTCATAGACTCATCTGATGTGGTGATTCATGTTCTTGATGCTCGTGATCCTTTGGGGACTCGTTGTGAGCTGGTGGAAAAATATATTAGAGAGGATTGTCCTCACAAACACTTGATCTATGTGTTGAACAAGTGTGATTTGGTGCCCACTTGGGTAGCGGTATGTATACTTACTAGATTGTTGGGTTGATGATTGATGAATACTTTTTCTATTTTGTTTTATTTTTTTTGCATTTTTAGCAGTGACTCTTGTTTCCACAAGGGCTTTAATTCTCACTGTTCTCCACCAATAGCCTTTGTCAGGGTGATACTCGGCCTTGTGCCAGTAAAACGTTATTGCCTGTTATGCTGTTGGAAGATCAATATCATTCGCCGTGTGTGTGACTCGTTTTGATTCACTCTGTTAGCCGTTTTGGCTAACTATGCACATGTTGACCGTTTTGGTCAACACCAGAATGAACGCGGAATCTTATGAGTTGAAACTTCTCTGTTTGTGAGATTTTTCGTAGTAAAGAATCCGATATTTCTCTATAATTCATTTACTTCATCATATTCACCCAGAAACTTTATTGTTTCCGTTTAAAACTAATACTAACTTCAGGCTGCATGGGTTAAACATCTTTCAAAGAATTACCCTACTTTGGCGTTCCACGCCTCTATTACCAATTCTTTTGGTAAAGGTTCACTTATTCAGTTACTTCGTCAGTTTTCAGTATTGCATTCAGACCGTAAGCAGATCTCGGTTGGGTTTATTGGATACCCTAATACAGGGAAATCATCAATCATTAATACTCTTCGTCGTAAAAAAGTTTGTACGGTTGCTCCTATCCCTGGTGAAACCAAAGTTTGGCAATATATTACCCTTATGAAGAGAATTTTTTTGATTGATTGTCCCGGTGTGGTACCTCCCCTGAACAAAGATAGTGAATCTGATATCTTGTTCCGTGGTGTGGTTCGTGTTGAACATGTGTCCAACCCAGAGAATTATATTATAGATATGTTACAAAAATGTGAAAGAAAGCATTTGGAAAGAACTTATGAAGTTTCCGGATGGTCAAAATGGGAAGAAGATAAGGAATTATTGGAGAAGGCCAGTAATGAATTCATTGAATTGATTGCAAGGAAACAAGGACGTCTTTTGAAAGGAGGAGAGCCAGATGAAAGTGGAGTGGCAAAGCAGATTTTGAATGATTTTAATAGAGGAAAAATTCCATGGTTTACTGCTCCTCCTCAAGATGATGAAAAAAGAGAGGGTGAAGATAAGCGTCTGGGGATCAAAAGGAAAAGAGCTGAAAGGGAAGAATTGAAGAATAAGTCCAAGACTGAAAGTTCTCAAGTCTCTGAAGCTTCTGAAGATTGGGAAGGTATTAAGGATTAAGATTTTTTTTTTGCATCTAAATTGTATGTGTGTATAATAGATATTAGCCAATGAATTATATTTATGTAATTATTTTTGTTATTAATTTGTTTAATATTTATTCAGTTGATTAAAATTATTAGTTTTTTCTTGTTACCTCGTACAAAGTACAAAGAAAAACTTGCATGCAAATTATATCGTATCAAAACCATGTGGGAAAATTCATCTCATCGCGCATAGCATACATTGTGCTGCTGGATTGAAATATCGAATTGAACGCCTCAACAAGAAACAATGTAACCAAATATTTTTGCCTTTCCTTGCGTTACATTGTTATCGTTTTGTTTTCTTCTTTTGTTTCCATTTCATTTATTTTTTTATCTTTTCTATTTTCCTTCCTATTACAATAGTAATATCAAAACAATGTGTGGTTTCAGCTTCGCACTTTAATTCTGTAAATATATCTTCACTTCTTCTAAGTTTTTTCCTATACTAACTTTTTTTTTCAAAACTAGATATTGTTACATTTGAAAAAATAAGAAATTGGGTTGTTTAATTAGTCAACCATCCTTGAAAAACAACTTGTATAAACATAACATTCTTGAACGCCATATTTCTTTTTCTACACGTATTTAATTTATTATGAATTGAAGATAAATAAATACTATCTCTTATAAATTATGTTTCTATTACTATTAGATAAATTATATTCAACATCATGAGAATCTCGTGAATATCTCAAATTTAAACGTCGTGAGTTTCAGCTTGTCTTCCAACTAAAGCTTCACCATCATCAGTTGAAGAAGAGTTTTCCTTGACATCAACTTGATCCTTTTCGAAATCACCGTCGTAAAGACCAAGAGAGTTACCTTGTTCTTCAACTTGTTTAAGGGAAAGGAATGGCATAGTAGCGGCAATTCTCCATGGAGCAGTACCTTCGACGTGAGCCTTAGCGAAAATGATATCCATTTCTTCCAAAGAACGACCAGCAGTTTCTGGGTAGAAGAAGAAAATAACTGGAACGAATAAGAAGTTAACACAAGCGAAGAAAAGGTAACAACCCCATTGACTTTGTTCAATGAAAATTGGGGTGAACATAACGACAGCGAAGTTACATAACCAATTAGTACAAGTGGAAACGGAAGCAGCAATGGTTCTGGTTCTCATTGGGTTAATTTCTGGTGGGTAAACCCATGGAAGAGGAAGGATGGTGAAGGCAAAGAAACAAATGAAGAGGAAAATACCAACAGCAGCACCCTTGGCGTTTTCTTTGGTCAGGTGAACAAGACAACCCATAGTGATAATGAAAGAAATACCTTGACCAGTGGCACCAACAAGGAATAAGTTTCTTCTACCAGCCTTTTCAATTAAAAAGAAAGCTGGAATAGTGAATAAAGCGTAAACAGTAGCGAAAACACCACCCATAATAAGAGACATTCTGTCACCTAAGTCCATCTTCTTGAATAAAACGGTGGAATAGTAAATAGCAGCGTTACAACCAGTGAATTGTTGGAAAAATTGAGTAGAAGAACCAATCAACATTCTAGCGAAGTGTTGAGTCTTACCACCAGTGAAAAGATCCTTGATACCAACTTGAGATCTAGAGAATCTGTTGACTGCATCAGTGATACCAGTAGCTTCAGCAATAATTTCATCGTCAGTTGGAGGCAAGTTCTTCAAATAACCTAAAATAGCCATAGCTTCATCTTTTCTGTCGTGAGCAATTAACCAACGAGGAGATTCTGGTAAGTTGATGGCACCAAAGAAAAGAACTAAGGCAAAAATAATTTGACAAGCAACTGGTAATCTCCATTGAATGGAAGAGTTGACGTAAGAAAGACCAAAATCAAGCCAGTAAGCAATAAGAGTACCAACTGCAACAACGGCACCTTCTAAAGTAACTAAAACACCTCTTCTTTCAGCTCTGGATAATTCAGATTGCCAAACTGGAATGGTAGCAGTATTCATACCATTACCAATACCAGTAATAACTCTACCAATAATGAAATGTCCAAGACCCCATTTGTGGCCGAAAGCAGTAACAGAAATAACAGTACCAATAATAATAATGAAAGCACCTAAAAGCATAAGTGGTCTTCTACCAGTTTTTTCACCTCTTAAAAGAGCAAAAATGGCACCAAAGAAACATCCAATTTCATAACATGAAGTAACAGCACCTTGCACAATGGTAGCATGGTAAGCACTTCCATAATTTGAGTCAGTAGGTGGGAATTCCTTGTTGAATTCTTCCCCAGTAATGATACCAGACATAAGACCTTGATCATAACCGAAAAGAGAAAACCCAACGGTGGCAGTGATGGTAATGGCCAATCTTAATGAACGGCCTGAAAGTCCGAAAGTATTGGTTCTAGAAGTTAAATAACCCATTTTGACCTTCTAATATTGAATACTAAATCTATCGGCGAAAAGGTGATTATATTTATATATGGAAAATTTTTGACCTGACATTAGATGACGTATTCATGAATATAAACTGGATGAGTTTGCTGCAAAATAAATGCATAGCGCAATTTTATGCATACGGCTTATGCATTACATAAGTAAAATAAGAAATTGAAATATATAAAAAAAAAGGCATTTAAATCCGGAAATAAATGTTTGAGAAAAGAATTAAAATTTTTTAAGGACAAAATCTATTTTATCTGTATCCAGCCTTGTATTAGGTTTAACTCTTGGTGGTGGTCATGCAACATAGTTAAGATACAATATTTCCTATCAGCTTTTAAGTAATTATTGAGAAAGAGGCTTAATTATCCCCACCAAAAAGAGGGGATCTTGATTGAATCTGTGCTTCTTTCAATTTTGAAACAAATTCTCCATTACGTAAAGGCAAAATTTAGCGGTTCTTTTTAGAATAAATGATTCTCTAATCGGGAATAAACCGTCAAAGTATCATATATTATTTCTTTGTCGTTGTTTATTTTATTTTGTTTTTCTTTTTTTCAAAAAAAAAATGAATAAATAAATAATTAAGATAAAAATACATAAAAAAAAACAAGATGAAAACTAAAACTCTAAGACGAAAGTTTAAGAAAATATACGCTACCTTGATGAAGTTTTCAGTGAACTAGAAGGATAGTCAAACAATATTGTAAACCAGCAAAAATTGTATTAATAATATTAAGAGGTTTTTTATTTATATATTTTATAAATTATTGTTAGGCAGACGCATTTGATGATATGATACTCACTTGATTAATTGTCCAAATATGTATAATATATCGATATAGGAATGGCCATAGCAATCTTAACTAAAAAATTTTACTTAAAGGCGCTTGTTAGCTATTTCTTTTTTTTTTTTTTTGAATACTGGTCTTATTTTTTTTCTTTTGTTTTGGTTTCTTCTTAAAAAAATGCTAGTAATTAATAATTTTCTTTTTTTATTTATTTTGTTTAATCGGTATCATATTTCTTTTATGTGGGGCAAGGTGCAATTTCATCTTGTTTCCGAGTTCCAAGTTTGTAAAGATAACTCATGTCTTTTAAATTTCTGCATCTAATATATTTTCAAACAAAATATACGTATCAATAATATAATATTATATATCAAAGGCATAATTTAAATTTATTAAGTAACTTCAAGCATTGCCAAATTGATTAGTTTGTAATTTTAGAAACAATAGAAATTCATTTTACTATTATACAAAATATGGAATTATACCTTATCCGTTCCGTAAATTAGACATCGTTAATTGACAAGTGTTCATCGGATTAAATTAAACCGGTGAGAATTAAACCAACCGATGAGATGATTCTCCTCTCTTTTTGCCATGGAAAATCTGCTTTAAAGGCAAAAGACTGTAAGCGTGCTATAATTGTTACCTTAATTGAACCTCTGAACTCCACTTTTTGGTCAAATTAGTAACTAAAATTAAATAATAAAAAAAAAGAACCGGTAAATAAAAACGGCTAAAACCCTTAATTTAATTTTTTTTTGTTTTTTTAATTTTGATATACTGAAAAAAACCATAAGCAGCCATTTATTTTACAAGGTATACCAAATTCAATGTTAACATGTTGTGATTCGAAATTAAAAAATATAAGTTATGAACCCTACTAGACTCTTGAAGCGTTTCAAACTAGCAGATTAATCAAATCTGGGTTACAATCTAGGCCAAATTGTGGAGTGCATGACTCTAGTTGCAATTCAAGTAATTACCGAGGGTACTTGAGGAAACATTCGTTAATTGTTAGGAACACTGAATCAATTTTGTATATCGATTCCGGAGAGTTCCAGCGTATACGATATTAACTAATCTGCCATTCATATAACTACGAATGACCCTATAAATACTGTTATTAATTCTATTAAACACTATAAAGCTCAATAATATAAATTTATGTAAAAACTTATTCAAAATGATACCCCGGAACCTTGACACCAGGTAGGATATATTAGGCTAGTTTAATTAGTTGTACAAATTAAAAATTTTTATTTTATTTTTTTATTTATTTTTTTTACAAAATTGTCTTCTTAATTGTTTATAATAACACAATTATATCGCTACCACTTAACAAATTAGATATAGCTGGTAGACCAAGAAAAAAGCTAATCAAAAGGTAACAAAAAATACAGCTACAATACGTAATGTACATTATACCAGCCAAATTGAGTACATATGCTGGACAAGATAAATTTTGTATTTATTAAATAAATTGTGAGCGCGGGTCCTTATTTAAACCATTTCTCTTCTCTTTCTATTTGACATTTGCATGATGTCAAGGTGCATTTTACGAAAAATTAATGGTACCATTGAATTGTTTTTTTGCCTAAAAACTTGCTTTCTTAATAGGTGATGAAAAAAATTCCTTAAAAAATGGGAAAAAAATAAGTTTAGACTTTATCTTGATAAATTAAAAGTAAAATCCACTTAAAAAATTCTATGAGCTCATAACGTCCCTCTAATTTGTAGTATTGTTCTTAAGTAATTGTTTCGTCTATGTCTAGATTATTGTTATTGTTTAACCAAACAGTACTTATTTTAACAATGTACAAGTTGAAATAGCGAGAGGTCTAAAAAAAATTGTAAAGATTATTTTTTTTTGTTAATTATTTATAGCTTTAGTCTTTTTTTTAAAATCAAGGTTTATGGTGCTGTCTTTCAAATCAAACTTTTGATCTAAAGAAGAGGTTGGTAAAACTAAAAACCTCATCACAGAGTTAATCTTATTAACCGATTAAAAGAAGTTTATTGCAAATCAAAAACCTTTTAAAAATAATGCAAAATTTATTAATTAAAATTAAAAATAAAATTAAATTAAACAATTTAATATCAAAACCAGAATCTGTATTGAAAATAAAAATAAAAATAAAATAAATAAATAAATAAATAAATAAATAAATAAATAAATAATAACAATAATAATAATAAAAAAGCTGGAATTGTTAACTTTAGGAAACAAGCTATATTGAAATGCATTAAAAATCATCATCATCTAAAGCCTAGCTAAAATACTACCTCGCGACTTATCTATGAGAGTTACTTCATTTTATTAACTATTTTAATGCATTACTTTTATTCCTAGTAGTATTTGTAGTGATTATTATTGGTGTGTATACATAGAAGGGAAAAAAATTCAAAATTTTTCTTTAAAAATTGATCATGTTATATCTACTTACTATTTTCGAATATTTTTGAGATTAGTGGAAAGGCTGAATAGGTGCTTTTTGAAACAATCTGCAATATTTCATGTGTCGTTTATTGGATTTAAAGTCCGAAACCTACTTCGAGTAATTATCTAATTTAAAATATTTATGCATTACAATTTACTACACGTCTATTTGTCTATTTGTATATATTCATACTTTTTTGGTAAAGTCGAGACAAATTATGAGCATTGCATATCTCTTTTTGCCGTGTAGTGTCACAACGCTCAAAAGCTTCTGTAAATAAACACCATCTTAAATGTAAACTAAACCTTAATAAAGTTCCGTCAATTTTAAAATTCAAGTACTTCTTAGTAGTAGGAATTAATATATTAATTAATCATTATTACTATTCAAGTTTGTATTTACAACCAGATTAACCTCAATAATATCATAAAAAATATCTTATTGTGACTAATTTGGTAGTGCTTTTATTTCTGTTAATCGAATTACTGTAGCATTTAAATTTAATCTTATCCTTCAGGTAAACACACTCTACTAGGTAAAACTAGAGTAATTCGCATCTCAACGGTAACTTAGCTCATCTAACTTCAACCAGATTTCCTCTATAACTATTTGTGTCTTTGATTACTTTCGAGTTTAAGTGTATAATATTAAAATAACTTGATTGTCTTTTATGTAGTTAAGAGGATCTTTAATTTAGCCAAAAAAAAAAAAAATAAGCTTTACTTAATTTTAGACCAAATTTGCGATAATTACGTCCTATATATTTAAAAATCACTTGAGTTGTTTAGTTTTGAATATGTGCACATCCTCACACCAGATGTTTACCTTTTGTATCTATGCACAACTTGTAAACAAAATCAAACTTTAATCTCAATAAATTTGAAACCCTCTATTAATGTCTTTTGCATCCAGCCAACTGCTCAGGAACATAGAAAATAGAATTATGAATCTATCAGAATCCTTGTCATCTGAAAAAAAAGGGTCTGTATCTGTGGTGGGGTCTGGTTCGAGCTCGAATGTCAATGGAAAGCTATACAAATCTCCATCACATAGGAGTGCACCTATTTCGAGAAAACCATTATCTAAACTTCATATGAATAACTTTGCAACTCCTAAGTCACCGGAATCTGATATACTGCCGGTAAGATTTCAAGTCAACAAGAAACTGGGCTTTGAAACGAAAAAGACCACTCGTAGTGGCACACGAACGACGCAGGCGTCTGGAAGATCATCTTTAAACACAAACAATATTAGCATCAGTAATTTATCAATGACAAGGAATGCCAAAATAGATCATATACGTAAACTGGACTCCAAATATAAGTCCAAAGATCAAATTTATAACCCATTACAAGGAGTGGAAAATCCTAAAAATTATTGTTTGGCTGATTTTTCAATTGGTAAACCTTTAGGGAAGGGTAAGTTTGGTAGGGTTTATTGTGCCAAAGAAAAGAAAACGGGGTTTATTTGTGCTCTTAAAGTAATGTCTAAAAAGGATATAGTTGAATTCAAAATTGAAAAAAATTTTAGAAGAGAAGTTGAAATTCAATCTCAATTGAAACATCCCCTGATCTCCAGATTATATGGTTATTTCTATGACTCCGAAAATGTATATTTAATATTAGAGTACTCAATCTATGGAGAACTATATGCCCATCTTAAAATGCAAAGGCGCTTTAATGATGCTACAGCACTGCATTACGTATATCAAATGGCAAAAGGCTTACAATACATTCACGATAAACATATTATTCATAGAGATATTAAACCAGAAAATATTTTACTTTCTTTTAATAATACTATTAAGATTCTGGATTTCGGCTGGTCTGTTACAATGAAACCAGGTAATAATAGACTCACAATGTGTGGTACCTTGGATTATCTCTCTCCAGAAATGATCGAATCTAAAGAACACGACTATGGAGTCGATATATGGGCTTTAGGTATTTTATGCTACGAATTGCTTGTAGGGAAACCTCCGTTTGAGGAAATCGACAAAAATACAACTTATAAGAGAATTGCTAAAGTGGATTTGCATATCCCAAGCTTTGTTAGTCAAGAAGCAGCAGATTTGATTCATCAATTACTTCAATATAACTCAAAGAAAAGAATATCCTTAAAAGAGGTAATAAATCATCCATGGATATTGAAAAATATGAAGTATTGGCCTCAACCAGATTGTAAATAATTATAGTCTTACTTTTATTTTTAAATTTATTTTTCAATAATAGCATTATTAATATACATTTATACTTGGCTAGATAAAATTTAAATAGTTATTTGATTATAAAGAAAAGTTTAACCTCAAGTACCAGGAGCATTTAAGCAGAAAATAAAACAAAGGAAAAAAAAAAGTTACATTGATTGCCTAGCTCATTGCTGTGCCAGCTGAACCTGCTGACCAGCGGCAGCAGCGGCGGCTTGTCGTTGTTTTAACATCAACATCTGTTGATGCTTTATAATCTGTTGTTGGAATAATTGTTGCTGATTGGAATTGTATTGCAGAGTCATTAATACTGCCTTCAGAGGAGCTCTAACTTGGTACATTTCACCAGTAATGTCTGCACCCAGTTGGGTGCTCGTGGGTTCAGCAAAACCCATGGCAGAATCAACACTAACAAGTGTACAGCGCCCTTGTAATCCTCCAATAGAACCCAGAATTGCTTGATTGGCAAGTGTTTGATCTCCTTGGCTAGTAGCATCAGCTCCATTGGGCCCACCAGAAGTTACAAGTGCATTTGCATATGCTTCTCTCATATAAAGGAATCGATGTCTATTTCGAACTGGCAACCACACTTTCCTTTCCAAAGGAGCAGGATGATTCTTCAGTAGCCCCTCAAGTACCAAGTGAGTTTCTTCATCAGGATCTAAAGGTCTTGGTGCAACTACCAGTTCTGGTTCGGCAAATGCTGCATCTTCTCGTCTTTGAGCTGCAAGCGCGTTGTTGGCTGCAAGTTTGGCTTGGTTCCGCTTTTGATATTGTTGAAGAAGTACATCATAAGGTGCCAGTCTTCCAGGAACTGCTCTCTTTGCCCCCATAGAATGGGTTTTACAAGTCAAAGATCGAGCACAAAACCCCCCCAGAGGGAGTGGTACACCACATTGTTTTTCTACATCTACTGGACCTTTAAGTTTTGAAGGTTTCTTTGCTTTCTTTTTGGAACCTCCTTCTCCCGAGGAAGCTGCTGCTGCAGCAGCTGCCGCTGCTTCTTTCTCCTTTTGCATTTTACTCTTCTTATATTTCTTACGTGGTTTAACTTCATCAACTATAGGAGTGGCATTCCTAGACGATTCTACTGAGGATTCCTCCACTTGAGCTCGCTTTTTCTTGGGCTCTTTCTTCTGCTTCATCTCAGTACACTTGATAAAATGACTTTTGAGTGATTGTTCTCCAACAGGGCGACCACACAGACCACAAATACTATATTTTTCAACTATTGAAAGTGGTGAAGTTTCTGAACGAGGATTTGAAACTAGATGGGTATCCACTTTCTTTTCAAGATAGACCCCAAAGTCTTTCCAGATGATGTTCTTCTTCCCGGGCAGATGCGGGATGGCAAGACGATCTAGGGTGATGAGCTCTTGCAGACGGGTACGGGACATTGAAGAACCTGACTGGACCAGGTACAGATAGAAGTTGAGTTGTTTGGTACTGCACCTAACTCAAACGGACTACAAGTATCGAAGATTTGCAACCACTGCGATTCAATAGCAATGTCTAGTTATAGGAAAAAATTGAATTTTTTATCCATTACATACATTACATACATTACATATTGAATAGGCTGGCATTTTCTTAAATTGAATTATTTTTGATGGGGCAACTTGGTAATTAAACCAACGTAGGTATACAATATTTCAATAAAAAAGAATAAAAAAAAAGAACAAAAAAAAAAAAATCGCTGTATTTAGTTGCTAATTATCACTTCTATTTATAATGATTTTGAGTCCATAAATCATAGTACAAATCTAATAGACAAGAGCCACTCCATGCTTGGGTAGGACTTGAATCATCACATAATTGCCCATCTTTATTGGTTAATTCAGTTAACCCGGCCCATGGCAGCTCATTGATCCACTTCATATGTCCCTGTAACCTATCATTAAGCTCTCCCAATATATATTGAGACACTTTTGAACTATTTTCTTGCTTTTCCTTGAGATGCTTGAAATACAAGTAAGCTCTGAAAAAATAGCCAATACACCATACCCATTCTGGTCCTTGATGATAATTACGTCCTTTTGATGTGGCAAAATCATCATTATCAACACTATTATGATAATTTGGACGATAATTCCAATCCAGAGGATCTAATGTAGCCATACCGAGAGGTCCTCTAATTGCCTTATCAGCTATTTCAATGGCTGAGATAGCATGATCTAAAGTAAAAAGCTCTGGAGCCACGGTCATTGCAATTGCAAAATTGGGTCTTAATTGATAGTCTTCATAAGGCTTACCTGTACGGTATAAATCTTTATAAATGCCTCTTCTATTTATGATACTTGAATCAACATCATAGTTAGAATCTTCACTTGCATTTTGAGGGATATAATAACATTTTTCAAAATTCTTCGCAATTAATTCCTCCCAATCTTTCAAAGAGATTTTACTACCATCATTTTTCTCAACTTCAGTAAATTCAAATTCTCCCCTTTCAATCAATTCATTAATAAATCTCAAAGTACTCTTAAGTAAACCTTGAATTTCTACTGCTGCACCGTCTCTTGGAGTCCCTGGATATCCTTTGTTACCTGCTTTCACACTCTCCCCCATTTTGTCCATCCAGGTACCACAATTCCATTGTGACCCACCAAAAATTAAACCATTAGACCAATCAACCTGGATTTGAACGTTAAATCCTTCATCGGTCATTTGAGAATCTAAATTTGGACCAGCATTAGCTTCTCTATAAGAAATACCTTTTGCATGTCTTTGAAGAATTTCAAATAAAATTTCTTTAATCAGTGATTCATAACTGAAAGCTCTTTCATTTTCAAAATCAACCCAAGTATCGTCCAATGGGAATCTTCTCTTGACCTTTTCATCCAAAATCTTGATTCCATCAGGTACAGATTTTACGTAATCTTGTACCGCTTGCGCGAAAAACCATGCTGCATCTCGAGCATTATATCTTGGATTTCTACCGGCATCTAATAGATTTGGAATTAATCCATGCTTAAGTGTAGCAGCAAATCCTAAAATGTGGTTCTTGGCATCTTCAAATCTATTCGGAACAAGTAATAAACCACGGAACAGGATAAATACATCACGACCCCAACATCTCATATAGTTATCACTAAAGTGAGGAAGACCTGCTGCAAGACATGGAACTTGTTCCTTTGCTTTCAAACTGGTATTTTGCATCTTCCCAACCATTTGCACTGAAGTAAGGGCCAACTTCTGAACAAAATTGGTTGATCTTTGAATATCTTCAGTCATAAGACGTAATGCACGGAATCTACATGCCTCATAAGCAGTTCCTAAAACCAAGGCAAAATACCTAGGACGTAAAAAGAATGGTACCACTCTAATAGCATCAATTCTGCTTTTAAACCATTGTTGAAACTTCTTGATTCCACTGCTCTCATATTTATTTAAACGATCGACAACATAATCCAAAGCCCATTCTCCGTCCCTTAAATGATCACAGAATGGATGTGCCAAATTATTTTCCTTAATTACATCTCTAATCATAGAGATCCAACCTTGAAGTCCAGCATAAACTAAATTTCCATATTTAGGAATCATATAGGTTGAAGCTGAACCACTAGAATTATCCAATTCTTCACTAGCACATTTATATAACAACGAGTTAAGATCATATAAATCAAGATCCAAAGTTGCTTCAATTCCTCCTTCTTTAACAAAACTATCCAAATTGATATCAACGTTTGGAATTTGAGTAGAAAATACTGCAATGGATCCTGGTGCAAATTCCCCTTCTTCACAATGGATAATAGATTCTTTCCCATTCCATTCCACAGAAGGTATTTTAATTTCATCCACAGATACCGGAATACCAGTAAGATACTTATCGTTACTTTGATACTCACCTGTTTTCCTTAATGTATAAGCAAATTCACCTTTAGCTTGGGTACCTCCAAGGATAGGCGCGGTTAATTGTTGATGACCTTCATTATTGGAGAACTTAGTTCTTGCAATCAAAAACCATCCTTTGCCAGTACGTGCATTATATCTTTGGACAGTGATATATTGACCTTCATGATGAAGATAAAATTCGTTATCTTGATCAACTTCAATAGTTTCAGCTGTCAATTGTTTACGAATTTCATTAAGTTTAGCCTTAACCAATCCAATACCATTATTACCATAAGTATATTTTCTAGTTTCATTCACCACATCAAGTAAAGCAGGATAACATTCGTCGTATCCAAAGACAGATCCAATAGCTGCCAGACAAAATGCTACCAATGCAGCATTAGGAAGTGTATCTTCCACTGTCCTTTTCTGTGCTGGAGTTTCATTATCATGGGTACAATCCATGAGTAAAGCATGTGGCTGTTGAGCGGCCAAATCTTTTGGAAGATTGATTTCGGTAACTACCCCAAATGAATTCGAATTCTTATTTGGAGTGATCTCCTTATCAGCGGGGTAAGCAAAATCATCCAAGGGCATCCAAGTAAGTGAACCAATGGGTCTACCACCATGCTTGTGAACTAAACGACTTAATTCCTGTACACTCCAAGATTGCATAGCCTCTCTTATGAGAGAATTGATACCTAACCTTTCAACGAAAATTTTATCCATTTCCTCGGAACCACTGAACAATTCAGCAACAACATAAAGGTTTGGATTCACATTACGGGCTTCATCTAAAAGTCTTTGACCAACATGTAAAGGTGTCAGATGACAATTATCAATTCTAAACCCATGGAAAGTCTTTGCACATAACTTGGTATATTCAATCATACGTTGCCAAGTGTGAGGAGAATCTTGTTCCCTATCACCATATCTTAATTTGACACAATCCCCCCAGATAATAACTTCACGACGAAGATAAGCTTTCAGCGAAGGTCCTGCAAAATCTACCAAGGGATTACCACCCCAAATCCAACCGTTATTGGCCAAAGCCCAATCTTTACCATCATCACCTTTGAATTTGGTAAAATAAGGTTCAGTAAGAGGGAATTCTTTGGTTACTTTACCCCATTTAGGACCATTATCTTCTAATCTTAAAAATCTTAACCTACCTTCAATTTGAGTTTTAATACTTGCAACATCATCATTGTAAGTTTCATATAATGGAACATTTAAAGTATCCACAATAGAGCCAACCTTAGATTCCACTTGTTCAATAGTAGCATCTCCTTCAAATAAGGATATAACTACCCCCAATAGCTTTGAGATATCAAGTTTATTAGAAAATCTATCTTGCAAAACAATTTGAGATCCACTATATCTTTGAGCAAAATTAGACACTTGTTCAATGTTATTCTTGTCAATTTCCAGGGGAATTTCAACTGGGGAAAATTCCAGATTATTGAATGCATTTTTAATGTTATCAATGATACTTTCACGATCATAAACATAAAACTGCCAAAGTTTCAAAGGTTCAATTACATGAGTTTGAATACCTGATATGATTTGAGAAATATTTGAATTATTAATTTCAGTTGGCAAACCAAATTTTTCCAATTCAAGAGAAAATTGTTCAAGTTTGGAATCCAATTCAATAGCAGATTTAAGGTGAGGAGCGGTTTCAACGTTATAACCGGCATCAGGGTATTTTCTTAACCATTCAGAATTATCAGCTGTATGATTCCAAACCACATCAGTTAAAGCTAAAAGCGAATTTTTCTGTAAAATATCAGTTATGAAAGTGGTAGCATGATCATTCAGGTTGAATAATTCAGGATCATAATTCAATTGATCATAAATTGAATAAGGCGAATTCAGTTTACCACGATGTTGTAAAGGAGTGAAGTGAACCATATTATAGCCCTTTTCAGATACTTGTTGAAAGAATTGATCCCAATCATCAAGCCCTCCGATCCATTTAGAGACTACCAGTTCAATATTTATATTATTGAATGGTAAATATTCCCCATTAATATAAAGATTAGGAGGAACAACAAAATAGTAATTATCAGTTTTAGTCAGATCACCAGATGGACCATCATATTCAATATAATAAGAATAAGAACCAGGGCGATATATGTCAATTGGAATAATAATATCTTGATTGAAAGAAGTACTGATTTTATGAGATTGATAAGAATTCCGATCAAATTTAGTATTAGCATCCACAGGAACATTCGTATAAAGGACCCCGTTACGAGTTACTGAAGAAGAAGCATTCAATTGAAAAAGTAGTTCACAAATTGGTGTTTCCCCATCTTTAAACGTGTCATTAGGGGCCACAGCTGGGAGTATAAGAACTCCGTTGGTGGAAGAAGATTCGTTAACAGGTATTCCTTCGTTGGAGATTCGAAGAACAACCTGAGGACTGGCGGAATTCATATTGAATTAAGCAAATCAATCAAGAAAGAAATTTCAAGCAATTGATGTTCAATTAACGTTGAAAACTAAAGAACTGAATGCCGTGAAAAAGATTTTATAATTAATTAGCAACTGTAAATGGTGAGTATAAATATTATGGGAGTTTTTTTTTTGTGCCGAATAATTGCCCATGGGACAGTGCGGCCTGCGGCAGGAAGGGGAGTGGGCGGGACTGATTAGAGTTAGAGCAATTGAGATAAACAATTACATATAAAATAGAGTAATACAATTGATTATATAAATGATAAATATGAGTTACGAGATAATAGGTTCAAGGTGTTGAAGGCAGCTATGGTTGATGTATAAAAAAACCTGTATTATATAAAATATATTGGAATTCTAACATCAGTCTAAAACGGAACTAAAAACAAAAAAAAACAAATATGCGTGGAATAAATGCACTATTCTTATAATGCATGAAACAAACAGTCTACGAGCACTCCATGTTAGATAGTTGATTCCGCACCCCAAACAATATTTATATTAGGGATAACTATTTAGTACTTCTGTTTCTGCAACAAAAGCACAGAACAATAGCAACTCCTCCAATTTTGATAGTAAAAAAAAGCTTCCCCACCAGGAGTCGAACCTGGAATCTTCTGGTTCCAATCAGAAGTGGTTACGTAATCGTAGCCAGACGCCTTGACCATTGGGCCATGAGGAACGAAGCTTATTAATTATTTTACCGCAAAAATTAACATATACATATACTGCAATGCATTCATAGAAAAATAGAGTGGTTCTCATTTTTACAAAAAAAAAAGTGAAGCTTCCCCACCAGGAGTCGAACCTGGAATCTTCTGGTTCCAATCAGAAGTGGTTACGTAATCGTAGCCAGACGCCTTGACCATTGGGCCATGAGGAACGAAGCTTGTGTTGCTTGAAGCATTGTAAAAACCTGAGCTCAAAAGAGAGGTTTTTTGTATGTCGATGACATCATGAGCATGATAGTAACCAAAGCCATGATAGACATGATCTGCATAACAAGCTGTCACACAGATTCTGAATATGTTGCGAATAACTCTAAAAACGAATGCAAACCTGTATTCCCCATTAAAACCACCAAACCACAACGAGTTAATGTTCTTTTTGCCCACCAGTAGCGCGTATGATTGGTAAATCTCTATTTATTGAATATACATCTACATATATATATATATATATTCATTTATTGTTTGTGACCTAACGATCTTTGATGAATAGTATTAATAATATTAGTATTAGGAGTATATATAGTATTTATTATTTTTCCACAGATTTATATTTTAATATTATTTATTTATTTATTTATTTATTTATATTTAATAAATTAATTAATTATTTTTCTAGATGATTTTGCATCTTTTTAGAAGTATTTATCATCAAGTTCATGGGGTCGTCAGAGACTTCTTCTAACGCTTCTAAGTCCCATAATTGCATCGAATGTGGCAAATCCTATTCTAAGCCTTCTCTCTTGGCTCAGCATATGCGTACTCACACTAATGAGCGCCCCTTTAAATGTGATTTTCCCGATTGTAATAGCGCTTTTTACCGCAAATCACACCTTCAAGCTCATACTCTTCGCCATGGAGAGGAGAAACCTTTTAAATGTAGTGTGTGCGGCAAAGGTGTTAACACCAAACAGCACTTAAAACGTCATGAAATTACCCATACAAAATCTTTTATTTGCCCCAAAGAAGGTTGTACAGAATCTTTTTATAAACATCAATCCCTTAGACATCACATCTATTCCGTGCATGAAAAATCTCTCACATGTGAGCTATGCAACAAAAATTTCTCCCGGCCTTATCGTTTAGCTCAGCATAACCAGAAATACCATTCTGAAACCCCGGTTTATCAATGTGATCAACATGGCTGTTTTGCTCATTTCAAGACTTGGTCTGCTCTTCAATTCCATATAAAAACTGAACATCCAAAGCTACAATGCCCTATATGCTCCAAAGGTTGCGTAGGGAAAAAGGGGCTTGAAATGCATATGAATATCCATGACGAAGACAAAATGGTCAAATTATGGAATTGTGATTATTGTGATGTAGGTCGCTTTGTTAAAAAAAATGATTTAATGGAACACTATAACCAATATCATGATGGGAATATCCCTGACGAGTTATTAAAGGCAACTGTTAAGGAAAAATTAGATTTACAATTAAATATTAATAACTCTAATCCGGTAATTTCATCGAATTTATCTCGATACGTGGAAATCAATTCAGATGACGAATACGACGGGAAGGGCAAAGACGAAGAGGATGACGCAAGATCAAGGGCTTATTCACATGCTTCATTAGATTCTTTCAATCAAAGTTTACGTCAAAACCATTCTATAATTGATCTTATTCTGAACAATTATGACCAACGTAAATTGGTTTGTCCGAAAAAGAATTGCGATCGAAGATTTGCACGAGATTATGATTTGAAAAGACATTTAGCGTGGCATGATAGATGTATGCAAAAAATTGAATCTTTCTTACAGCTGCTTGACCAAGATGAAGAAGAACATAATAATAAAAGGACAAAATTAGATACTATCACCAACAGTGTTGATATTCATGATGATAACGAAAAAGATGATGACGAATTTAATGATCTAATAGACCAAGAAATTAAAAAGGCAAACGATACACAACAGGTTTAATTTTATTTGTACATTAAGTAAATATATGCAATATATGCAATAACTATATTTTCTACTCTATTAACGTCTTTGTCTTTTATAATTATAAGTTTCACCACCTCTATTTCGGTCTCTATCAATTCTACCATCCCTACCATTCCTGCTGTCTCTATCATGCCGCATTTGACTTCCTCTCTGGAATGTTGGAGGTGGAGGTGGTGGCGGAGGTCTTGAGTTTAACCCACTTCTTGAGTTAACTGCCGATCCTCGAGATCCCAAGTTTGGTGGCCTTGAATTGGGCGGTGGTACAGGTGCAGAATTAGTATTTGATCTGAATCCACCCCCTCGTGGCGGCATTGTTCTATGTGTACTGCTTACATTATCTCGACGCGAAATTTGATCTTGAGGTGGTAATGGTGCCCTTCTTACTCCTTCAGATTTATCTTTATCAGATTTATCTTTGTTATGGAAACGACTTCCACTAACATTATATGAAGAAGACGATGATGAAGATAAAGATGAGGAAGAAGATGAAGAAGATGAAGAAGATGATGAAGAAGGTGTTGCTGCACTTGAGGCTCCTGCTGTTGATGTCGATAAAACAGAAGGGTTAGTCGAAGTAGATGGACCAGAAACATTGCTTCCACTATTAATTTCCCGAGTTTTATTTTGGTATTCTCTCTTAGCTTCCTTGATTCTTTCCTTGAGAGAACTAGCACCACTCAGTTTTTTACTGGACTCGGAAGACAAATGTTTCTCATTCTTGTCATTTCTTTCATTTTCACCATTTACGTTATAATTTTTCTTGTTCAGCTTGTCAGGTACGCTATCATGTTTGGATTCAACAGAGTCAATCTTTGAATAAAAATCATATCTTCCTTTGTTTTCTCTATCATTTGCCCTACTATTACGTGGCTGAGAAGGTTTATTATCATCGTATTTGGCAGCACTTTCAACAGCTTTCTTTTCGGCCAATTTTCTTTCATTTTCTTCTTTCAATTTACGCTCTGCTTCTTCTTTCTTTCTTAATTCTTCCTGTTTCAATTTACGTTCAGCTTCTTCTTTTTCTTGTTTCTTTATCCTTTCCTTTTCTTCTTTCATCAATTGCTCAGCTTTTTTTCGTTTTTTCTCTTCTTCTATAGCTTTACGTTTAGCAACAATTTCATTTCTAGTTTTCTTAAGTAAATCTGTTTCCTCCTCAGAGAAGGAAGCAAAATCCCATGCATGAACCCAATCTTTAGTTCTAGCTTTCAAATGTCCAATTAATGCGTTCAGAGCCAATTTCAAATCTTTACGTTCATCATTGGTAGCAATGTTTTCAATCAAAGTTAATATTTCTTCACAATGATCTTCAATAATAGGATAAATACCCAATAAATTCTTTAAAAATGTAATTGCATTCCTTCTAGACATATATTCAGAAGCAGTTAATAATAAAGTAATCTCAGAAAGAAGTTGTGTATGATAACCATAAAGAACTTTTCTATAATTATCAATATGATCTGGTTCCCAGTTACTTAATTTTGTCAATGTTGTAGCAAAGAACAGACCCAAATTTTCAGCTTCAAGTCCAGTTAAAGAATATAATGTTGCAAACAAGAAATTATTTTGGAAAAGGCTTTCGAATATTTGGAAAATATCAAAATTTTCCGGTTTAAAATTGTATATTTCAAACAAAAATGTAGCAGCATATGCTGCATCAAACGGTGAGTGAATACACCTTGGAAGTAAACAATTCTGGAAAAAATCCAATGGACTTAATTGAGAAAACCAGTGTAAAGAATTCTTAGAAAGTTTTGATAAAACATTTTCTGTATGAATTCTATGTTTTTCTTTTTGTGAAGGCAAGTCCTCGATAAACTTTAAATTTTGTTCAAGTTCTTTTCTTTGACCTTCAACAAATTGTTTAGATATATCTTTATTTCTAGCATTAATATTAATACTCGATTTCAAACTTCCGATTCCGATTTGTAATTTTTGTAATTCTTCTTCATATAACTCATCTGAGAAATTTATATCGTAAAGAGAAAGTTCCCAAAAAATCTGATATAAATCATTGTAGGACTTATCTGAATCCATTTTATTTGAAACGGACCTCCAAAGCTCATAAGCCCATTCTGGTGAAACATTATACTTATTAATTAGTTCATTAATAGGTAAAATCTCAACCTGATCCCCAAATATTCCTAAACTTTCAGTATACAAATGAATAATAGTATTTATTTCATCAACTCTGTTACCAACAACTTTCAAAGGTAATTCATCAGCTATCACTGTTTTACTTAATTGACATAACAATACAAATAGCTCATCAATGACTTTCATATCAACTAATGTACTTATTAAAGCTTTCCCAGAAATCTTTCTATCATAACGTACATCATCAATGTTACGATGAACTAAGCGGCGTAAAGATTCCTCACTGTTTATCATATTAATTTGACGTAAAGTCAAATTTGTGATTGGTTGAATACCACCCATACAAATCATTATTTCTTTTATTACGTTTAATGCAATCGTTTCCTTTTGATGAAGTGATTTGATTAAAAACAGAAACAAAGTATTTATATTGATTTTCAGAGGGAACTCTTGACATATCTTACCAATGAACAGACTTAATGAATGAATCCATTGCCTATCATTTAAACCGTCTTCTTGGAAAACGGATCTACCTTGTGCTGTCAATCGCATTAATAATGCTAAAACAAGAGTATCCCAGCCATATGAGTTAAAATATCGGGCAGTTTCCACAACTAACAGATTTAAATTATCATAGGATTCTAGCTGTTGGAATACAGTTAAAAAGCATGGTAATGGATTACTAAACGATATTTTAGCTAATCTTCTCATCATTGGTTTAACATTTTCTTTAGAAAGTCTTTTCAAAACGTCTTTGGTTGATTTCGTAGCTTTACCAGCTGCAATTTTAATATGTGGATTATTTTTAGCCAAAACGTTATGCATTTCTCCGTATAAATTATATCTTTCTTCTACTGAATAATGACAAAGAAATTCCCAAGCACTATCAATGGCAAAAGAATTTTCTTCTATTAAAGGCATTGCAATGAAAATATAATTTCTGAAAAAATGAATCCATTTTTCCTTATCCTCCCCTTCTTCCAATTTACTAGACATAATTTGACAAAGTTTGGTGAAAACATTTAGGTTTTGACTTAAGTTAGTACTACTAAATCTCAAAAATTCTCGGGCAAATTTAAATAAATCATCAGACAGTGATACTTGAGGCAAATTTTTAACCCAATCAGTATAGAAAAATTTAAAAATTTTATTACCGGTACTTTTGACGGTAGGTTTAAAACAATAATGCTGAGTATATTGAATTTCATCGTAGTTTATATTATTTTGAGCACTTGAATAAGCAATCAATTTTTGATTTGAAAATTCTGTTGAAGGACGTTGGTAATATTTTGTGTGTAATGGCGATATTACTACATCAGTTAATCTATTCATTAAAAATGGGATTTCTCCAACTTGAGCAAGGAAAGGGTATTCCGTTAATAGATATAAAGATGGCCAATATAAACCCACACTTAAAAACACTCGAAGATATTGATAGATTTGATTTTTCTCTAATTTTTTTTCAATAGTGAGGGATTTTGGTTCTTTTAAATTAGAATTAACCTTGGAAGAATCTCCATCAACGTCTTCATCATCAGCTAGAGGAGCAGCCAATGACAATGCACTAGCACTTGCTTTGAAAACTTCCTCTTCTAGTTGCTTTTTAAATTCCTCTTCTAATTCTTCAATATTCGATGAGTTTAAATAATTATAGATAAGTCCAAAACTAATAAATCCTTCTTTTATAAGACAAGCAAGTAAAACTTTGGTAGTTTCCGCTATTTCACGTTCAGATTTCATAATTCTAAGACCAAACAATTTAGCAGCCGTTTCATTACCTCCAATGGATAAATTTTCTAAACAAGAATTGTCAGATTCTATAATGGGCCACCATTGGGATTTTTTCAAGAATTTCATAACAAATTCAAGATTCCCAACTACTTGATTTATAAAACATTCAAGAATAATATCCAAAACTTTATTGGGATCTAAACAGTAATGACCCATCAATTTATATACTAAATCAAGGGCAAAATCTACTTTGAATTCGGAAGGTTCCTTACCAGTCAAAATCCCATTGAGTTCAGTGACAAGCCTGGAATACCCTTCTGAAACTTCATGGAACAAGTTGAATTTCTTTTGAGTATAAAAGGCATCTCTTTTACTGATATTAAGCTGTCTAGCAAGAGTCATATTACCCGAAGCTATTCCTAATTGAGGATTCAGTAATGTTTCTGCAGATATATGACGAGCCAAAGTTGTCACTTTGATGATGTTTTGACGCCGAAATAAGTCAGCTAATAATTCTAATATAGGCTTGGAAACTGGGAACACATTCAATACTTGACAGAAAATCGTAGCTGTAGCTTCATCTTTGACAACTTCTGCAAGGAATTGGATCAATGACTGGAGTTCAATACGTCCTTCTTCATATACAATCAACAATTCGGTGAATACCAGCACCGACATTTCGTCTCTGGCCTCTCTGTTGATTGAATTAAGAGCCTGAACTAATTTCTCGCTACCAGAACCACTGAAATCATTGACTACTTCGTCCAGAACACTAGAAAATGGCGTTTCCAATTCCATAATAGCTAGCTTAGGAGTTGGAAAATTAACATACAGGCAAATATGAGAAATGTTTGCACGGGTGTTGTCAAAATGTGCGGCCACATGGAAAAAAAAAAGAGCAATGAGTGAGTTGCCTAAGGTGGAATGGTCTTACACATCTAATAAACAAACAATAAGTAAGTCCGTGATAGTTTAGTGGCTAGAATTACCGCTTGTCGCGTGGTAGACCGGGGTTCAATTCCCCGTCGCGGAGATTTTTTTGTAAATTTTACATTATTTGTAAATACGTAAAAAGTTACAATATTTCATTGATAAATCCCAATAAATATTTTTAATTTTTGCCTTATTGTTTAGTTTAGAAGTTTTTTTTTTCTTAAACACTTTCAAAAAAAATTGACACTATATATTATTGTTAGTAGGAATATATATGTAATATATATATATATCAGCTTTTAGTGGTTTTTGTTTTTTTTTTTTTAAGATTTGAATCTGTACTCATTGATACACATGCCCAAGCTTAAGCATTGGGAATGGATTCTTTCCATATTTATTGGATTGTACTTTATATATATACAGTATAAGCCAATTAATTCGGCCCGTTCACACAATCTAAGTTTAAATCTAAAAGTGTTGCATAATCAGGACTCCCACATAAACACATTTGAGCAAGATTACCCCTTTGATGAATATGCATACATTTTATATGCTACTGATTATACATATTTAGAATTAGCAATGATGAATGTGGTGAATATTCGTAAATCATCAACCAAAGTGGCTAATGTTGTTATATTATATAATAAAAAGCTTACAATTAATGATCATATTTACCAACAATCAATAAAATATAATATAACGTTGAAACCAATAGATTTGATAACCAATAATAATAAGAATAGCATATGGAGCGACTCATTTACCAAATTCCAAGTATTTAATCAATTAGAATATTCGAAAATAGTTTATTTCGATGCCGATTCTATGCTTATGGGATTTTCAGAGAACCAAGGCAAATGGGCCAATGAACCTACAAACCTTGACGAATTATTTACATTGGATTTTGATTTGGCTTTACCTCAAGCGTATTGGTTAAGTAATAACCAAGGAGGGTCTTTGGAGAGTTCGAAAACGATTGATGCGAGTTTAAATCTGGTTTATTTTGATAAGCACAAGTATAATAATCGGAATAATTTTTTCGCTAATCATATAATGGTGATAAAACCTCAATCGAGAATATTTACTGATCTTTTACAGTATATGCATAATCCATGGTGGTGGAAAATTTTGAAACCAAATAAAGTTCGACGTCAAGAGGATTATGATATGGAAATTTTAAATAGATATTTGGATGATCGACTATTGGAAAATCTGATTAAAATAGCTATATTGCCGCACCAAAAATATGGAGTTCTTAGTGGGGAGTTTAAAGAAATGTACCACTCTCGGTTTTTAGCGGAAGCTCAAGATTTACCATTTATTGATACGCAAAATAATCATAATTGGGATGCATATAAAGTAATAGCAAATAGTAAACTAATTCATTTTTCTGACGCACCGATTCCAAAGCCATGGGAGAGTAAATTGGATAATGGTGAGTATTATAATGTGGAGCGAATTTATTGTATTGATGACATAGATATAATGGATGAGAAATTCCCCACATTCAAACCTCGAGTTGTGGATGATTGTAAAGCGGTGAGGGTATGGGAGTGGATAAGAGAGGAATACGAGAGGTATAGAGTTGCAAATCTCGACTTGCAATAGAAAAAGCGAAAGCTAAAGAGAAAAAACAAACATCCAAAAATAGCAGTAGTACATATAGTTGATTAGTGAATACGTAAATCCACAAATTCGGCAACACTGTACATAAAATGTGAAGAAGACATATTACACAGAGATACACTCAATATTCATAAACATTTATAAACACACACACATATATATATATATATACAAATGATTACAAAATATTTACATACAAGATAAGGCACATTTGTTTCTAAATACTGCACAACCCCATTTGTTTACCTTTCGCACCGCCTCGTGCGCATTTGATCTGATTTTCTCAAGAAATACAAATAAAAATTCTTCACAATCATGTCCCAGGATACGTTTACTGCCAATGTGATGGAGCAGGTCCATAGCCAACTTCCTGACACCTTGGACACAATGACGGCTACTTATGGTTTGCACGAGTTTATGGGAAGAGCAGATTCAAGTTCAGATATGCCTGAACTTTCCACCGAGACCAAAACAACGGCAACATCAGAAACATCAGAAACATCGTCATCATCATCATCGTCATCGTCATCATCATCATCATCTTCATCTGCCAAAAGTACGAAAAAATCTAGCAGCAGCAGCACCAAGTTACCCTCGGTGTCAACTACGAGCACTTCAAAGGCCATGCCTTCCGCTACCACCTCTACTGAATCTTATACCACACCTAGTATAACAGTTCCTTCAAATAAAAACAATCCATACATATCACATACCAGTAATACAACGGGGACAGTTTTCATTGCAGTGGGATCCATAGTGATTGCGATCTTATTGGCTTTCATTTTATTCCATTTGATCCGGTCTATACTTGCTGGTAGGGCGGCCAAGAAAACCCATTTTGAAGATAAATCCAACGAAGGGTACTCAGCAGTTATGCAAAGCCATGACGACTATTCTGCGTCAGTATCTAAATTACCACTTTTACATAGCCACAACCGTACAAGGTCTTTCTCTGGAGCACCTTCAATTGCGGGATTCGGTGGTCTGTTAGCAGGAGACAATAACTCCACCATATATCAACTGGATGCAGGTGCTTCTCAATCGAAGAATGATATGACGAGAATGTTTATTTCACCTACTGCAGATATTATGCAACAGAAAAGAGGATCAAGAATTATGCCTGGTAGTTCTACGAATTTATCATTGGGTAGCACCACTAATTTGCATACTCCAAGTAGATATTCACAATCTATCCCTAATATATATATGAGTCCTGAACATGATGATAGTGAGGTTCTGGTAGTTATGGGATCTCCTCAAGGAAGACAAACACCGACCAGAAACAATAACAAGAAGAAGATTCCAAGTATGTATTTGGAAGACTTAATAGACAAGGACTAGTTGCATATATAGGCAGAAAAAGAAAGAAGAAGTTGAAGGAAAAAGTATAGAAAGAAAGGAAGAAAAACAATAAAACAAAGAAAACATAAAAAACAAAAAGAAAAAAAAATAAAACATAATCAAAAAAGATATGCAAATATAGATTCTCATAAAGCAAACTTGTTTTAACTTATTTTGTAGACACATATCCAATTTAAATAGTATCAATGTATATCGTAAATGGTAACCAATTTGGACTTTAACGGTGGAAATTTGGACCGCTTAATTGGCACAAGTGCGCTTCCTTTGTTTACTGTATACCTTTTTCAAATGAAACCTAAACCCTATGCCGCATTTTGTCGAGGAGAGGCTGACCCTCCTGCACACATTTTTGTTTACCCTTGCTAATCTAACAGCAAAACCGTTAACTGTTTCACGAAAAATGCCACTTTGTGGGTCAACACCGAAGAAAAGTAAGTATTTAACTGAAATATTGTGGGATTAGTATGGGTACTAACATCAGTACAGCGTAAAATTGTTATTCTTGGCGATGGTGCGTGTGGTAAAACTTCGTTATTAAACGTTTTCACCCGTGGGTATTTCCCTCAAGTTTATGAACCAACTGTTTTCGAAAATTATGTTCATGATATTTTCATCGACGGTCAAGAGGTTCAGTTGTCATTATGGGACACTGCAGGGCAAGAAGAATATGATCGGTTGAGATCTTTGTCCTATAGTGATACTCATTGTATCATGTTGTGTTTTTCAATTGACCTGCCCGATTCATTAGAAAATGTCAAATCAAGATGGGCTGGAGAAATAGCAGAAAACTGTGATGGGGTGAAATTGGTTCTTGTAGCATTGAAGTGTGATTTACGTCAAAATGAAGAGGATATGGATCAACCTTTGGCTCATGAAGATGATCTGTTCAATCCTTATAGTAATGGAGGGGGCAATCCTTATCAACCACAAAAAAAACTTATTAGTTATAACGAAGGACTTACAGTAGCTAAGAAGGTGGGTGCGTTAAGGTATTTGGAATGCTCGGCAAAGAAAAATAAGGGGGTCAATGAAGCATTTTCTGAAGCTGCCAGATGTGCTCTTAATGCCAAACCAAAAGGGGCTAACGAAAATGAGCAAGAGAAAAAATCATGTGTTATAATGTAGACCATGATAACGGAGATATTAAAACAGAAACATTTATTAATAAAGATAGGAACTAGCTGGTGTTAATGAAATCAGCTAGGCTAGCTATTTAGGGAATTCTATAAATCAATAAATAAATCAATAAATAAGTATATATACATACATATATATATGTATGTATATTTGTATGTTTATATGTATATTTGTATGTTTATATGTATATTTGTATGTTTATATGTATATTTGTATGTTTATATGTATATTTGTATGTTTATATGTTTTGTTTATATGTATATTTGTATGTTTATATGTATGTATGTTTGTATGTTTGTATGTTTATATGTATGTATGTATGTTTGTAACTATGTAAGTTCATATTAATTACGTTCTTCAACAAATGGATGATCCAATTTGGTTTCTCGTACATCCCATATATCTTCCGAACTACCCATCGCTTTTTGTTCCAATAATCGCTGCTTGAAAAATTGTTGGATTCGAGTTCTTTGCTCCAAATCTTTAATATTATTCCAATCTGGCTCGGTTCGATTAGTAGAAAATTTCCCGTTAGTAACAGCGAACCAGAATTTCTCTCGCTGTTGCTTACACGTAGAATAGCTCCCGTATCTATAGTAATGCTTCACTTGTCCTCCAAGAGAAAAACACAGAAGAATCTCATCAAATGCTGTAGTGATGGAAACATGGTCCGGGAATTCTGAAGGATCTCTATTTCGATATTGATCTGTTATTTGAACTCGCTTATCTTCCACTTCGTTCTGGAACTGGTTCCATATTTGGCTTAATTCATCTGTTTCAGACATGTGCAAGGCGTAAGGTTTAGAAAAGTAGCGCAAAATGTAAGCAAATGGCGCGAAAACCTTAGTGAAAGAGTGGGAATACTTTGAGACACAAAAGATTCTTAAGAGCGAGAGACCAAAATGGTGAGATAGTTTTGAGGGAGGGAGGCAAAAAAAAAAAGGAAGAGAAACTAAATGAAACAAAAAAATTAATTGCCTTCAGCCAGATTCGAACTGACGATCTCCTCATTACTAGTGAGGTGCCTTACCAACTTGGCCATAAAGGCTTTATTGAAAAACAATACCTTGGGAGAGGTACAGCTAGGTAGATAGAAATACAATATTTTTGATTTTTTTTGTTTAAATTTTTCAATTTTTTTGAATGTATTTTTATTTTTCCCTCTTTTTCATCCAATTTTGTGTTCTTCACTATTCTTTTTCAAACCCAGAATGCTCTTTCTTAATCTCGTCCAAAGGGCACAAACTGTGGTCTCTGGTGTGAAAAACATTGTCCCAGTTAGGTACTCGTCCTTTTTGGGCCGCCTTGCACCAAACGATGGAGCTACGCATCGAGTTAAACGTCTTGGTAGAGGTCCTTCCTCTGATCTCGGAAAAACATCGGGTAGAGGTCAAAAGGGTCAAAAGGCACGTGGGAAAGTGCCATATTGGTTTGAAGGTGGACAAACTCCATTTTATAAAAGATTCCCAAAGACAGGATTTTCAAGAGCCAACAAATTAGATTTACACCAACTTAATTTGGAGAGAATTCAAGATTTCTGGAATCACGGTAGAATCCCATTAAAAGAGGGAGAAACTTTAACAATTCACCATATGAGAAAGTGTGGATTGATCACAGGGTCATTGAAAGATGGAGTTAAGATATTAGGGAATGGAAAAGAAGAATATAATGTACCTCTCAATATTGAAGCCACCAAAGGTTCCGAAAGTGCCATCAAACGAATTGAAAGTTTAAATTATGAGTTCACTGCTGTATATAGAACAAGACTTGGATTACGAGCTCATATCTCTCCAAATCATTTCTTAAGAACAAGGGGTTACGTTCCTTTACAGGCTAGACCTACTCATAAAAGAGATATTGCTTATTATTCCGATAAGGCTAAAAGAGGTTACTTATTGAAAGATAGATCTTTGTTATTAGATTTCATTGGGAAAAGAGTGGTCAAAGAGAAGAGAAAAAGAGTTTCTTCCATTACAAATCTGTTGAGCAATGCATCCACTTCACCTATGACTGATTTTAGTAAATCTAAGACTATTAGCTTTGCTGATTTGTAAATAGTAATATATATATGTATTCATATAAATATACATGTGTATCATATCAGTTCGGTGTCTATAAAAACATTCAATAGTTTTTCCACAATTTCTTGTATATCATCTAGTCGCACTTGTTTACGTGAATTCTCCTCTTGATTAAACTCATACCCAAATTTCCTTAATGCAAATGTAGCCAGTTTTATCGTCATTTGATATATCTCTCTAACTGCCAAGCGTGATGATGATATCGGCGCACTACTGCTCAAATGTGACGAAAGTCCTCTAATTCTTAAACCTGAAAGAACCATTTTACTTATTGCCAGCGTGATTTGTTCATTGGAGGTCAATATTTGAGATGAAAGCAGCCTCGATTCAGCTTCTAAAGACTTACGAGGAACAATATATTGATTATGCATCGATACTTGCTTCCGTCTTGCAAGAACTTTATCGAATACATCATTTTGAGCCAAGGATTTGGTCAATATGGAGAAGTCAAGCATCAAACAATATAGTCGTGAATTCTCAATATAGAACACAAGATAAACATCTTTCAATGCATATAATATCCCTGTCAGTGCTTCAAGATCTTGAAGTTGTTTGGTAAACACTGGAAGTTCTATGGAATCATGTTTCTGTACTGAAATTGGAGGCTCTATGAGAAGATAGATGGGAATCAAACAAGTATTTACAAGACTAACTTTGGACCAGCCAGAGGCAGTTATAATAATAGTGCTATCCAATTGTAAAAGTTCATTTTCAATTTCAATCACTGACATAATAAAAGATATAAATCAACCATTAAATGGGTCACGAGTGCAATTTAAGGAAATCAGTGATTAGAAATCGATGCGATGATGGAGCACAAATTAGTACCGAGTTGGAACATCTTGGAACTGTATATAGAACCACATTACAAAATACATATATCTATGTATATCGTATATCTTCAAATCAATCGACACTAGCATTCGAATAAGCTTAAATTTGGTACATATATATATTAATTAATTAAACAGTAAAACAGTACATGTTATTGTGCAAATTATATTAAAACAAGCGTTTATTAGCTTTTGCCGCCAAAAAAAAATTCAAAGTGATGTTTTTAAGTCTTGCGTACTTCAAAATGTGGTAAAGTTGCAAAAATTTTAAGTGATAAGTAAAAAGTAAAGAAAAATTCCAACTATTGCAACAATAGACATGAAACGACTAGCTTACTCAAAACATGGATCAATTTATTACTTTGAATGAATAAAATACAATGTGACCTATTTTAGTAGTTGTGTTGTAACTAATGAGTTGTGGAGTGGTGATAACGGATTTCTAAAAAACTGTAAGAACTTAAAAATAAAGGCGACACAAAAAGCAATCCAATCTCAAATGTGTATCAAAGTGAGAAACGTTTAATATTAAAGGAAAAAGATCAAAAAGGAGAAAACCATTAAATACACTAAAATATCTCATATTGAAACATTACCACATAATCCCTTACAAACTGCATGTAAGATTGCCGCGGAGGGGGGATCCTTTTTTTTTTTAGTTTAAACCCAAAAGTAAATACTAATGTTTGAGGTTAGTTTTAAGCCAAAAATCATTATTGACTGTATACGCTTGCCCCACGATTTTTTGTCTAATGAAACTAAAATAATAGTAATATTAATAATGAATGATAATAATAATAATAAAAATAATACTAAACAACCCCGTTAATTAGAATACTTATTTAAAGCAACAAGAATTCGACCATTGCTATTTGTACTTTTTCCCTTATTCATAACATTCAATTTTTTTTTTCTTTTTTAAATATTTTCATTTTTTTGATCTTGCCAATTGTTTTTTGTCCGGCACACAGCTTGTGTGCTCAATTTATATCAATAATCTCATCTGTCACAGTTTTTACATCACAACTTCAAAGATGAGCATCAGCACCAAGGTGTACTCTGTGGCCCGTGTGTACGCCGATATTAATGCCAATAAGCCTAAAGAATACTGGGACTACGAAAACCATAAGATTGAATGGGGTGACATCCATAATTACGAAATTATCCTGAAAATTGGTAGGGGAAAATATTCTGAAGTGTTTCAAGGAGTCAACGTTTTAAACGAAAGTCCATGTGTTATCAAAGTACTTAAACCGGTTAAAATGAAAAAAATTTACCGGGAAGTGAAAATATTGAAAAACCTCACTGGGGGCCCCAATATTGTTGGGTTATATGATATTGTTAGAGATCCACAACTGAAGATCCCAGCGTTAGTTTTCGAAAAAATCAATAACATTGATTTCAGAGTGTTGTATCCTAAATTCGTTAAAGAAGACATTCAATATTATTTCACTCAACTACTCATTGCATTGGATTATCTGCATCTGATGGGGATAATTCATCGTGATGTTAAACCTCAAAATATTATGATTGATCCTCATTGTAAAAAACTTCGATTAATTGATTGGGGGTTGGCTGAATTTTATCATGCTGGTATGGATTATAACGTCAGAGTTGCTCTGAGATACCATAAAGGTCCAGAATTGTTAATCAATCTTCAACAATACGATTATTCATTGGATCTTTGGTCTGTTGGGTGCATGTTGGCAGCTATCATTTTCAAAAAAGAGCCATTTTTCAGAGGTGATCTGAATAATGATCAATTAGTTCAAATTGCTAAAGTTTTAGGAACTAAGGATTTAATGGCTTACGTTCATAAGTATGGAATCAAATTACCAAAAGAGTATAATAATATATTGGGTAATTATCCAAGAAAGCCTTGGCTGGAATTCATTAATGCTGAAAATGAAAAATTAGCAACCCCAGAAGTGGTTGATTTTATTGATAAGCTATTAACTTATGACCATCAAAAACGTCCAACCGCAAAGGAAGCTATGGAGCACCCTTTCTTTAAACTGTAGACATACATTGTAAAATAGGCAAGCTTAATATAAGTTAATATAAGTTAATATAAGTATGAGTATCTATAAACAGAATTTTTAAGGACACATTTTAGTTAGCTCTTGCTGTGTCACTTGTATTACCGGTTACTTCTACATGTCCTTCAACTGTCAAAACATAACGCAATACAAATCGCGATAATAAATAAATAAATAAATAAGTAAATAAAAAAAAAAACAGTTGAATTAACCCCCCAAATTAATGAAATCTGGAATCATCAATTATAATTATTAGTTTAAAGTTATTGCAGAATCATTCAAGATATTTTTATAAAAATTTTAAGCAAAAGAACTATCAGTTACATTAAGAAAAATCAAAACACACGGGGAAAGGTAATGAAAATGAACATACAACAAAAAAAAAAAAGAGTAGAATAAAGCAAAAAACAAAAAAAGAAAACGAAAACCAGACCTTCTTTAGTCGTCTAAAAAAACAAAACAGTTTTGGAACCATTTTAACGCAAAGAAGTTTCAAAAGGAATTTAAAGTTAGAACTTAGCAAATTGGAATAGAATAAAGTAATAAAAAAGAAGCAGAAATTAAAAAAAAAAGAAAAAAGAAAAACACTTTTGTATATTTAATTTTAAAAAATCAAACAAGCAAATAAATAAACAAGCAAATAAATAAACAAGCAAATAAATAAACAAATAGAATAATTAATTTTCAACATGTATATTATTTAACTAATAATATTGCTAAGTTAGAATATAGACGGTTAAAAATATGGACATTTCATTACATTCCATATAGAGTTGAATGGTTTTTTAGCAGATACAAGGTTGTTTTCGAATTTCATTAAAATCTATTATCTAGATTTAATTTTGCAATTAGTTTCAGAATATTAGTATTTGGAGACTGTAGGCATTTGCCGAATTTGCATTTACCGTCAAAATAAACATCAAATTAATAGAAGAAGGAAGAACATTACCAAAAAAAATCACCCAATAAAAAATAAAAATAATTGAACATGAATGGAACATGAATATTATCAATAAATTATAAACATATAAACATCAAAAGTGTATTCAACAAGTACAAAATGAAAAAGTAATTTGAATTGTTAGTATTAATAATAATAATATTGATATTATTTAAAATTTGCGAATATTATTCAAAGACTTGAAGTTTGTTTATAGTTAAATTTTTTGAAAAAAATATAGACAAAGCGTATAAATAACCTTAACTTGACAAAAAACAAACTTAGATAGTAAATTTGGAATTTGAAAGTAAATACTTGTGTGAAAATGTAAACAAAAATGTAAACAAAAATATGTACAGATGTACAAACATGTACAACATGTACACTACAATGTACTAAAATGGAACCTAAATGTGACCGATTGATTGGAATTGTTATTCACTATAATTGAAAACAGCCTAATGAAAAACAACTGATTAACCATCAATTGAGATATGTGTTGTTCCATAGTTAATTCCGAGTCTTAAAGTTTTCAGTTTTATCGGCTGGAAGCTTCAACACGTCGGCACTGAAACGCTTGGACGTTAGGCGTTTAAGCACTTAATTAAAAAATTGTTTAATTTTTTTTTCTGTTCTAATTTTGTTTTTCTTTCCCACCGTTTTCTTAGGTACTTTTGCCCCAACTTCACATATTTGTAAATTTTCTCTCCGGCTCACACATTTTTTTTTTAACTCCTGCCCCCTAAACAAACGTGTCCGTGTGACATCCGCCTAATACGACGCACATTTCGATCATTTTAAGCTCCAGTCTGGCATATTATACACACATTTTCGTCTTAATACTTATTTGTGCAGTGCTGCAAATAATTGCTTAATATTTATATTTGATAGGTTGAATTGAGTCAAATTCGTTAAAAATAAAGGAATCCCACAGTGTTTAAGATTTCATCTTACCAATTATCTATTAAAATTATCCCAAGCTAATCAAACCTGTTATTAGAGCTTCACAGTAATCTTTGCTTTTCCATATTCTGCTTGAAACATATAACTTCCGACCCCTTCCGTTTCTTGGTATAACAACCTCAATATGACTGACTGGATATCTCAGCAAGAGAAAACTATGAGTCGATGGATCTCTCTGCAAATTGGGGTGGAAATTCAAGATTTATCTAATGATATGTCAGATGGACTTGTATTAGTGGCATTATTAAACCAATTAGTCGATGACTATAAGCTCCCCCCTATTCATTCGAAACCCATTAATCGTCTTCAAAAAATTGAAAATGTAGCTGATTGTTTACAATTCATCAAATTTATACTTCAACTCAATATCACAAATATCAGTGCGGAAAACGTGGTGGACGGTAACTTAAAATTAATACTAGGCCTTGTATGGCTGTTATTCTTATATTCCACTCAAAGTTCATTGCAAATATTAAATAATGATTGCAATTCATTTATTCAAATCAAACTTTTCTTGAAGAATTGGATAAACATTATTGTTAAAAAGAAAAGTTTACCTGAAGTAACCAATTTTGATCGTGATTGGTCATTAGAAATAAACCGTCCTGATTTATATATGGGTGCTATATTAGATCATTATTTGGGCCCCGAAATTAAGTATTCTCAATTTGAAATGGGCCCAAAATTACTGAACCTTCATAATATCTTTGAAGTTGTTGATACTTTGGGTATACCTCGATTGGCTGATATTGATGATTTTGTTTCTTTTGTACCCAATGAAAAATGTGTCACTAGCTATTTATTAGAATGGTTGAAAATATTTGAATTAGATGATAAGCTTATAGATGAAGTGCTGGTAACTGAATATGAGCTGAAGCTGTTTAAAACTACAAATGAAACTATCGAGGAACAAAATATGGTTCATACTATTGCTAAAGCAATTGAAATTGAGCGAAGAGATCTGAATACTTCACTCAATGCATGTGTTATAAATGATCAACAACTGGCTATGAAAACTACTCCTGAAATTGAGAACCTGGATACCTCAATGGATTCTATTATTACCATAAATGAACAACAACTAAATGCTTCAGCTGGTTCAATTATAACTGTTAATGAATGCATGGAACTGAAGAATCATGATCCAAGCCCTCTGACTGGTCAATCAATTGAATCTAAACCAGAAAAAATAGATGCTTCTATTGAACAAGTAACCTCTACTAACCTGATTGAAATTGAAAATCACAGTGAGGAATTGTTAACCACGCCAACTGTTGAACTGCGTGATAATTATGAAAAAGAACTCGAGGAATCTAATAAATCTATTTCTACAATTGATGAGCGAAAATGTCTGCCCAAATTAACTACTGAATTGAATACTTCATCAGATGAATTAATTGATCCTATAAACAATTTGTCTATTTCAATGCCTAATAAGACCATCGATAATGAACCCGGAAATAATGTTAATTATAAACCAGAGGAAAATAAAATAGAATTCAATAGTTCACCGAATAATCAAGATGTATTAGATAATTCTCAAGATTCCCAATTGTCAAAGGAAAATACTATTTTACCAAGTAATGTTGAAGAAATTAAGGACAATCAAATTACTCCAGAAAATCTTGAATATTGTGATATTAATACTTCTTTCAAACAAGATACAACTTCAATGACAAATTACTCCCACAACTCAGTATCTTCCATCAAGTCAGCCAACGATGCAAATGAAATTCCAATTGCCACTTCCTCACCAAGAAAATCCAAGACAGCTAATCATAATATACCTCATAGAATTGATGCATCAAAGCTCATTTCAATTCTTGATGCCCAAATTAAAACTTCTGCTTATATAACTCAGAAATTTTCTCCTGACACTATTGAACAATATATTACTAATCTGCATGAATCGTTTGATTTAGTGAAAGACGCACTAAATGGTGATATTAAAGAGAATGTTGATACCCAAATATCTTCAGTTTGTAAACAGATTGTAAGTTTACAAGACAATCTAATTAAATTTGACCATTTAAGATCTACAATCATTGTAAATTTGGAGCTGGCTCCAGATCAACTTAATGAAGAGATGGATGTATCATTTGAGACACTAATTGCATCACTTGAACATTTTTCAATGTGGTCACTGATGGGTATTTGCTTATTAGCATCTGAATTCATAGAATCAGAAATGTATGAATTGGAACTTGACGTTGCAGCTCAAGATAATGAAGCATTGGCTGCTATCCAAGATGAATTCGTTAAATTAAATGAAACCCTTCGAAATTTGAATGAGACTTATCGAGAATTAGATGTAAATGGGTTCATTTCCGAACTCAAAACTCATACAGCAAATATAAAAAAAAGAGTTTGGTCGCCTCCAAATTTCAGTAAAAAATTAGATATGTCAATTACAAAGAGTAATAGCGATTTCAGTATCTGTTACTCTGATAATAGTGCTATTAGCTCATTATTTGACAATGCGAAAAGTTCTATTAATAATGTAAATAATGATTAATGATAATAATTGCAATTGATTAACTGTAGATAAAACATGGATATATAAAACTACAATTACAACTGAAACAAAAAATGATTCCTTCTAAATTCGTAACATTAACCCTATACAAACTGGTCTATAAGTATAACCCTTCAAGGTTTTCTTCCACTTTATTTTTCAAAATTCTTTCCTTTGCTTGCCTGAAATCATCTGCCTTGACTTGCATTCTTCTTTCTCTTAATGCGAGCAAACCTGCTTCAGTACATACAGCTTTAATATCGGCACCAGAAAGATCATCCTTTTGATTGATAATTTCATCCAAGTTAACATCAGATGCCAAATTCATTTTCAGAGTATGAATCGAAAGAATCTTTTTCTTGGTATTACCATCAGGGTTTTCAAATAAAATCTTACGGTCAATTCTACCAGGTCTAATAAGAGCTGGATCTAATGACTCTATTTTATTAGTTGCCATGATAACCTTGATATCTCCTCTATCATCGAACCCATCCAATTGATTTAAAAGTTCCAACATAGTTCTTTGGATTTCTCTTTGACCACCCAGACTAGAGTCATAACGCTTAGTACCAATGGCGTCAATTTCATCAATGAAAACAATCAGAGGGGCATTTTCAGATGCAATTTGAAAAATTTGACGACATAACCTAGGACCATCACCAAGATATTTTTGAATAAGTTCCGAACCTACAATACGGAAAAAAGTTGCGGAAGTTTGATTGGCAACGGCTTTAGCAAGCAATGTCTTACCAGTACCTGGGGCACCATAAAGAATGACACCCTTCGGAGGTTTGATCCCCATTTCTTCGTATAATTCAGGATGGGTAAGTGGCAATTCAACTGCTTCTTTTATTTCTTGAATTTGTTGTTCTAAACCACCAATATCTGCATAACTTTCAGTGGGCAGTTTATCAAGTTTCATCACAGAAACCATTGGATCGGCATCATCTTGTAAAACACCTACAATAGAAACCGTTTTATGATGAAGTAAAACCAGACAACCTGGCTCTAATAATCCTTTATCGACGAAGGACATAATTGAAACATAATATTCTGGACCTGCCGTCAGAGAAACAATGGCATGATCGTCATCAATAATTTCTTCCAAAGTTCCAATCAGCATTGGATATCCTCTAAGTTCATCCACTTTTTCTCTTTCTTCTACTTGGCGAGCTTCAGTAGGTTGGAATGCTTCTTGATTAGTGACGAACTCCTCTTCAAGGAGCAAATGATCCTTAATTCTTTCTAATTTCAAAAGCTTAAGTTTACATCTTGTATTAGGAAATACTGAAGGTAATTTCTCGGCTGTATCCGGTCCCTTTCTTTTCTTCTTACCAAACTTCAGTTCAACTGGAGGTTCATACTTTGGCTTCTTCTTTTCTTCCTTCTTTTTGCCTCCAAAACCCTCATCGGGCATTCCAGATGGACCTTGACCCTATATGTTAGTATATACCATTGAATTGAATGACTTTTACTGGCTATCAAGCCTTGTATACGAACCATTTTGCTTTAATCGATAAGTGTTTGAATTCTATTTAAAGAGAATATGATAATTGACAATTCGCCACTACGCAGCCATAAGTGCAGGATGAGTTTTGAAGGAGGAAACGAAAAGCAAAAATAAAACAAATTAAAAGAAAAAATTAAAACTAAAAACCATAAAAATAAATATATACAACAAAATCATACTACTGAGGCACCCACATAACTTGCTGTGCTCTGAATTATAATGAGAAATGGGCAAAAATGGGCAAGAAATTGAGAGAATAGATGTTTATTATTATTATTATTATTTTTTTTTTCATTTGCATTTGGATAAAACCAGTTTACAGTATTTGAATGATAATTTCTTAAGATTGAAAAATTGCGAATTTTGCAGCACTAAAAATCTACTTTACCAAGCTCCTTAACCAATGAAATCAATTTAGGAGGGTTTGCTCCCACCATAGTTTCGATCTTGGAACCGTTTTCAAAAAAGATGCAAGTGGGCATAGCAGTAATACCATATTCATGAGCAATATCTTGTGCTTGATCTACATCCACACGCCCAAATTGTACTTCTGGAGCCTTTTGAGCGAGACCAGCAAAGATTGGCTCGATTGCTTTACAAGGACCACACCAAGTAGCATAAAAATCAATGACTGATACTTTTGGGGCACCAACAAAGTCTTTGAATTGCTTCAAATCTCCAAGCTCTTTGACACTAGAATTGTATCTTACAAACATACGTCTCAGCACATTGACTGAAGTTTTCAAACTAGTACGAAACATTTTAAGAGTTGGTAGAGTTGGGATATATACCTTGATTACCGACTATCAACACTAAAAGATTTGTGAGTTATAATTTTTTAAATTACCTAATCATTGCAGGAACGTTAAAAAAAAGGTGGAAACACGAACTAGAGTAAAAAAAAAAAGAAAAAAAAAAAAAACAAATTAAGAGAGACAAAAGACAAGAACAGCTTTTTAGACTGTACTGCATACATTTTAAATATATACATTATACATCATCTCATCGCAGATTTTTCAATCTACTATCAAACATGGGTTCTGCTTTAAAACGTAGTGCCTCTAAGGTCAAAAACAACAATTCAAAGAAGGCTAAAGTTCAAAAGACCAAGCCGGTTGAATCTCTGTCAGAAGAAGATGAATTAGATATGGAAGAGCAATCTCCTGTCGAATCAGACGAATCGGATGCTCTTGACAATGTTAATGATGACGATGAATCAGATGAGCTTGACTCTGGATCGGACGATGAAAAAGATAGTTTAGATGAAGATCTGAGTGATGACGAAGAACAAAAGACTGCAGATGACAAACCTGTTGATCCTAACAAGAAGTCATCAAAGGAGCAACACGCAGAGCAGAGAAAACTTCTTAGTGAAAGAAAACTCCAAAGAAAATCTGGTCAAGAAGTTCAACAAATCAAAAATATCTGGGAAAAGCTTAGAGTAAAGAAACCAACTCCTCCAAAAGAAATTCGTAACAAACTTTGTGATGAGATGTGGGCTCTTGCCAAAGATGTCATTGCAGATTTAGTTTTAAAGCATGATGCACTGAGAGTCGTTCAAACTTTAGTCAAGTTTGCTTCTAAAGAACGTAGAGAAGATATTGTCAAACAATTACAAGGGTCTTACTACCAACTTGCAACTTCTTCTTACGGTAAATATCTTTTGGTTAAATTACTCCATTATGGATCTAAAGAACTGAGAGCTTTAATTGTTAATGAACTTCACGGTAAACTTAGAAAGCTTATGCGTCATAAGGAAGGTGCTTATGTTGTTGAAGATTTATATGTTTTATACTCTACTATGGAGCAACGTCAACAAATGATCAGAGAATTCTGGGGGGCAGAATATGCCGTCTTCAAAGAATCAGGTAAAGGTAAGTCTGTTTTAGATGTTTGCAATGAACTGTCTGAAAAGAAGCATCTTATTATGACCAATCTTAATGGTACCATTGTGGCTTCAGTGGAAAAGGGTCTGACAGGTTTTCAAATTCTTCATGCAGCCATGAAAGATTATGTTACCATATTGTTGGACAATAAAGAAGCAAACGATTCTAAAATTAGAGAGTTTATTGAATTATTAGCTGAACAATTTGCTGAATTAGTTCATACCAATGAAGGTGCCGATGTTGCCTGTAAACTTATCTCTGTGGCCACCGCTAAAGAACGTAAAGTTATTATTCGTTCCCTCAAACAGCATTCCACTGAATTAGTCAAAAATGAAAATGGTAACGTTGTTTTAATTACTTTATTCATGACAGTAGATGATACTGTCTTGTTGCATAAGACTTTTAATGCCGATCTTTTCACTGATGATCTTCTTCCTCCTCTTCTTCAAGATAAGTTTCTGAGAAGACCATTACTTTACTTAGTCAAAGGACTCGATGGTAAGTATTTTGCTCCAAATGTTAAGAAACTTTTGTTGGAATATGAAAGTCTTGCCTACTCGGCCCATACCAAGAAGCCTCAAGATCAAAGAAGGAAAGAATTATCTGATAAAGCATTACCTCTAGTTTACCAAGTATTAATTGATTCGGCTAAACCAGACTTTAAGTTTCCTGACCTTTCTTTGAGTCATACTTTATCGCTGAATTTGGCTGCTCAAACTATTTCTGAAATTCTTTTAGTTGAAAATGATTCAAAAGATCGTCTTAAAGTTATTGATGAAATCTTTAACGTTACCGTTAAAGGGGATGTTTTGGAAGATTATCATTTACTTAACAAATCTCAATTTACTTCTCGTTTACTTAAAAGTTTAATTCAAGGTAAAGAATTTGCTTGGGATAATGAACAAAAGAAGTTAATACGAAATGAAGATGCCAAATTACCAGGTGTTGGTCTTGATTTTGCTTGTAAAGTTGCCGATGAAGTATTAAAATCAGTAGATTCTTGGATCACTGGTCAAGGTGCTTTTGTTTTAGTATCCACACTTGAGGTTTTGCAATTAGCTGGTAACAAGAAAGCTAATGAATTAAAGAAGGCTTTGAAGAAAGTGAAAAAGACTTTACAAGAAGATGAAGATAACAAAGGTGCTCAATTGTTGTTGAAACAAATTTGAATAGATTGCATAGACATAATATACAAGTGAAATTTTTACTGATATACATATATATTTATATATAAACGTAGCTATTTTACAATTCAAACATTTCTTCGTCTAATTCTTCACCTTCACTATAATCATCTGAATCAGATGTACTAACTGATTGGTTCCTTTGATCATCATCATCAGACTCTTCATAATTACTCTCTTGACCTAATTCATCGTCAGTGGTTTCAATTACTTCCTCATATTGAACAGTTATAGCCAGTTCATCAACATTATCCCATTCTTTAAACCATAACAATTTCTCACCACATTTCAAACAATAATCATCACCATCGTTAGCGATAGCGTTGAATCTTGTTGCTATACAAACATAGCAATAAGTATGACCACAATTTGTCACATATGGGTTTGTTACAGTGACGTTGGGTCTATTTTGCACAATACATACAGCACATTGCAGCTCAGGAACATGTTGATAGACGATCGGTTTTTCTTGCTTATTAGGAACCAATTTATTGGCCATTCGTCGCATTGCTTTTAATTTCATAAAGGGGAGAATGAATACCAAAAATTCTGTCATGACGTTCCATACAAGTTGCCTATTTTGGAATTCGAAGTTGACGTTGTTCCCAGTGAATTTCAATAATTCAGATGCTATAGGGGTTAAAGATATCCCAAGTATTCTATGAGTCAACAGAGGATAATTCCCATTTAATAAGAAAAGAATAAAATTTATTGAACTTGCCAATTTTAATGTATTATTTAACTTGTTTAATATAATATCCTTGTGCTTGATCACAAAATTTTTGATTTTGTTGATGATTCCACCATTTATTTGTCCTTCATTGATGTCAGTAGCATATAAATACAGCTGTAATCTGTTGTACAAATAATCACCAATCAAAAGTCCCATAAGTAAAAACCTGGTGTTGTGAGAGATTATTTTCCCACTCTTAAAGTTGGAAAGTTTAAGATTTTGAAGTTGTAATCCATAGGAAGTGCCAGACTTCCAAATGGTTAATCGGAAAACAAGGAGATTAAGTAAAAGTGTCCAAATTTCGGGGTTCAGAGTATAAGTCCACCATGATGAGCCGTGATTGTCAAAAATTTCAATGAGTTGCTGTTTGAGAAGACCCATCAACTCCAGATCCAATATATGCGCATCAAGTTGCGATACACGAGGTGAAGGGTATGATATGATGGGCATTGTGGGTTGTGGTTGTTTTTTTTTTCGTTTCCCCACAAAAGAATTCGTGAAATGAAGATCCGTGGAAGTGAGAAAACAATTGAACTGAGAATGTAAGCATATTTATAAAAAAAAAAAATAAAAAGGCAAATTGTAACCTGTATATAACTACAGGTTGCTGATGCTGCTGATGCTGCTAATGCTGATGCTTATAGAGCCTTAAGAAATCACAATTAGTCACCTTGTATCATTTTGATTATATCATTTGACATTTCATCAACTAAAACTGATTTTGTACGCAATCCAAGAGTTGCCAATTTTTCTACCACTGCTTGAGCCATATTAAAGTAAGTTTCACCTTTTCCATGCTGCATTAACATTTTTAGTATACGTAGTAATTTGAGCAGAACAACTGGATTTTTAATATAGATATCAAGCTTTTCTTGAATATTTTCAATGATTAACTGCTGAAACATCCCCTCTCTAATATACTTCAGAGCGGATATAAATTTCAAATAAGTATCTAAAGTTGACTCAATACTCAGAGCTTTATTTAAAATAAAACCGGAAACAAAGCAATTCACCACTTTTAAAGATTCAAAATTTGGCTTACATGGATCATTTTGTTGATACCATGCCCAAATCAGATCCAATGCATTCAGTTGCCAATAAGGGTCTACTACTAATGATAAATAAGTTTCGAGTATATCACATCGATATAAAATTTGTCTAACTTGACGATCACAATAAACCAATTCACAAACTATTGGTAGAACAAATTGTCTAAAGGGTAAATTAATTTTCAGAAGTGCCTTGAGATTATTAACAACACCAAGATGAACCAATTCTAATTCTTTAGCATGATTTAAATAGCAACAGTTGTACATAATTGGGCAAAGAATATTGGTAACTTCTTTGTAATGTGGAGTTTGAGGTGTAAATTGAGTTAATAATTCAGCAATGAACTCTAAAATATCGGCAGCGTATAATTTTCTTAAAATATCCAGAACACACAGCATAGATTTGAAAAACTTTAATAATCCTAATTGATGTTCAAAATCAATTCTTCTATAAATCCGGATTAATAATTTAAATAGATCTGTACTTGCAATACTTAACCTTGCACGAGGTTCCAGTTGACCAAAATATCCAAATATTTGAATAATTTGTTTGGAATGAACTTGTTCTTTATCTTTGGTTAGTCGATTGAGTACAACTGCAAACCAGAAAACTACTCCATATTTAGCTAATATTCGGCAAACGTCACTTTTCAGTCTCGCTAAATCATCTTTACTTAAAAGGGTATAAACAATTTCAATTGCAGTTAATGGGAAATCAGGATGTGCGTCATAATCTTCTTCGGCAAATTTCAGAACAATTTTCAAACCCCCCAGCAGAACGAACATTAATAAAGCTCTATCCAGCTTAAATAAGCATTTAACAAATTTGGCTACCTGATGTCTTATTTGAATTGTAAAAACTGTACTTGTAAAAGACATGAAAACGGGGATCCCACCCAAAAGACAAAAATTTTCTAGTTGAATAATCGAAGATTTGAATATAAAATTCAATATTGCTAAGCAATGGATCCAAAGCTTTTCTTCATGAGGTCGTTCTTGACTTTTCTCTAATAAATCCATTATGGTTAGCATCCCATGTTCTCTAACTAAAACAATATACAGTTCTTGATATTTTTTCATTATATGAAGCATTTTACCTGTTAATCGAGTTAATTGAGACCATACTTCTTCATTATCTGTATCACTTGCATCAACTCTTCTAGTGAATTTTTGTAAAATCATTTCTAATTTGTATTGATTTTCAAGTTCATTCGTATCAAAAGAATCCAATGAAAGATCATCAAATGGATCCTTTTCTTCTTCTTCTTCTTCTTCTTCTTCTTCTTCGTAAATATTATCATTATCATTATTATCATTATTATTATTGTTATTATTATTATTATATTTAATATCTTTGTTATTATTTTCCTTATTATAAATATTCAATTTGGATTTATCATTCTTTATTAGTATTATATTTTCAAAATCTGCTAAATCTTCAAGCTCTTCATCTTTTCCATCAGAAAATTTGTTTAGTAATTCAGTTTTAGATAGTGGAGTTGCTAATTGTTTAATTTTCTTGGATAATTCAATTTGATTTATAGGTAACTCATCCCAATTATCAGTATTATCTTCAGAATATGAATGAATAGACTTCATGTTGTTTGTAGAAGTTTTCACTTGAAGAGAATTGGCAGAAACCATTCTCATTGGTGGTTTTTTAATATCATCATCGAGCCATTTATGTTTAAGTAATAATTTGGCACTTTTACGTAAAGTTGGTTGCTTTTGGAAACACTCCATTAAAAAGCTTTGGGCCATTTGCAGAATTCCCTTGGGTAATGGAGGATGATCATCTGTTCCTATGGCGTGTAAAGTTGCCATTGGGTTTAATTCATGATATGGGGGGCGAGTAGTTAATAGTTCAATTATTGTTGCTCCTAAAGACCAAATATCCAGAGCTGTGCATATACCTTCACCACCCAAAACCGTTTCTGGGGCCATCCAGTTCGGGGTTCCAACTACCAGAGTATATTCATTTGCTTTTGAAATTTGGGTAGCCACGCCGAAATCTGCTAATTTGATTGAATTGCTATCAGTTAACAAGACATTAGCTGCCTTAACATCTCTATGGACCACCCCTTGTTGATGCAAATAAGCCAATCCTTTCAAAATCGATCGTGTATATGGTATTACTTGAGATTCGGGAAGTCCATGGCCCAACCGTTTGTATAATTGACGTAATGACCCACCGGAGCAAAATTCCAAGAAAACATTCAACAGAGTCGATGTTTTCACAAAACCATGATATTTGACTATATATGGATGTTTTAAAATTTTCAACAAATCAATTTCACCCATTATAGTTTTAACGTCATCTGAATTTGGATCTAAAGTAATTTGCTTGATGGCCACAACTTGATTCGTTAATTTATTTACTCCTTTATAAACGCTAGAGAATGCTCCTTTGCCCACCAATTCTCCAAACTCAAAATTCTCCAAAGCATTAGACAGTCTTGTATTGGATGTACTCTCTACTTTCTGTGCCGGTGTAAGTGATATATTAACAGATGGATGTCTTTTATGAGGAGTCTTTGGGGGTAATCGTTTCTTGTGGTTATGAATTTCCTTGGTCAAAGATTCAATATCATGTGTATCTTCCTTTATAGGAGTCATCGAAGCATCAAGTTGTTTCTGTAAACGCTTAGTGAATGGTGACGGTAAGCTTTGCTTTTTGGTATTGAGATTTTGCTGCTGTATGACTTTTTGACTACGTGGGTTGCCAGTGGTGTCGCCAGTGGTGTCGCCAGTGGTGACGCCTTCAATATCGCCAGCACCCCAAAGAACCCCTGATAGTCCTTGGGCAAACTTACAATTTATGATCTTAGAGGTATCCAAGTCATCGAAATCGTGTACGTCGCCTTCGCTGTAGCGGGCAAGCCGTTGGGACCTCTCATCTTTGGGCGGTGGAGCTGTCATTGATTGTGTAAATAAAAACAATGCAGGATTTGCACCCAAAACAACACAGACGAGTTAGAAACAAAAAAAAAAAGCAGAAAAGAAAAAAGCAGCGCAAGGGAAAGAGTAGATGAAGGATACAAATGATGGTGGAAGAATGAATAAGCAAACAATAACCTATACCACGTCAAAATAAAGAAACAAGATCACACGACATATAAAAAAGCAATATATATAATATATCGATATTTATATATATGGATGGCATTAAGCATTAGAAGTGGAGTCGCTACAAGATATAATACTAATACGGAAAATATACGTATTCAGATATTCAAGTATACAAAAAAAATGGATGCTAGAAAATCAGGTTTTAGGTGACGAAATTGATTAAATCAATATGAGCATTTTTCATTTGGAGTGTCTAGGCTATTTGAAATCATAACTTGGTTAATAACTTTCCAGGCCCTTTGTCATTAGAGAAAAGCAACCCCCAAGTTTCGGGAATCTTGTGGAATTTCCCATCCAGTAAATCAACCACAGTTAAAGTAGATTCATTGGCCTTAATTTTACCCTCTTTAATCCATTGAATAATATCTGCAACTGCAGTCGCATATTTTTCGCGATAATCTAAAATTATAAAGCCTTGAACTTTCAATCGATTAGTAATGATTTGAGGCCAATTTAATAAAGCACTCTTCTTGTAATCGTTATAACCAGCAATAGCCCCACACGCAACAATGGTACCAAAAGCTTTGGTTAATGTTAACATGGTATCGAGAATTGAACCCCCGACTCCATCAAAATATACGTCACAATATTTATCCGGTCCCAAAGCGGCTTTCATTTTTTCCCCAAATTTGCCATCTTTGTAATCAACGCAAATATCAGCCCCTAAAGATTCAACAAATTTACATTTTTCCGCCCCTCCAGAGATACCAATAACTTTTTTACATCCGATCACATGTTTCGCTATTTGAACACACATTGATCCCGTGGCTCCCAGGGCCGCCGAAATAACAATGGTGTCCGAGGCCTTCAATTTGGCTACATCCAATAGACCAAAATATGCTGTCAATCCAGTCATCCCTAAAGTGTCAAGAAACATGGTCAATGGTAATCCAATATTTGGGACCTTATTATAAATCATATCTTCATCAACTACAACGTATTGTTGCCATTTCAAATTAGCGTATACTATTTGATCAACTGCGAATTTTTCTGACTTCAGAGCAACAATTTTCCCCAACCCTGAAGATCTCATAGTTTGACCTTCATAAACAGGTGGAACATACATACGCTCGGGATTAATTCCTTTTTGTATCCATGCTCTTTGTGTGGGGTCATTGGATAAATAAAGTGTTTTTACAACCACTTGTCCCTGTTTAAGTTCCTTGATCTCTTTCTCCACAAGTTTGAAAGTAGCATCTTCTGCCTCGAGATTATAGTTCACTTCTTTATAAGGCAGTTTATTAAGAATAAAAGAAGCAGTCTTGATTGGGAAACTCATGTTGTTTTGCACGATATTTATGGTGTATAGTAAATATTATAAATATATTGATGAATATATTTATATTTTATATTTAAAGTTATACTCTTAGAATCAAGTCAAAAATAAAAGTTTAAAGTGCTGGCAGCAAATTTAAATATGCTTTATCGACGCAATTTAGTGCGGGGGTGGTTACCGAGCTTACGCAAAGTACTGATTATAATTTCATTATTTATGAATATTAAAATAATTTTTTCATGCAATACCGTTGAAGTATAATAAGTATAAAGGAACCTATTTAAAGAAATGTAAAAAAGAAACAGGAGTGAATTCGAAAATAAAAAAATACAGTATGAAAAAACCGTTTATTATGTAATCTTTTAATTATAATAATATATTTATGTATATATATATATGAATGAGTTTAATTAATTATAGATAGTTTATTAAGAAGCATGGAATTGCAGTTACCATAAATTCCAATATTGAGTACATTGATTAAATTGTCAATTCACAATTAAACCTTGTGACTTGGATCACCTTCTGGGTATTCACCTTGTGTGGTATTTGAAGAGTTGGACGCATCCATTGATTTTTCGTTTTCAGGTTCCTTGGATGCTTTTTCAGTTTTGGATGCTTGTGCTTCCTTGGCAGCTTTTTCAAGAGCCAAGGCTTTGAAATAAGCATGATAACCATACTTAGATTTTGCTCTAAGAGCAGGACCATATTTACCGAAAACAAATGGTACAGGAACCATAGCAAGAGCAATGAATGCAAATAACGAAGAAGCCCAGTCAATACCAAGTCTTTGATACATTTGAACTGTGAAAAGAGGGAAAACACTGGCCAAAATATAACGTAATAAGTTATTAGCGGCCAAAGCGGATGCAACATTTAATGGAGGGAAAGCCATGGAGAAATACAACATACACATAAAGAAAACCAAAATAAGACCGAAACCAAAAAAGATACCTGATAAAGTAGGACAAATCCAATGAATCAGTTCTCTTGAGGTCCAACCTAACCAGAAAAGGGAGATTGGAAGGAAAATGGAACCAATTTGTCCTAACAAAAGTCTAGTTTCAGGTGGATCCCAAATCATGTTACCATTTTCATCACGCTTACCCCTAGTTCCGTCTGGATTTTTCTTAAAATAGTAGAATTTATCAAGCACAACATAAAATACAACACCAAGCATTAAACCAACACCAACACCAATGAAAGGTAAACCAGAAACACCTTGTTCCATTTTATACACACTTAAGAAAATAATTGGGAAAGCTTCAAAGAAACCAAACAACACTGCAAAAACAAAGGCAATATAGACTGAAAAGATAAGCACAATTGGTTCAAGAACAAGCATTTTCATTGGTTTACCGACGGTAGCTACGAAAAGAGCTTTAGCACTGTAAGAAGGTTTGAAAACTTTGAAGCCTCTCTTCTTAGCTCTATCAGCAAGAATCTTTGCTTTATAAGTTTCTGGTAAAGTGATAACTGGGATGAGAATAAGTCCATAGAACATTAATGTAACCCAGATTGGGAATTTCCAACCTTTAGAAGCAGCGGCAAAATTACCAATAATTGGACCTAAAATAGGACCAAGGAAGGGAGCAAGACAAAACATTGCCATGGCGAAACCCATTTCTTCTGGAGCCCAAATATCTGAAATTGAACCACCAGCAACGGCAAGGGCAGGAGATGCGAAAAACCCACAGAAAAATCTTAAGACTAAGATAGATTGAATATTTGGGGATAAACCAACACCCATAGTAAATAACATAGAGATTGGGATACCTAAAAAGTAAATCCATTTTCTACCAATAATTTCTGATAATGGGGCAGCGATAATTGGACCACATGCTAAACCAATAAGGTAAAAAGTTAAACCAGAAATGGCCAACTCTTGGGAAACATTGAAAACTTCAGTAATTTCACGAACACCGGAAACGTATAAAGAAGAACCTAATGAAACACATAAACAGATTCCGGCAACTGTGAAAGTGATATACCATTTTTTCCATTGAGGCCAGTTTTGAGGGTTAGCAGGGTCATCTGGAGAGTCGAAGGCAAGGTCTTTCGCGTGAATAACATCTTTTTCTTGATTAGATTTATTGGAATGAGAAGTAATTTGTCTTGAGAGTTCTTCGTCAGCCATTTCTTCGATAGTACGACGAGTGGAAATTCTTTCCAAAGTGAATTTACGGTTTAATTCATCTTCATCTTCTTCGTCCAACTGTTGATCAACCATGCCTTGAAATTCTTTCACTGAAGATTCATGGGAATGAGTAGTAGAAAGGTCATTGGATGGAGCAGCAAAAGCATCTTTCTTGGTTGAACCTACAGTACCAGCATCTTCTCTGGAAGCCTTGATTGTAGAAGAGGTTGAAGCGTTATCATTATCAACTTTGGAGTTACGGTTGCTTCCAAGTTCATTTCCTATGGTAGGATGAGGTTGGGCATCAGCAATATCATTGCTTTCGTCGTCTGCAGTTAAGTAGTCAGACAGTTCAGATTGACGACGAGAATTATATAAGTCCTCTTTTGATCCATTAGATATGGCGGAGCGAAGCGCAGCCTCTTCTGAGGCACTAGTTCCTAAAATCCCCATGATAACCTGAGAATTTACTAAAGGAATACAATAATACTTGAAGAAATAAATAACAAAATGGTGCAGCACTGGAAATATATATTAAAAACAAACAAGAAAAAGAGCAGCTGCAAAAGAAAAAAAAAATTTAATATTAATAATAAAAAAAAGAAAATAATACTTTAAAAAAGACAAACGGACAAAAAAAAAGTCTTTACGACAACACCGAGAAGGTAAGAGAACGGACAATAGCAATAATACACAATTACTTGCTTAAGCAGACAAGAGCAATTTGACTTTGGCTAATTCCAAAGAGGTTAAAGAGAGCTTAACACCGTTTGAATAAGCGTATAATATGATTATTAATTGATGATTAGACCACGGATAGATTTGATGAGTAATTAACTCCTGGAGTTCGGCCGAGCCTGTAGAGTTAGCCGCACTACCTGCATCATGGCAGTGAACGGCTTGTTGAAGTCACATATGATTCTAATAGTTGGCAAGATGAATAGTATTACAAAGGACTACCATTTTTATTTTTTTTAGTTATAATAAGGGGGCGATAGGCCCGGTTTATCAAAGAATATTTTGATATAATTATCACAAGCTTAGTTTCTGTGATTATCACAGCCCACCCTGCGGGACCATGTGTAATCTGAATTAAATGAAATGAATGTGTCTCTACAAATATGAACAATGGGAATTTTAGCATGAATGAATAGATGTTTGATTAATCAATGAAAGATTATTAGATGAATGTATTTATTAATTGATGAATATAAATATCAACTTCTCCTGTCAGGGCTAGTTTCTTGTATTATATTTGTATATATATATATATATATAGGTATTCTGAATAATTGTGGGAGATGAGACCATAGTAGCAATGACTACTTATTTGGAGACTACTATTTTTTTTATTTTTATTTTTAATTTTTGTTTTCTATTCATTTAGAAATTTAATCTATTGATTAACCTCACCCAACGTCACTCACATTATTAAATTCTCTATGCTTTTCTTTTTGCTATTTTTTTTCGTTTTGCTTCTTACAATTTTTTACTTATTTCCCTTTTTGCTTTTTATTATTTTTAATCACCCCCATTAGGGAAATTTTTGCAAAAAGACGATCTTTTGTTTATATTTAACTTGGCGCTCGGAGTTAGTGACTAAGTCACAATGTCTTATAAGTGAACTCTATTGACTCTTTCTTTAGATGCACTTACAATAGCTATTCCTGTAGATAGTCTAATTCATTGTATACGTTAAATTACCTTATTTACTTGAGTTTTCATTTAATGCTAGTGTCCGTTTCTCATTATAATTTATAGTGGAAATATTATTTCCTTGTTCAAGCCCGGCTTCCCATCCATAATATGCTTTAGCCCTAAAAAATCCAAACATAAAATTACTGGCAAATAATATACTTATAAATCCAAACATTATACACAAGAATTTGAATCCTAATGGCTCTACCAATGAATTTATAATTACACCCACTGTTTCCGCGGAAATCAGCAGCATATTACCACCTTCATTTGGATTTTGACTCATACATTTAAGCCAATAATCACAATATTGTTGGGTTGCAGGCACCAAATTAGTATCACAATGGTTTTCATAATATGATCTTTTACAAGATGCAATTTGAACCACTATCCCTGCTGCGTGCTGTTGGACCTTATGAGCTATATCGGTCCGAATAGCATTAACAATACAAAATATCAAATAAATTGCATAAGATGAAGCAACCAAATTCAACAGTAATTGAATATATGACGATATAATGTACGGAACTCTTTCGTGAGGGGTTGAATTCGGCAGCCACGGTGCCGGTAATTCGCCATTAATATCTCTATTTACTCGTTGCTGTTGTTTTTCTTCTTCTTTTGCTATTGATGAACTTGTTATATCTTGTTGATACAAATGTTGATTTTGCCCGGGCAGATACAAAATGTCTCGAGCATTTTGTGGGGAGCCATAATAATGATGATGATGTACTTGAACTGGTTGCATATGATGATATGATTCCTTGGGTAAAAACATCGATGCATTGGTGTTAGGTGCGTACGCGTTACGCTTACGGAACAAATATGAGTTTTCGTGGTTAAAATCGCTGGTATTAAAGCTCATGTCCATATCTTTATCCCTTGTCGGTAATTTATCACGCTGCTGTGGCATAAATATAAGACTTCGATCACTACTAGAACTAAATGTACTCATATTTCTTACACTCTCATCGTAAGAATCGTCGTCCTCTTCGTTTTTAGACATTGTATTAGCCACTGGAGGAGGCATAAGTAGTTTTTGGTTGCTCGATAATGCAAATTTGGCTCCTAAATTGGTAGGCGATAATATACTGAAAGTTGAAGCGGAATCACAAGTGGTATTGGCATTGTCGTTATGGTCTTGATCCTGAGATTCATCCTGAATGGTATTCTCGGCAGTATCGTACTCTGAGGGGCCATCAATGGTCTCCAACGCACGCTTAAGGTCTCGTTTGATTTCTGCCTTTTCAACTTCTTGCGGCGTTGCAAAATCTTTACGGGCCCAAACTTTCCAATCAAAAGGGGTGCTTTGATCCATCATTTCTTCCAGTTCTGGCGTCACAGAGTCCATCTCTACATCCATCGGGTCATCCTGAGCTGTGGCAAAGCTCTCGTTGATCGATAACGTCGATAGCAATGTACCTTCGTCGCTGAAAGATGTCTTTCTCATAGATAAGAATTGTAAATAATTAAAATCGAAATTTACTAAATGTAAACATATTAAGATAAAAATAAATAAAAATGAGAAAGAAAAAACTAAAATTAAAAAATTAAAAAATTAAAAAATTAAAAAATTAAAAAATTAAAAAATTAAAAAATTAAAAAACTTTAAAAATAAGAATAATAAAAATATATAATAATTCATTATATGTAGAAAAGAAAAAAAAAAAAAAAGTAGAAAGCGATAAAAAGAATCAAAAATAAAATGAAAATATAGCCCATCTGCTCATCTCAAGCACCAATTTATCATTCCCATCCCAGGACAAGCACTGTCTAAGTGATTTAAACCCAGCACACGCACAAATCTAGTATTTAAGCCAAGGAAGAATGTCTAAACGCAAGAAGACGGAGAAACAGAAAGATTTCGCAAAGAAAAAGCTCAAGCTTGGGAAAACCGCAGCTAAGCCAGATAATCATACCGATACATCGTTTGTTGCGAAAACAATTTCACTTCCAAACCAATCTATAGCTCAAAAGGCATCTAATTCAAGCAAATCTCGCAATAACCAAGAGGTTGATTTGACGCATCAAATCCAATTGGTCAAACATCATAGTCCACAGACACGTACTGAAGTTTTAGGGTTCATAGAAAAGCATTTACCGGAAAATCCCCTGATGTATAAACCTTTAATGACTGCCATTATCCCATTAATTGTGGATTTATCCACCAACGTTCGTAATGGGTTGATACTGTTGCTTACAGCTGCAGCTCAGGCGCTGCCTGGATTATTGGACCTCCATATCAAGGCAATCGTGTTATTTATTCATTCAGCCATGACCCATATTCAATCGGATATTAGAAACTCGTCGCTGAAATTCATTCAAATATTGGTCAAGCATTCACCTAATCTGTTAGTTAAAGGTCATTTCGTTAAGACGCTCAAATGTTATTTTTCACTTTTGCTGTGGCCTTTAAAAGATGATAAAAAATCAATCCTGTTGGCTATTACTACAAGTGCTTCCACAGGAGGAGCCACTAAGAAGGCGCGGATTCACCATTTGAATATTTTAAAGCAATTTCTTGAAGTTGCCCTTTTCCAAAATTCTCGCGACACTGCATCTATAATCAATGCTGCAAACACTCTCATGATACATCCATTATCAGGTAAGTACCTCTTGCCCACTGTAAGTGGCCAGTTTGTTCCTTATAAACTTTTCGTTAAAGAATTGAGTTCAAGAGAAATGGAACTGACTCTGCCCGGTGAAGTAGACGATGGCAGGCTAACCTTGGCTGATTTGACTACTTTCAGTACCGATGATTTGACTTCTAGAAAGCGGGCTTTCATCGATGTGTTTATGGTTCCAATGCAAACCAACTTGAAGAATTTGATGAAGGAAGGTGGTGAAGTTGGGCGTGAAGCTAAAAATCTTTGGGATCTCATTGCTCGAGTGCTGGAGGACCAAGAATCAACGTCAAAATAGAATAATGGCACATATAGCATGACAGACATTTTTATCGTAGTTATTATCTCTGTAATGAGAAGCTGTGGGGCGAAGATCGTTTTTTTTTTTCTTTTTTTTTTTTTTTTTTTTTTTTTTTTTTTTTTTTTTTTTTTTTTTTTTTTTTTGATACTCATGATTCTTCTTTTTCTGGTTCAAAAATGTTCAAGTGTTTTTTTTTTCAGTTTCATACAAAACCCCAGATGTTTGCTAGAACTTTGAGGGCCGTTTGTCGAGCTCTGACCCCAGTTGTCAGCGTTCGCTCATGCGCAATGCAATACCGTCATATCAGCATATCACCAGTGTTAATGGCCAAGGGGAAAAAGGCCAAGAAAGGCGCTAAGCAAGAACCAGAGGAAAGTGGATCAGAAGGTACAGAAAGTCTTGCATTAGATTTTGACAAAATCAGCCAACAATATCAAAGTATAATGGATAATTTTAAAAAGCAAGCGGTGGAAGCCAAGATTGGTAAAACCAGTCCGACATTATTTGATAAATTGAAAGTGGAAACTGAAAATGGGGTTGTACCATTTACCCAAGTGGCCCAAACCACGATCAAAGGAGGAAGAACGTTTATGATTAGTGTATTTGATGCTGCTGATACCCAGGGAGTGATCAATTCCATATTAGGTCTGGGGCTTAACATGAATCCTGTAAGGGATTCCCAAAATGAACAAACGTTGAAAGTTCCTTTACCGCCTGTGACAGTGGAAAGTAGGAAGGATAATGTCAAGCACTTGAAAGAGGTTTATGAAGAGATGAAAAACGGTAAGAAAGGATCTTTTGCCAAAGTGCGAGCCGATATTAAAAGTTATATTCAAAAGCACACCAAAAAGAACAAGAAATTGACCGATGCTGAAAAAGCATTAGAAGCGGAATATGAAACTATGCACAAGAATTATCTTGTGAAGTTGAGCGAAGCTTTTAAGGCAGCGGAAAAGGCTATTCTCAAATAGATCTCTTTAGGTAAATATATATATATATATATATATATATCAAAATGTGGCGCTGCTATCGATGAATAAACGTTTATGATATTTTCCACACCAATGAATGATCTTTAATGCAGCTTTAACAAGATTTTGAGCAGGAGTGTTTGGTAATGAACAAAGACAATAAAATTCGTATGAACTATTAGAGATGGTGAGTCCTATTTTAGTGCTTTTGTCATTTGTAAACCGGATAAACGATATTTTCTTATCACCAGCAGTAATTGAGTTTGAAATTGATGATTTTAATGGAGTAGCTTGAGAATTGTAGAGAAATGAATAATTACAAGCCAATTGTAAGATGCAATCTATAGATACATCGGTTATTTCACTAGCAACAAATTGTTGACAATGTTTCAGTTTATAGATAAAATGATCAATCAATTGAACTTTTATATCATTAGTAATAGATATAGTTGTATAAGTTAGTTCATGCAAAATGGAGAGTTTCATAAATTTCTCGGAAATGACTTGAGCCACTGTTTGAATGGCAAAAAAGGAATTTTTATTGCTACTAAGTAAAGCGATGGTTACCCCATTGATGGTTTTCAAGAAACAGTATAAAAATCCATGATTATTGAAATGAGGCATACAAATCGGAATCCATAAATCATCGGTTGTCAGTTGTTGTTGTTGATTGGCGATCATTGAAAGTAAAATTTTAATATCTTTATTAATTAGATTGTGAACTTTGGGCTTTATGGCTGCCATGATTCTCCCTTTATAAAGTAAAAATCCAAATAACAAATCCTCTGAATGTTTGCGAGAATCTAGGAGAATTGAATTCAAATTTTGTCTTGTAGAATGTCTTATTTTGCAACATGAGAGTGATGATTGTAAAAGTTCGCATATAAACATTTGAAAACCTTCTTCATCGGTTAAAATATTGGACTCGCTATCTATATCAAGTCCATAAGTAAGTTTCATACACAAAGAATCCAAGTTATGAGAATCCAATGGAGTTAATACTTTACGAAGATCATAATTCATTCTATTTTTAAAATTTTTGTCTATTGTTGATTTCGAAATCATGGATATCAAATAATCATATAAGGTATTCAATTGGTTATGTAAAATCGAATCTTGATACTTTATATCGAATTTCTCGTAAGCAATCTTGGAAATTGCCACCAAGATAATTGGCGACTTGTTTAGCACCACCAATTTCATATCATTATATGAAATGCTTTTGATTTTATCTGATGATGTGGTCAAAGTAGTGATAAGACCCATATAACCCAACACCTCTTGATCTGATCCATTCATCAGATATATTGGCTTACCTGCGGCTGAGAAAATGAATACTTGCTTTAGCTTGTGGTTGAAAAACAGGTCATCTTTGGACAACCGAACGTGATCCAAGTTCTCGGGGACCCGGTCGTATTCGTAGATGGTTCCAGGATAACTTTTTGAAGGATGAGGGCGGATCAAATTGGAAAAAAGGTGTTGTAAATCTTCTTCTTGGTCTTCTTCTCCCCTTTGATAATCAGAAACAGAGTTGTAAATTGACTCTGCGTCTTGGGAAGAGTGTATAGGGTCATGACTAGTAACTGTTTCAAGATCCACTGCAGTGGTGGGTCCACTGATGTAATTGGACGCTCCTTCGAGCCAAGAAAAGGGTAAAGGCCTCTCCATAGGAATATATATATATATGTATATCTAATGTATAGATAGTGGATCAATAAAATTTTTAAAAAAAAAAATTGAATTAAAACTTAAAAATTAATAGATAGGAATAAATAAACAAATAGATAGGAACTAATAGTGATAGTGGAATAAATGGTGATGAATAATAAATGATAAATGAAACAGATTAATATAAAGGAACCAGTAACATAGTAATGAGCGATAATTTTGAAAAAAACGGTATTAGATAATAAGACTAATAATGGAAATATTTGTATACGATAGGATACTAAATGCGCGCATGTATTCTATTTACCCTTAAGAAACCAATACCATACCAAAAAGACAAAGAAAAGCAGTAAACCAGCTACAGGAGCATATTTGCGGATCAAGGCATCGAAGTTAATTTTTTGCGCGTGCTTCCTATACTTGATTGAATCGTTCCTCAAGGACAGTGAAAGATCACTCATTTTATCCAAGGAATCACCTCTATACAACAAATCTTCAATATTTTTGGTCATCACTTTTTTGACATCGGCTAAATCATTATTAAGTCTATCCAAGTTCAGTTGGGCTCGTTGATCCTGGTAAAGTTTCTTGGTTTTCGATAAGAAAATATCAAACAGCAGAAATCCAAACGGTCTTGCTCCTGGCAGCAATGCTTCTTGCCCATGCGAATGTTGGAATTCATGGCTCACTTCTGAAAGGTACAGAAATGCCAATTTCCTCGGATACAGTTTATCACAAATGCACATATAGATGATCAGATTTTGGATCAAATAATCAATTGTATACGCTCCTGATTCAATTGAAGCCTGTGGTTCAGAGTTAGGGGTGATTCTCAGGATAATGAGTTTGCATTTTTTCTTTTGTTCTAAGAGGGATGCATCGTTGTCGTCGTCGACTGATCCACATAATGGAAGAGCTATGTTAGTAGCGGGAACACACCAAGATTGTAGCAGGAACAAATTAAGGATCAAGAATCGAAAATACGAATCAAGTGTCAAGTGTCAAGTGTCAAGGGATACCTGGAAAATAGTTGGATATTTGTAATCAAATAGTTGTCATATACCTATTAAGTGGTAAAATCGTTAAATAACCCCAAAGAGCTACTAAGTAGTTGTCAAATCGTTTTCAAAAATGTAATGAATTGTTGCCAAATGGCCCCAAATGGTAGATAACTGGCGAGCTGGTAGCTAATAACTAGCAATTCATAGTGATACACTCTTGATACGTTATACATCGAGTTTTGGACCCCCTACAAACTGTTTGCATATTACGTATGTATATTTCCTAACCGTTCACACACATGCAACTCCAAATCTGGTCATACATACCATCATATCTATAAATCAACGTGGATTTGATCATTTTGTTGTTCTTTTCAGGTACCGCAAGAAAGATAAATAGAGTGTATATGGGGGGGAGGCTTTATGTAATTTGAATTTTTTTTTTTTACTTCTTTTTTTTTTCTTTTTTTTTTTCTTCTTTCTTATCCCAATCAAACTCATCTAATCATTAGCAACTGTGTAGAAATATACCACAGACTATTCAAAGACCGAGATGGATTTGTCGGGACTTTCTAATACATTGCCGCCAACATTGTCGCCGACCAAACCTCTGGTGGATGATTTGAGTGCCGAACTCACTGCAGAATTTAAAAATGCTGCCAAACTGGTGGCTTCGTTGTACTCTTCCAACTCTAAACTGCAAAGAAAAACCGAATTCAGCTCTGCTGCTAAACTGGTAGCCTCTCTTTACCGCTTGACCAATTCTGGGATATCAATGATGCATGAAAAGGGCTATTTGGAATGTTTGGATGACATGTTACAAATAATAAGTGAAGGGGGAGATATAGAAAACTGGGTGCTTATGAGGCGGGCTGAGGTGTTGAATGGGGCAAGCGCTGGTGCTGGTGCTGGTGCTGGTACTGGTTCTGGGTCAGATCAAGAGGAATCAGATGATAAACACAAGAACGAGTCCAAAAAATATGACAAAGCTGATAAATTTGATAAAATAGAGAAATCTGATTCGAAACAACTCCAAGATCTCGATAAACAACACCCGTACTTGGACGATGCAAGTTTCCTTCCTCATACAGACTTTACATTTACACACCCCATGAGATCGGTGGGACCATTTAGGCGGCTGAACCCGCCTCTTCTGGTTCAACATAGCAAAGAACAAATACAACGATTGAAAACAGAATTGCAAATATCCAGGAAACTAGCCCAGTCTAGTTTGCAACTGGATCTGGACGAAGAGCATCAAGATAAACGAAGAAAATATAAATAATAAGCAGTAACGAAGGAATTATATATATGTGTATACATGGATATATAGATGTATAGATATATAGATATATAGATATATATATAAATGATGAGATAAATGATCCATGAACAAAATTAAGTTATTGAACTTGGCTAATAAGCAAATAAACCATCGGAATTATCACCATATTCAAGTTCGCCATCTGATTCTTGATCAGAAGAGGAATCATCATCATACTCATCGGAATCGGACATCCCCACGGCATAATCATCGTCATCACCAGATACGATACCTTCCAACAGTAAAGTTACAAGAGTTTCACCTTTAGCTTGAGTTCCACGAGCAACTTCAAGGGTCAGTTCAACGTAACAGTTAGTTAACCTTGTCTTTTCCTTGATGATGGCATTTTTACCAATAATACAATTTTCCAATTGTACATCATTCTCTATAATCACACCATTATGTACCACCGAACCAGTTAATTTGACCCTACTACCAATTTTACAGTCTTTACCCACTACTGATCTTTTAACGGTTGTTTTATCACCCAAAACTGTTGATTCAGCCACCATGGAATCGTGACCTATACTTTTATCCTTAGGAGGGGCACCATGTCTTTCTTGAGCTTGTAATTGCATGAAATACCGATTTGCTTCCATATAAACGGGTAAATTATTAGACCTAAAGAATGTGGCTTGCTTTGGGAGAATAAACAACCCAACAGTTTCCAATTCCTTTCCTTTCTTCCAAGATCTTCGAGCAAAATCACGAATAATCTTATAAGCAGGGCGATGGCGTAAGTACAGTTCTGAAAATTCAGTGGCTAATGTCTTTCTAATCATATCCACATCACCAAAGAAAATTCCTGAAGGTAATAATTGACAAGAAATCGATGAGTTTGGGTATCTCCAAGACATTTGGGTACGAATATTTAACGCCTTATTGTATATGACATCTTCATTGGTAAAATAATCCAATAATCTGTATTGGCCATCTTCAGTGTCAGTGTAAACAGTATAATCTTTGCGGAAAATCTTATGCTTTTTATCGTCAATAGATAATTGATTCTTATAAGTTACCACCAATCCAGCATCAGTAGCACATCTAGCTCTATAGGCTTCAATTAAGACTTGAGGCGGTAAATTAGTAATGAAATCACAAGGCAATACCACAAAATGGTTTTTCTTAATCAAGGATTCAGAAAATAATTGATGAAGAATAGGACCAGTGAGTTCATCGTTATTGGTAAAAATGGAAATCCTGGGTTCAGGACACTGTTCTGCCAGCTCCCTATTATCCTTTGATTGTCTATCGGTTCTTATCTTTTCATATTCTTCAACTTGATGCTTGATTTCTTCTTGCTCAAGCTCGTTGCAAACAATAGTGACATAAGGGAACACTGCCTTGTCACAATAGTCAAGTACATACTCGATCATGGGTCTATTGGCAACCGGAAGTAATGCTTTAGGTGTACCCGTGGCCCTGGCCTTGGAAAATGGCACTAATGCCTTCCCTTGGCCACATAATATGATGGCGTGAAACTCCATTGGTGAATCTTGAGAAACGAAAGATGAGGCCTGTATGTAGGCGAGCAAATCTGAAACCTGTATGGATGGATGGAGAGGGAATGTGAGGGCCTGCATCTTAGCCAGCACCTTTCCTTCTTTGCCACTAACTACATCATGGCAGAAGAAGACCCCCTTTTAGCAGCATTAAATAAGGATAATGAAGGATCCAGCGTTGTTCAAGAGTCCAGCGACCCTGAGCGTGAAAGGGCGCTTCGCAAGTTCAAAGATAAGCTTGTAGAACACCGGAAATGGGATGCTCGTTTGAAAGACGTTAGAATGTCGATTCGAGATCTCAATAAATCGTTTGATAAGACGGAAAATGATATTAAGGCGTTACAACTGGTGGGACAAATCATTGGAGAAGTTCTTAAGCAATTGGATGATGAAAGATTCATAGTTAAGGCATCTCTGGGGCCACGGTATATTGTTGGTTGTAGAAATACGATTAAGAAAGATTTGTTGAAAAATGGAGTCCGAGTTTCATTGGATATGACTACTTTAACGATTATGAGAATTTTACCTAGAGAAGTTGATCCATTAGTTTATAATATGACCACTTTTGAACCGGGTGAAATCTCTTTCAATGGGATTGGTGGATTAACTGATCAGATTAGAGAACTTCGAGAAGTTATTGAATTACCATTGAAAAATCCCGAATTATTCACAAGAGTTGGTATTAAACCTCCTAAAGGAGTATTATTATATGGTCCTCCAGGGACAGGTAAAACTTTATTGGCTAAGGCAGTTGCCGCTACCATTGGAGCAAATTTCATTTTCTCTCCTGCTTCTGCCATTGTAGATAAGTATATTGGGGAATCTGCTCGTCTTATCAGAGAAATGTTTGCCTATGCTAAAGAACATGCACCGTGCATCATTTTCATGGATGAAGTTGATGCCATTGGTGGTAGAAGATTCAGTGAAGGTACATCAGCAGATCGTGAAATTCAAAGAACCTTGATGGAATTATTAAATCAAATGGATGGTTTCGATACCTTGGGTCAAACAAAAGTAATTATGGCCACCAATCGTCCAGATACTCTTGATCCTGCATTATTGAGAGCTGGGAGATTGGACCGGAAAATCGAAATCGGTTTACCTAATGAAGCTGGAAGATTGGAAATTTTCAAAATTCATCTGTCTAAAGTTGCCAAACAGGGAGAATTCGATTTTGAGGCAGCAGTTAAGATGTCAGATGGATTCAATGGAGCTGATATTCGTAATGTTGTTACAGAAGCAGGTTTTTTCGCCATTCGAGATGATCGTGATTATATTGTTCAAAATGATCTTATGAAGGCAGTAAGGAAAGTGGCAGACGTTAAGAAATTGGAAGGTAAATTAGATTACGAGAAATTGTGAGAGTAGAAACTAGATTTTCATAGCAAAAAAAAAATTGGAAAGTTAAATTTGGGGGATCCTCAATAAACCTTTAAATTCAATTTTTTTTAATAAATGTACAACTTAAACGATATTTTGAAAGTAAATATTTAGTTAGTTTATTATTTATTTACAGGTTATTGATCTTTTGTTGAATTTCAGCAAAGTGTGGGGTCTTAATCTTCAGTAAATCATCCAAATGAGCCAACAACAGAGGATTTTCAATTTGATTAAGATGACTAGCCATTTTCTCACCAATGTAGTTTTTAATTTCTTCAGACAAAGGCATGAGTTTCTTTTGATGTTGTTCTTGTTGTTGCTGAGAAGCCTTCTTAGCCAAGTAAGCCCGTTGAGCTTCAGTCAAAGGCATATCAGGAGCACGCATAACTCTGGCTTGGTATTCCAGTAAGAATCTCTTTTTATGTTTAGAGTAAGGGTTTCTTAATTCGGATAACATTTCCACAGGGACAGGAGGTCTACCAATACTTTGTAACTCATAAGTACGTTCCAAAGCCACATCTTCAGTGGTCAGAAATGAATCTGGTTCAATTTCAATCGGTTTTGGCCATGGAATTTCATATTTTTCATTATATTTCACAAATCGTCTTGGAAGCCAACAACCGTAAAGTTCATCATAATATTTGTCCTTCATGACAATATCTTCAGCCACCAAATATACCAAGTTACCCTTTTCATCTTTATCCTTAGCTGCAAGCTTGATATTCTTTCTAGGAACTGGAGTTGGAAGATCCATCAAAAAAGAAGTTTGCCCTTCCACCCATTGATCCTTTGAAGAAGGAGTTGGCTTGGTGACACCTTCAAGCAAGTACAGATCATTGTCCTTCAAGTATAACAACACTTTGGAGAAAGTCCCTTTGCCTGGACCATCATTAATATAAACCAAATCTTGTTCTACAATTTTGATATCTTGCAATTTGTATTTTTGATGTTTCAACTTGAGTTGATTGGTCAACGAAGGTTGTTCTGGGAAGTTTTTCCTATATTTGGCATAAAACTGCTCTCTTTGGAAGTAAGGGGCCTTTTCCAAGTCAAGAGCTCCCTTTTTAGTGTACCCAGACACCACTGACTTAAGAGGACGACGGAAAGACATGAATGAAGAAAAAAGTGATGGAAGGAGAAATTGTATACAGGGGAGCGAGTTGTAGAGAGAGGGTGTGAGAGTGTGGTGAGAGAGATCTGTGCAGGCAGTACACTACCCGACCTAGCGAGCCAGAGCTAGAGCTAGAGCTAGGAACAAGTAGAGCTTGGTTTGGAGCTTGGTTTAAAGCTGAGTTTAGAGCTTAGTTTAGAGCTTAGTTTAGAGCTTAGAGTTTAAAGTTTATTTTAGGGTATAGGGTTACGCTCGATCTACAGTTATAAGCCTGAGGAGTTTGTAGTATTATGGTACATATCGAGTTTAAAGCTGGCAGTGCGAAATTCGTCACTCAGTACAAATATTGATAAACTCTTGTTCATTAACTAGGTTAGTATTTGATTTCAAAATCATTTTGCGTTGGGTGGGTTTTATACTTACTTTCACCATCTTCATCCAAATCAAATTCGTCAATCATTGCCCTCAATTCATCGTCAGTTAAATTCTCTCCAAGTTCTTTAGACACTCTTCTTAAATTTCTTAAACTAATCTTACCGGTCCCATCATCATCGAAAAGCTTAAACGCCCTTCGTATCTCATCCAATGGGTCTCGATTAACAATTTTTTCCCCAACTATTATATGGTTAGTATATATGACTGCTCATTTTTCCAATTGTGCTCTTTATTCATGGTTTACATACCTGCTTGGAAAAAATTTTCATATGTGATCAAATTGGTATCTTCAGTGTCGTATTCATGGATAATGTCCAACACTTCTCGCTTCAGTAGATCAAACCCTAAGGCCCGGAACGCCACTTTCAATTCATGATAATCCAATTTACCATCATTATTCATATCAAAAAGTGAAAATGCCTCTCGGATCTCTTGCTTCTGCTCATTCAAGAGCTCAACTTTGAGCGAATGGGACCGCTTATTACTAGATGACATGTCGTTTGAAGAACCTGCGCGACTGATCAGGGTGTTTTGTTTATTTGAATATATTTGAATATATTTTATTTTATTTTATTTTATTTTATTTTATTTTATTTTATTTTATTTTATTTTATTTTATTTATACATCTATTTTGATCAATTAGTTATAGTTTGTTCACTTGTGTGTGGGATCCTCCATGTTGACTCTAGGGCAGCGTGTATGGGTCAAGGGGAACCCTGGGATCGTCAGGTACATGGGGGAAACCAAATTTGCCCCCGGTAAGTGGATAGGAGTGGAATTGGATTCTGCAAATGGGAAAAATGACGGATCAGTCGCTGGCCACAAGTACTTTGACTGTAAACCGTTGCATGGGGTGTTTGCTCGACAATCATTGGTGCTGGTGATGGTAGAACAAATACTGAAATCAAGCAAAGACTCTTGTGAGCTTATAGCATCGCTTAAATCCCAAATCAATGCACTTCAATTGCAAATTAGTTCCTTAGAAGCCAAAGCAGAAATGGTTGCAATTGACAAGGATTACTTCCAGCAAACCAATGAGGAGTTATCAAATAAAATTGCTCTTTTAAGCCAACAAAACGCTTCCCTTGAACAAGAGCTTGCGCTACTTCGTGAAGAGCATGACCTCAATAAGCAAATTGAAGATGAAATTCATCTACAAGTAGCGAATGGTTCGTTGGTTTCCTTGGATGCACAAGATTCAAAATTATTAGTGCAGAAAAATAAGAAACTTGAAACTGCTCTTTTAAATTTGCAACATTTATTTGATGAGTTAAAGTTGTCTCATATGGAAGAAATATCCAAGTTAACTAAAGAAACAATTAATAAATCGACTTTTGAAGAATTGAAATTGAAACTTGGTCAGAGTGAAGCTTTAGTATCTGATCTACAAAATCAGTTGGAACTGATGAATGATATTGATAATTTAGTGGAACTGTTAACTTTAGAAAACGATGAATTGAAACTGAAAATTGATTCTCTTGAAGCCACTATTAATGATTTGACTGAATTAACTGAATTGGATAAATCTTTGGAAGAAAATCATAAAGAAATTGAAAATAATTTACGTCTAGAAATTGATAAACTTATGAAAATTATCAAAAAAGATCAACTTCAAATTCAAACTTTAAATGATCAAAATGCTTCCATTGAACAATCATTATCTATTTTGCAAAATACCAATGATCCTCAACTTCAAAGGAAACTTGATACAATTTCATTACAATTGAAAAATGCAAAATTAAATTGCAAATCTTTAAACTTGCAAATTAAAGCAAATTTAATCGAATTTGAAAATGTTAAATTTTTTTTGCAATTTTTGCAATCGAAAAACTTTAAATATTTAAACGAAATTTCATTAGTTTTCAATATTAAGCTATTAATTTCGAAGATTCAATTTTTGCAAACAAATATTCAATTAGATGATAATGAGATGATCACACGTTCTCGAATTCTCAGTAGACTAGTTATATTATTGGAAGGTTTACAATGGAATTGGGAAACTTATTATCGAGAAAAGTTATCCTATGAATTTTGGAATGAAGCAATTAGTAATTTATTGAAGAAAATTGACTATTGCATTGGAAATTTGATTCAAGGAAATTTCTTTTTAGATGAATTTGACTCAATTCAAATTCACCAGCATATTTTAAAGCTTTTAAATGATTTGGATATGGATGGTATTTTTTTGCAAACATATGCTAGATTAATTAAATTACAATTAGACGATTATGAAGGAATCTCCAATTCAATAAAGGAAAGATTGATATCTCAAATTCCTTTACCTTTGTTAAATGATCCACTAAAACCATTAGTATACACTGAGAAACATGAAATGGTTTCAATATACGAAAAATTAGTTGAAACTCCGGGTTTAAATAGTGAAATGGATATTTCAAAATTATTGCAGCAGATTAATTGGGATTACCAAGAATCTGTGGTTCAAACTGAATCAATTTATAATGAAACTTTAATTCTTCATGAAACTATTCAACAAGATTCCCAAGCTGAAGTGCAATTATTAACTTCACAATTGAATGGGAAAGAAATCAAGATTCAAGAACTTGAACAGAATATTGAATTTTTGAAAAACAATTTATCGCTTATTCAAACTAAAAATGATAATACCATAGCTGAATTTAGACAACAAATATCATCTTTGGAAAAAAGTCAAGCCCATATTACTCAAAAATATCAACAATTAGTTGAAGATAATGAAATATTACAGAGGGAAATAGAAGACTTAATGCAATCAAATAAAGAATATCAAGAAGGGAAAACCGGGTTTGATGATATTTTCAAAGAGAAGGAGAATGTTGAGAAACTAGAACTTATATCTGAGATTCGATTATTACGAAATATGGTTAATGAAAGAAATAGAATGCATGATATTGACTATCTGTGGTTGAAAGAACCTATCTATAACTTTAAAGACAAACTTAAATATGAATTACCTTGGAGTAAAGAAATTGAAGCATCTACAAGGCTTCGAAAGCTTGCTAGGGCACCATACGTTACGATAGGAGAAGGTTGGAGAGAAATGCATAAGACTCCCAAGTACATTACCAGCAAATTAAAGGAACAAAAGGAGGCATATAGACAATGTATATAGTATAATGATATTAAATAATAATAATAATAATAATAATAATAATAATAATAATGATAATGATAATAATAAAATTTTCAAATATTACAACATGTTATGCAAATAGAAGGAGTGTGTTATACCTAACCACCAGTGGTTGGGACTTGAAGACTAGATGAATTTTTATAGTTTTGCTTTTGGCTTTTCAAAGGTCTATGGATCTCAGGCTTCTTTGGCCATTTGGAAGCAATATCAATATCTTTAGCAGGGTAGAAGAATTCCAATATCATATATAACAAGATATCAACCACTGCACAAAGTACATACAATTTACCAGCCACTGGGCCACAACAATAGTATTTCTGGAGTCTTTTCACTAAAGGTTGATTCAATTTAGCCAGATTAAGCAGATTATACACATTTTCAGTTCTTTTGGCAATGTTTGCCCACAGGTACATGTTTGCAACCTCCTGGTGGAAATTAGAAGTATCTATTTGTCCCAGGTTTAATTTATCAATAGCTTCCAACGTTGCATTGGTCAATTGGTCGGCATCTGTTTCCAGAAACAGAATCATATGTTGAGGTAAGACTTCTGGGATCCCACCGACATTGGTAGTTACCACGTAAAGTCCACACAGTGCTGCTTCTACGATCACAGTTCCAAATGCTTCAGTTAACAGTGGGTGTAAGAAAATGTGACCTTGTACCATTACATCACGAACTTCTTCATGTTTGATAGCACCTTTAAGAGTAACTCTATCCTGGAGAAAATATTTTTCCCGCATCTGTTCTAAATCTAAGAATTTTGGTCCGTCTCCTGCTACAATGAATTTAACGTTTGGATTCTGGGCACAAACTTGAGGAATGATATCCACGAGTAAATCTGCACCTTTATTGGGGAAAAGACGAGATATAGCCACCACTGTTATTGTGGAAGAGTCTCGTTGAAGATTTGGGCGGAAATCCTTTGATACCACTGCGTTAGGGATCACCGAAACCAATAAAGGATCGATGGAAGCTCTTAAAACCGTATTTTCTTTACAAGTATGAGAAACGCAAATGACATGACCAACGTCAGTGAGGGTGAATTTCAAGATTTTATTACCAAATATCAGAGAGACTGTGGCAAACCCAAACAATGAATGATCGGTGAAGACGGTTTTAAGCCCCATAGTTCTTCCATGCAATATACCTTCATGGCACAAGGACGAAAGAGAGCCATGGCCATGCACAATATCGATTTGTTCACGAATAAAAATATTGCGAAGAATAGGGAGGGCCAGGAACACTGTCGGGGAAATCAGCAGTCGATAAAGGGAAAAGAACGGGATGTAATATACTTTTAACCCGTTGGCGAGCCATCGAACCCCATTTCGATTGCCATACGAATGGGTAATAATGACCACCAGGTGTCCCAAGTCAATGAGTTTCTGTGACAAATGGTATACATGGAATTCAACACCCCCGGGCTGGGGGTAGAAGAAGTCTGTGACCATGGCAATGTTGTAGCCCATGATGTAACACTAAACACAAATAAATGAACCAACAAGACAAATCAACAAGAAAAACACCTAAAGAGAAAGTGCGAAGGCGATAGGGAATATGCACACTGGCAGCCTCAAAGGCAAACCACCAAGTGCATAAGGTGCGAACATGAAAAACCAATGCGACGCTAAAGAGTTGGAAACAAGAGTTCCCATGCAAAAGGAAGGCAAACGGCGCGAATCATGACCGGTCCATGGACCAATGGCTGCAAAATACAACTTCTACAAGTAATCTACTATATATCTATTATACAAAAACTAATCTCACATATATGCATCCGCAGGAAGAGTGGCCACTGAACCTTTAAAATTCTCTATACTTTGCTGGTAATCCCAATGACTTTGTTCACAAAGCATAATAGCATATTGGAAATTGAGCTTTGTTTCTACCAAAATCCGAACAAGAAGCTCCTGTTGCAGCTGGTTCAAGTTAGCCTTGATATCGGCAGGAAGATCGTTTACTGAAGGTGTAGGGGCTCCTGGAACCCCTGGAACCCCTGGAACTCCTGGAACTCCTGGAACTCCTGGAACTCCTGGAGCTCCTGGTACTCCTGGTACTCCTGGAACTGGGGCCAGCGCAAGTGCACCAGCTGGTGCTGGTGTTGGAATTCCCTGTTGTGGAGGCTGAACTGGAGCATTAGCCAACAAGTTAGTCTCCAGTCTCCATGAATCAGGACCAGCGTACAACCGCACTTCTAACAAATCAGAAGCAACAATCATACTACCATTTGGGCCGGGAACCACAACAAAAGTACGATCAAATGATTTCTTGAAAAGAGTAATCTTTTTACGATGACGATTATGTGATCCTCCTGAACTTCGAGACCCGCTGTTTACACTAGACATATCCTCTGGTGGCAGTAATTCTTCAAATGAGCCATGAAGACAGATCAAAATTCCACCAAGAGCTGGGAACAGATGTGCTTCTAAACTATATAATTCTGGGTTGTTCATCAAATCATGACGCGTTTTCGGAATCTGATCAAATGCCTTGGAAATGGCTTGAGGGCCTATGGCTAAGCGCTGTTGCTTTTGTTTCAAAGTTGATACTCTGGTTAAATTACGCAGTTGTGAAAGATAAAAACCAAATGGTTGATCTGTAGGTACATCAGATTGAATATGGGGATGGGACAGATCCACTTGTAACGAGAATTGCAGTTCATTTTGATATAATATCATCAATTCTCTTCTATTATTATCCCATAAGTTTATATAGTTGCTAATAAAAGTTGTTGACACTTCTTGAAGAGTTGAATCTTGGAAAAACATTGCCTGTGGGGAACCAAAAGGGAAAGTCAAATTGGAGATCATTTTCTGCTCATCTCTGACAATTTCTCCGTTTAATACTACAAGTCTTGGGAATTGACGAAGTAATTCATTTTTAAGAGCCATTGGATCATTCATAATTGGATTATTTTGAATCAAAACTTCTCTTAAAAATAGAAACTTATTTTTCCAAGTTTCAAACAGGCGAAGTCGAGATATTTGATTATTGGAAAGAGCCAAGTTTTTCAACTTAGGATAAGTTCTAGGTAAAGCACTTATAGAAGTTAAATCTTGAAGTTTATTGTCGGAAAGATCAATGGAATCAACCAGAAGATTTAATTGTTCAGCGACTTTCATTAAGGCAGGGAAAAACTTGGAAGAAGTTGAAATGGTAGCAAAAAACCCCATTTGTTGTAAAGATTGGTCTTGTTGGACGTTCAGTAAGTTTAAAAGTTTAATATTTGGGTCATACCTCGATTTTAAAAAATTTGTGATTGTTGCTATAGTTCCATCACCGTTATTTGCAGCAGATTTCAGTATTTTCAAAGACTGGCCAGCAAACTTGACTCCACTCCAAGTGACCAACTCGTCAGCTTCTGATTGCAGTCGAACTGTACCTTGGATAGCTCCCTTAGGGTTGATTGAAGCGTTCATGACTGATATTCTACATTTCCTGGAAATGAAACGCACGCAATCTTCCATAGAGGCACCATTCCAGCCCATGATTTCCACGGGAACTGCATTAGCTGATGCAAATTGTTCTGGAGTAGTATACAAGCCCCCAGAGGCGTTCCTATTGCCCTGAGCATGGAAGTTACCGCGTCCTCGACCTCTGTAGCTCATTGGAGATGAAGAATGAAAATTATTGTATAAAGGACTGCGATTAATTGAATTGAAACGAATGAGAACTGAGTGAGCACTTTGAGCGAATACATTGAGCGAGCACTTTGACCGACCAACAATTATAAAAGATCAAAAGTTCATATGAATAATTGATGGGGAAGATTATAAAATTAACTACAGATTATAAAACAGATTAATCATAACATTTAGTATTTAATTAGCTAATTTATTTAGCTTACTGCTTGTTGCCCACTACCCAAGTAACTGTTCCAGTATACTTAATCAGTGGCTAATAGCATCGGGAAATTCAATGATTGTAACTATATATGTGCTAAATTGCTTAATTTATTCTTCATTAGAAAGAGTTCCAACACACTTATACTTTGCCAGGAAATGATCAAACCATCCATCAAGCGATTCAATTTCATCTTTCGTTAAATCTTGCAACAAGTCAATTTTGTCATCAAGCGGAGTCAACATAGAGGATTCAAATGAATTCTTAGCTAAACCTCGAGAGGCATCCCTCCCGGCAAAATTTTCATAAGGACCTCCTGGTCCATAGAATGTAGCACCAGGTGTAACGTCAAATACTTTACCCTTGACTGCAATCAATATTGTTGGGTCGTCGTTCCCATTGAATTTGGAAAGAGTACGAGGAGTGAATTTCCCTTCCACTACCGGTTGATCTTCAGTAGACTCGCCAAATGGATTGGATAATTTAGGAGCACTGAAGATATCTTTTGCAAAATAAACCACTATGGCAATAATTAGGATGGCTGTTACACTGATCATGTTGAAGAGAGGAGAAACGACGTTTAGTTCACGTGATGGCGAATTTATGTTGTGATTAATGGGGTTGTGTGTATGTCTCAATCATTACGCATCAGTCGCTGAATAAGCCATATATAATGCGGTTATAACTGGACATTGTACCATGTGGTATTAGCGCCTATTGTAACAATGTACACTTTACTTTATTTACATATTCACATCTTTGTAGCTCATTCTCATTTATTACCAATTCCTCACCTCACATTTCCTAGTTTTGTTTGATATTCAGTTTCCTCTCACTTAGGTGTATTTAGTGCGCATTTTCTTTGCAACTAGTCTTGGTTTGTTTACTAGTTTTGTCTCACTTGGGTTCTCACACATTTTAGTTTCGCTTCAATTACTACTTAAGACACCTCTTGATAATTAAGTGCAGGTTCTTCACCATGACTCGATCCATTCTTTCTCTTGATGACTTAACCGTCAACAACCTTGGAACTTTCAAGAAAATCAACTCAGTTGTTCTTCCAACATCTTACTCCGATCAATGGTACCAAGAATCTCTTCAGCATATTGTAAAGTTGGCTTTTTATTCGGAACTACCAGTTGGTGCCATCAAAGGTAGAGCGATCAATTTTTCTCCGAATCAAACGTTTGAAAGTATTGTGCTGCAACCTCCTCCAGACAAAGAAGGTAAGGAGACATCTAAAAATATCCCTAATGCCATTTATATTGAGCTGTTGGGTGTCTTAAAGCTGTATAGAGGCCTTGGTGTTGGTTCTTTGTTGATTCAATATGTGATTGACGAAGCCAAGAAAAGGTTCATCCATAAGGTTTATATTCACGTGCTTTCAGAGGACGAAGATACCATTAGGTGGTATTGCAATAAAGGTTTTGAGAAGGGGCCATTGGTGAAGGACTATTATAAACAACAAGGATTATCTAGTCCAGATGCCATTTTGATGAGTTTAGACGTATAGAGTATTTGATACATGTGTTTAACATTTTTAAAACGTATATTTGTAGGCTATAAATGGGGTTAAATTTTGAATTTTTTTAGTTTTCAGCTTCATCCTCGGTGTCAGTGTTGATATCAGTGAACACACTGTCATTATCATCATCAGTCTCTACAGATTCAATTTTACTAGATTTCACTTGTCCTCCTCTCAAAGCAGCAAGTGTACCAGCTAATGAATCTTCTTCTGGGTCCAGAATGTCACTATCAGAATCTTCTTCATCTTCTTCATCATCGCTCGAATCATCTTCTTGACCAAGTAACATTTTCTTTTCTTTAATATTGTTGAAAAGCTTCGTAGTTGGCACTTCCACTTCCATATCTACCGGGATATCAACATCACATCCAAAATAAGAGTTACATTTCAAAATAACTCTATAGTTGTAAACACCAGCAGATGCTGGGGTTGGTTGTTGATATGGTAATCTATAAGACAGAATAATGAGGTTTTCCGATTCTAAAAATTCTTGAGCAGTTAATTTCAAGTTGGAAAGGTCAAAACGAGCCACTTCTATATTGGGGAATCCTTCTGCAATTTTATTATCCTTTTGATCAATGACAATGACGGTCCAAGCTAATCTCATATATTCTGGGAAATAAGGTGTTGTGGCATAAGGTAATAAAGGTTGTTGACTATTAGTAATTGTTGGATCTTTCATATACTCAATAGAAGTTGGAGATTGTAATCTTGAATCTTTAGGATCTATTTCAGGGAACCCCTTGTGCAAAGGACCTTTCACGGCAAATTTAAGGACAAGGTGAGAATTGGCCATTGGTGGGACAATATCTTCACCTGGGACTTCAAATTTGGCATCAATAATTCTAAGGGAAGGAACGTGAGAAGCAAATTGAATTGCATCTTTCAATTGAGTACCATTAAGACCTAAAATGGACAGTTGTTGCTTTTCATTCAAAATTAAAAGTTTACCTAAAGTTTTCACGTCTTGAGCCTTAATTGAATCAAAATTAACCCCTGGTAATTGTTGAAGAGCTTGGTATTTACCAGTTGGAGGAACACAAGCAACAATACATTTTTTCAAATCAGTTGCAGCCAATACCACTTCAGTTTGTCTGAAAACTAGAGCAATATCAATGAGTCCAGAGATGAGAGGAACCAATTGAGCAATTATTTGTTCTGTATTTGGAGCGGAAAAATCTCTATTCAAATATTGAGAAACAATTTGCTTACAATTGGAGAAACCTTGCAATTCGCGAGATTGCAAAATCCAATCCAAGATGACAAATGGGGTAACGACAATGGAAGGGTTTCTATCGGCCAATTTACGAGCAAAATGAGCGGCTGTATCCACATGAAGCCCTTTTTTAGTGTGAGTTTTGACGTTGTTCCACCACAGCCCTACGATAGCGGGCAAGACACCACCAATTAAAAGGAAGTATACAAGCACCATAAGAGGCGAGTATTTACCTTCCACAAGAAATTGAGGAATGGCAATACCATGTTTAACTTCTTGAGGACCATCTGGGTGGCCATATCGAAGGAAGTTTTCTCTAGTCACAGGATCGGTCAAGGCTTTATAAGCTTGGTTCATAATCACGAATTCTTGTTCCTTGGCCTCTCTTTGCTCGTCAGTCAAATCTCTAGGAAGCTTATCCGGATGGAATTTCAACGATAATCGCTTATACTTCTTTTTAATATCTGCCTCTGAAGTCATCACCAGCACATCAAGAATGGCATAAGGATCAAAAGTACCTACCAAATTAGCCTCTTGGACAAACGTGGTGGCCACGTATGCAACAAGAGACCATCCAAGAACAAGAAATACAAATCGTTTATTCAAAAACTTGGAAGATCGCTTTTTACGTTGATACTTGCGTTTAGACTCTGAGTTTGCAACTGGACCCACCAGGAACGAGCCTGGAATATCCTTATTTATGGCTTGAGGATCATCATCAACGTAAATGTTATAGATCCAGCTGATGGATACGGGGATGAGGACAAACGTAAGGAGCGCAAGCACAAAGAACGGCCACGTTTCGCCCTCTTCGTCGTAAGTGTATTCCGAGGCCATGATGTTTACGTGTTTTTATAAAGAAAAACCTGCACAAAATGTGGTGGTCAAAAGTGGGTACGAGTGCGACAATGTGGGTGTAATATGGGTGTGCAGATAGCACTAAGAGATTTCTTGCGCACTAGCGGCCAACGCGCAGAGCGACATATGGAAGGCAGAAAACGGTAAAGCACTACTCAAAGAGTAAATACTCAGCAATGAGTAACGTGAATTGGAAAGAAGGTTAGCGATATAGTGATCAGTTTGATTCTATATTGCAATGATATAAACTAATGGATAAATTATAATAATAATTAGTTTGTTTGGCTTTATTGTACACTCATAACTCAAACTCTTAGATGTATTGATGTATTTTTTCTTTTTTTTTTAACCTCTATTGCGATTTTTGCAACTATAATAGTATATATGGATTATCTACTTATTTACAACCTTAACATGAGACCAAATAGCAGACTAAACCACAAGTTAAACCAAGCTGAACCACAAGCTAAATTGTCACACACTAAATGGAAGACCATATACTTTACTACCTATTTACTTGATCACTCTGCTTATCACTCTTGCTTGTTAACTTTAACAAATTTCCAAACTTTCATACACAAGGAGTTCACTTTTTATGTTGCACTTTTTTTTTTTTTTTTTTTTTGCAAAAAATAAGAGAAGGAAAGAAAAAAAAAAGTGCAACATAAAGAATAAAAAAACTACATGTTTAACTTGTCTTTTGACATAATCTTCTATTTGTCCATTATTTTACCTAATGATGGAACAATCTGATTGGATTTTCCACATATACAACATCAAACAGATCAGCAGCAGCAAAAACTGCCTTATCCATAACTGAACCCAGTGGAGCAGCAATATACTTAACTCCCAGACGTACAGCCCGGTATACGTTATCTGGGAATGGGAAAAATGCATCAGAAGAAAGAGCTACATCTTTCAACTTAGCAAGCCATTCTTGACGTTCTTGTTCAGTTAATGGTTCAGGAATAGTGGCAAATTTCAGTTCATATTCGGATTTTTCTGGCTCAGTAGTTGGAATTTGTCCAGTGACATATAAATCAATAGCATTCAGCTTTTCTGGTCTTTTAACTCCTTTAGCCCATTGGAATCCAAGTACTTTTGGATGTTGGCGGAACCACCAGTTATCAGCTTTATCACCGGCTAATCTAGTACAATGGATTCTCAGTTGTTGTCCAGCTCCCAATCCAATAACCATACCATTCTTGGCATAACAAACAGAATTGGATTGAGTATATTTAAGAGCAATGGTAGCAACAATAAGGTCAATGGTTCCTTGTTCAGTTAAATTCTTATTTTTAGAGACAATTTCTTTGAAAGTTGAAGCTTTAATAATGGCATCATTTCTCTTTTGTTGTAAAGTAATACCATAAACTTGACGCAGTTCTAAAGCATCTGGTGTGAAATTTGGATCAATTTGTAAAATACAATATTTACCCCCTTTCTTTTTCCTTAAGATTTCCAAAGCTTCAGCAGAATAACCTGGGGCAATGACACCATCGGAAACTTCTTTAGAAATGATTTGAGCAGTTGGAAGATCAACAATATTAGATAAAGCGATCCAATCACCGAATGAAGACATTCTATCAGCACCACGAGCTCTGGCGTAAGCATTAGCTAATGGTGAAAGGTTTTCAATATCTTCAACAAAGTAAATTTTTTTCTCAACATCAGAAAGAGGTAAACCAACAGCACAACCAGCAGGTGATACATGCTTAAATGAAGCAGCTGCTGGGAGATTTAAAGAGGCACTCAATTCTTTAACAAGAGGCCAAGAATTTAAGGCATCTAATAAATTAATATAACCTGGAGAACCTCCCAATACTTTAAAAGGTAATTCACCTTGGGAAACGAAAGCTTGAGCAGGCTTTTGATGAGGGTTAGCACCATAACGAAGAGGCAATTGAGATTCGTTTTCAGAGTATTGCTTTCTGAAAAAATCGGAAATGGCAACGTCATAATCAGCGGTATGTTCAAAAGCTTTCAAAGCATATTTTTGACGAGTTTCTTCAGTGATTTCACCCTTTTTCAATTCTTGCAAGAAACCGGCATAGTCTTGTGGATCTGAGAGAATGGTAACTCTAGCGTGGTTCTTGGCAGCAGCACGTAATAAAGTGACTCCACCAATATCAATTTCTTCAACTGCTTCTTCAATGGTAACGGCAGCTTTAGAAACGGTTTCCTTGAATGGGTAAAGGTTGCAAACAACGTAGTCGACTTTTTCAATACCTTGTGCAGCAAGATCTTTTTCATCGGAGTCCATGTTACGGGCCAAGATACCTCCATGAACAGCTGGGTGAAGAGTCTTAACTCTACCTCCAAGCATTTCAGGGGCATGAGTAATGGTCAGCACATCCTCAACTTTGAAGCCAGCTTCACGAACCATACGAGCGGTACCGCCTGAGGCAAGAATACGGACGTTAGCATCCAGGAGTCCCTTGGCAAGATCCAAGAGACCTGTTTTGTCGTACACAGACAAGATAGCTGTCTTTCTTTCGGCCATATTAGAGTGATGAAGAAAGTTAAAAACAGAATCGAGGATTTGAAATTCGAAATTAGATAGTATATTAATGAGGATGGCACGACGGGCGCGCGAGTCAGGGTGCAACAAAGATGCGACTGCAAAAAATCGGTGCGGCCAACTGATAACTAGAAATGGAGTTAAAGCTACCTAGACCAGGCCATACAGCTTAAACATCCCCAAGGACAGCTCGATGCACATTTATATACATATCTTTATTTTACAGCATGCTGCCACAACAGCAACAACCCCCTACTTTTTAAGTTTCAACATCAGTAAAAAAAAAAATGCACCAGTCAATAAAAGTAATTTACTCTAATAAAATGATAATAAATATTAATTAATCAATTTACAATTTATTAAAACAATGCCAACACAAATGCACAATTTGAAACTAACGCATATTTCGCACCAGATCAATTCACCAAATAATTACCAAATTGAGGGGCCCGATGAAGGATTAGCAGCAATAATTGAAAGCAGGATCTGTTATGGATGCAAGTTTGACTTATGACCTGCAATTATGTTTTCCTTAGAAACATATATTATAACTCTAAACCACTTCTTAGAATTTGTTGTAGATAGATCAAAAATTTAACGAATAAAATACAGCTACACAATGGAAATAAACAGCTACATTGCAAATTGATGACAGTTATACTATTAAAATAAACAGAAAAACCACCCCAAACCATAAGCTAAGCCGCTTAAGATCTGTATCTCCACAAGGAAAGAGTGTTGTGCTTCTTCCAGGTGTGACGACGACCAGCCTTGGTGTTGTTGAACAAGTGACCCTTGTTGATACCTCTGGACTTCTTACCAGCAGAGGTAAGACCTCTGGCTTCTCTGTGCTTGTGAACAGGAGCACAGATCCAGTTGTAACGAGCATCACGTCTGATGGCCTTGTGAGATGGATCAATCAAGATAACTTCGTAGTACTTGTAAGTAGAGTCTTGGTTAACCCAGTAAGAGTTAAGAACACGCAAGTTGGCAGCACGACGACCGATTCTTTCTTCAGCAGTGGTACGAAGAGATTTTTGGTATTTCAATTGAGAGACACCTTGGTTGGTTGGCTTACCGTAAGTAGCACCCTTTGGAACTGGTCTCTTTCTACCACCTCTTCTAACACGAATACGGTAGATAACAAATCCTTGCTTGGCCTTGTATCCTAATCTTCTGGCCTTGTCTGGTCTAGATGGGCGAGAAGCACGGTGGATAACAGTCTTTTGTCTGTATTCCCAGCATCTGACACGGTAAAGGAAACGCATCACATCGGATTGCTTCTTTCTTTGCAATTCTTCTAAATATTTGTAGGCACCCATCTTGAAAAGTCGATTTGTTGGTTGTAGAAAAGAGAAAAGAAATTTTTCACAAGGATGGTTGAGGTTGTCGATGGGGGTGCGCAAAAAAACAACAATATACAGGACACAAAAACTCTTTAGGGAATAGAAGAAGAAAAAACAATTAAGGGCCCAAGCCCTAAACAATGAATAGTTCACGTGATTCAAAATTTTCATAGAAAAACATGAGATTTTTTAACTCTTGATTTTTATTTATTGACATTATTTTTTATTAATTGACATTATTTTATTTTTATTTTTACGAGATAATCGATGCTTTGGATTTAAAGATTTGGAAATTGGAGGTGGTGTAAAATAAGCTAATGTGGGAGTTTTAGAAATATATGTTGACACGTGATGTGTACATATATACTCATATATATATATATTACTGTATTACTATTTTTAATTTTAAGGTTTCTATTGTTCATCTATTGTTCTTTGCATTGCTTTTGTGAATATGTAATATTCTTTATTATTATCTTACTATCTATGCGATTTATTACGCGTGAAGTTGCTTCTGGCTTAGATATAATTGAATCACTCGAGATCTTACTTGATCTATCGTAATTTAAGCTTCCAAATGATTTCTTCTTCTACTTGCGCATAGACAAACCCTAACATTCAAATGCCAATTTTTGAAGACATGGTATTATCCCCTTTTACAAAAAAGTAAACTAATTATGGGCTACGGCTGTTAGGAAACCCTAAATCTACTTATCTACAGAGCCTTTTAACTCATGCTTTAGGCAAAATCAAACCTAGTAATTTTTCAAATCGTTTACATATTTCTACAAATTTCTACTGCATCATTACGCACAATATACCGTTCTACACCGACTAAAAAAAAAAAAAAATTATATCTACAGGCTCCGATCGATTATACTATAAACCACTAATATCAATAGAGTTTTTTTTATATTTTTGATTAATAATATAGACTTGAATATACAGATTTATTGTGGGTTCAGTAAGTTTTCAATCAAGTTTCGAATTAATTGCAAGATTTTTTTAACCTAAATTTCTTGAGTAGGGCGTTATAATGATTCTAATTAACAGTAGATTATAAGTATTATTTATGAATTGGCATAAAGAATCATTAATCTGCCATTATAGAAATAATATCATAAATTATTTAACTTTGACTTTAATGTTTTAATTTTTTTTTACTATTTCAATTTTACATTGTCTATACTTTAAAAAAATTAAAGGTTGCAACCAATATACATATTTTTCTCGCCTAATTATCCCTCATTGAATAGTCACCGTGACTTTTTATTGTTCGTCCCTTTACATGATTTCTAACTTACTGCAATTAAAACATTTAAATGCATTAGTCTAGAATTCTTTCAATAACAACTTACTTGTTTTTTTTTTAAACAATTTCTCTTTCCAATAGATGTGTAAACAATTTTCTTAATCAATAAAATTTTAACCAGATTTTTTTTTTTTTCAATATTTTTAGATATTTTTGATAAAAGATCAATTCATACGGCTTTCGCAACGGATAAATATTTTGCCCACTAGTGTTAGATTTCTAATCATAATGACAATTGATTATCCGACGGTTTTATTTTTTTTTGTACAGCGCCACAGGGTGACACTCCATCTGTTAATATGTTTTTTTTTTTTGCATAGGCTTTCTTCTTGCAAATCAAGGTTATTAGTGGGAACACTTACCACTTACATTATTACTTTTATCACGATATTTTTAACTCTAAACATAACCATACTAGCTAATGTGAAAAAAAAAAAAAAAAAAAAAAAAAAAAAAAAAAAAAAAAAAAAAAAAAAAAAAAAAAAAAAAAAAAAAAAAAAAAAAAAAAAAAAAAAAAAAAAACCATTTGAAAATATATTATGAAATCATGATCAATACTTGTATTTAATAATACAACAAAAAATAGACTATAATCAATAAATAAAATTCAAAAAACACCTATTACTTGACAATTGCCTTCACTTTAACTGAATATACTACAGCCATGTCTTTACCTGGTCATGAACTCATCGCTTGCTATCTAAGGATGTCTCTAAATTAACTTATTTTAATTTTTAATTTTTTGAAACCTCTCTCAACAGCCCCAATTATGAAACTTCAGTTTTTAAGTTTAAAGTCGCCTTGTTTAAATAATCGCCAGCCAGTTTAAAGCATCCTATTGTTCTACCTTGGTTTGAGTTTGAGTTATCCAACTTTTTATTTATTTATTTTTTTTTTCAGGTGTATTCATTGACTAATTATTACCTTTAAGCTAAAGCTTATATTAAGATGTGTATTGAAAATAATCTTTATATATTGATTCTGATAAGTTCTTAGATGTTTTGTATTAATCTATAACTTTCTATTGAATTTTTGCTTATATATTGGCGTAAGTTTTACTTCTTTAACATCACAGTATATGATACTTTTCATTCAGAAAGATATGTGGGTAGGGTCCCGTTCAAAGTAGGCCGATCCCTACATAATTCATTGTTTCTCTAACAATCATTCAATGTCGAGAACTTCTACAAAGTCAATAAGGTAACATAAAAAATAAAATAAATAAGGTTATTAACTACTTAACAAAGAAGTAAATCAATAGATTTCTTACGTGAAAGATGTGCCCCCACTCTTCCTCCCCCAAATAGGTTTGCAGCTATTGTAAACATTTATTCAATAAAGTCTTAGGCGAAGGTACCTTGCAATTGCATGATAATAATAGAACATACTGTTTCAAACATCGATAGCTTGCCTTAATATTCTCTTCTTCAACACCAACAATTAAATTGAAATATTTTGTATAAAATTAATCAAGACTTGTTTTAAAAACTACAGTAACACTTTAGCGTTTTATCAGTTTAGTCAGTTTTTTTTTTCGTGCATTAAATATTAGTTTCCAAGTTCTAACACATTAAATTAAAATTCTACGAGACAGGGGTAAGCCATAAGAAAATCAATCTTAGATTAAATTTAATCATTGAAATCTTCAAAAAATATATATATGTCATCAATTAATTAAAGTTTGCTTTATAAAAAAAATTATTATTTCTAACTGATATTTTTAATTGCTTTCTTTCTATTCGCCTTGGTACTGGTTTATTAATCAATTTCCAATTCAAAATGAAGAAATCTCCTGCAATGTTTCAGATATATTCTTACAAACACATAGATAATAAAATTAATCAATCGTTCCATTTGTAAAAAATTTACCAGATTTTATTTAATTTTGAATTATGCTTGGAAATCAACAACAATGCTATTCATAATATTTGCCAGGAACATTCTTTGCCTTAAAGAAAAAAAAAATGCATCCTGGTTGAGTTCAGAGTTAAAATGTGTAACACAATTCTTTTCTTTACCTTGTAGCTGTCGCAGATGCAGGTATACTTAATGTAAAAATTACTGATTAATATACCGTTTTTTCAAAATAGGAAGTACCTTCCAGGATACATTGCATGTGACTATGATTAAGCTTAATTTTTGAAAATAAATATTTATTTGAAACAGTTACAAAATTTAAATTAATTTGAATTAATTATGCAATAGAGTAACGAAACTTTACGAGATATCCTCAAGGGCTTTAGCGATTCTTAAAAAACCCTGGAGCCTCATATATGTTTTTTTTTTTTGCCTCACAATACTCTATTTAGCTGTTTCTACACAATAGTAAAAGATATTACGAGCAAACAACTAGTACGACTTAGCCTGTACGCTAGAAACAATACAATAAATTTGATTGTATGCATTAGTCGACTTCAAATTATGTAATATACAGTTAGAACATATTGTTGTTGCTGAAAGTTGCAAATTTGTAATCATTGAAAATAGTTTAGGGGTTTTCGGCTAAATGAAAAGCAGTTGTGTCTACTAATATTATAAATCGTATCTTTCTATTTTGAACAATTTTGGCTAATATTTTTATAACTCAATTCATCAGTGAATTACTAAATATGTATGTGAGGCCCGGTGTTACGCAAAACAATCATTTTATATCGTAAACTTTTGTATTTTCATGAAATTAATATTATATTTCAATATTATTACTGCTGCTAGGTATGATTGGCATTTTCTTGAAATTAACTAATTAGGGCGAAAGATTTATCGGATTTATTTTATTTTATTTTTTTTATTATTTTCCAGCGCATTTTTAGTTCCTAGAACAATTCATGCAGATTATGTTTGCTTCTAACCAAAGCATCCATACTTGGACAAACACCTGTACCTCATCGAGAATTATATCATGCGTGCTGAAGACGGTTTTACATTTTATAAATAGGACGCTGCATTCAATTTAGACGTGAAACTAAAGAATTCTTTGAAAGCTATAATAGTTGGAACATTCCCAATATCACTTTCAAAATTTTTAAGACAAGTGTTTAATTAGTATTACATTATACTTAGACATTTGTGTGAACATTAATTACATATTATTTAGAGTTACAATACTCCAAGTATTTTATATCAATTAATACAACAAACTACATTTATTCAGTATTGAATATAAAGTGCGATCATCATCGAACAATAAACTGGGTTATACTTTAATCTTTCATTTTGTTTGATAACAAAGCTTTATTGTTGCAAGTTTCAAAGATAGAGACATACTTTAAAGTGATTATCATAGACATATATATATTTTCCCCACAGCAAAATATTTGAACAGCCATATCTAATGGAATTATTAGACTATCAAGATAGAACCATTTTCACTCACCGGAGTTTTGCTGAATCTGACGAAGAAAATCTAGTCATGAGTTCATATTTTCAACTGCATGGCTCTGACAATGATCTGTGCTACACTAATGATACTGAATATGACTTCAAACCTCAATTGGGTCAATATAGTTACGGAACAGCTGCATTCGAGGAGCAATCTGCACCAGGACCTATAGATTACCAATATTACCTGCCTATGCAACAAAAAATGGCTCCTCAACAAATAACACAAACAAATCCATCTCAGCTGCAAAATATATTGAGTGTGCCCTCTCAACCTTTAGATCAAGCGGTTACATTATCAAGGGCACCTCTCAATTTTACAAATATTCATCATACAACAACTATTCCAAATCTATCCCCTATTGTGCCTACTACTGAAGAAAAAAAAAATATGTATTATTCTCCAAGACAAATTCAACACCCACAAATTGGTCCCCAATCATTAAATTTGCAAGGTTACCCAGATATGACAACTATGGTCAATTCTAATCAAAACTTAGTATTACCAAAAGTTGATGCTGCTTTTGTAGATTTGAGCACTTGCTCTATCTGCAACAAACGTATAAATAGAGACATGACGAGACATATGAGAACACATCAACTTATTCCAAGATTTCAATGCCCTTTTCCAAAGCTGCAATGTAATCATAAATCTGGTAGGTTTAACCGTCCTTACGATTTCAAAAAGCATTTACTTAACAGACATTTTAAATTCGATAATACAGCAATTAAAAGACTACACACTTTAAGTGATAAGTTAGACCATGGAGGTATATGCCCATGTGGGGCTCGCTTTATAGGTCGAGATTGGTTAGATTATCATATTTTAACTCAGGATCATACTAAGAAATGTGCTTGTATAAAATACTAATAGAGATACATATTTCGTTTAATTTAATTTCGTGTAGGTTTTTTTGAATTATTGTTTACTGTTTTAGTTTATGCAATATTTCTAATCTTATCTATTTTTGCCTAAGCGAGTGCGTTGATTATTAATCGACAAATTTATAATTCTCGGCGATATACAAATAGATCATAGTAATTCATTCACTTATTTTATACACAATATGTTAATCAAATGATAGTATTGCTGAAAATCAAACGCTAGTTCAGTATTACTAGACGAGATATACTTTACTATAAAATATGAATTTTGGGAGTTTACCGATCTAGGCTAAAACGCAAGGGATTATTTTTTTAATTTTTACAAGCGAATTCATAGAAAAACAAATGATGTAAAGAAGGGTACATACATGAAACGAAAATACGAAATCACACTTCAGTATGCTTTTGTTTTTATTACATTAAAATGCGACAGGTGACGCTTGATATTATAGGTGTAGTTTTTATTTTTAACTTTTACGGCTTTTGAATTTGAAAATGCATATTTTTGAAGGCTTATACATAGAAGCAACATACTCTACATGAATATCACAGCGCATAAAAAATAAAATGAATTTGAAATTAATACAGGACCATTTTTAATTTAACAATACCAGCTTTTGATGGTGCAGACAATAAAATGCAAGAGATCTCTATTTCTACACATATGAATATTTATGATTATTTCTTTAAATGGACTAAATATAATACTCAACTATTACTCAAGAGTTTTTCCTATATTTTACACTTTTTCAAGCTGTGGTATAAGAACTTTAAACCTTAAATAATTACAATAGCATCGAAATATATTTTCACAATATGGAATGTTCTACAAATGTGCGAATGGTGACTCAAATTTAATTCACCTAGTTATTACATAACGATCGCTTTTTTTTTTATCACTAGAATAAGATACAGAACTACTATATAGAGCTAAAATTACTTTAAATTACCAATAAATAGATCGATAAACTAATAAAACATTACATGCTATTAGACTTTCATTTTTTGTACTTTATTAAGAGATGCTTCTAAGTTTGACTTAATTCATGAATGGACTTTATTTTTAGCTTCGGGATTAAGTGCTTTGTTGCAAATTCCGTAATATTTATGGGGTTGATAATATTTTTTATACAATTATGTATTTTTGCCTATTCTAATAAACCCGTTTCAAAGCTTGATTTAATGAAAACAGTTCTCCAAGAAAGTGTCGGATCATGTGAATTTCCTTGTATAGCAAATAACAAAAAAAAAAAAACCCTCAGAAAAGTATCGTCTAAGATATTTTTTCAAGATCAAAAACGACGCTTAAGAACTTGTATTTTTGGCGTTTAAATTATGGAGAAAGCTAAAATTTTGAAACTCAAATCAACTGGAAGATGCATTTAATACACGGTTCACAGTAATTCTATTTACATAGCCTTTTATTTTATAGGACGTTATGTGTATGAAATAATATTATGTATATATGACATTACATTTATGAAATTAATACTATTAAAGAATAAAATAATATGAAATCATAGTATAATAGAAGGGAATATTATGAAATTGGCAAAAATTCATGTATTGTGCTACACAACTTTTGAAACTGAAACCTAGTTAGTTCAATTTTATATGAGCCTGAAATTATCGATTTCAGATTGATATAGAAGTACTTGTTTGTCCCATATTATTAACGCTTCCAATATACATTTAACATGAACTTAAAAACTATTTTTTTATTTTTCTCCCAAAAATTCACGTTGTCGCGCTTTTTTCTTTAGATAAGTTGATAACCACTTATACATACATTTAAAAATATTCATTCCTACTAATTATTATAAACTTACTTAGTTTAAAAAACATTTATTTTATTTAGCTAATTTCACGATATCTGCGCTTTCAATAATTTGAACTTTTTCATTATTATCAACTTCTTTGAAAGCAAGTTTAAGAGCTACAGTGGCAATTTCTTCAGCTTCAGTAGCTTTACTTACAAACAACCCACAGTTTCTAAAAGTTGAACCTACAAAAGATGCCACATTATTCATAAAACCTTTTGATTTAGTTCTTTCCCCTAATAGAATACCAGGTCTTAAAATAATTGTCTTCTTAAAACCTAATTCAATTACTGCATCTTCCAATTCACCTTTAAGTCTAAAATATGGGAACATAGACGATTTGTTTGCCCCCATAGTAGATACTAGAATATAAGTTTCAACCCCTGCTTCTTTTGCCGCTTTTGCACCATTAATATTAGTATCAATATCAATCTTCTTAAAATTTTCAAGTCCTCCCGCTTCCGCTCTAGTAGAACCAAATGCAGATATGAAAATATTGCTTGTAGCGGCATTTGTTTTAATAAGTTCTGGCCATGCTGAGATATCTTTTTCCACAATTGATTTAATTTTAGACCCTTCGATGTTACGACGGCCAAGTGTTAAAATAGTACTTACATCGCTTGATGCTTCTAATTTTTTAACAATATTTGATCCAACAAGACCAGTACCACCAATTATAAATGCAGACATGTTAAAACAACTCACTTAAAAATATCAATTGGTCAGTTAAGCTTCTCAATCCTAAGAGATTGATATATCAGTTTGCATATAAGTCTTTTTATATTATTTTTAAATTTTTATTGGATTATACTTAGTGCGTTTTTATAAGATATGAGGTTTGTTATACTCTTCCTCCTATAGATTACCAGATTACGATATTTGTTACATGAAAAAGTGTATTACTTTCTTTGTTTACCACTTTCTTTATCTACCGCTATATTAAATTTTACAAGAAATCTAATTTATATATCACGGTTTACTTCTAAATCAATAACTTATAATATAGAATCATTACTTGCTTTTTTGCTTGCTATATTTTTTTCATCACATTTTTTCCCATCATTGAAAATTTACAAATTATTATTTAATAGGATTATTAATCATCGAAAGCTTATTAAACCTAATCGACATTGCAATGCTTATACACACAAAAACCTTAACATCTTTGTATAGGGTTAACAAGTAATAATATAATGGCTAACAAGTAGTAATATAATGGTTATTAGGTAATCATTTAAAAGCTAATAATAGAAGTTTATATAAAAATATTTATTTTTTATCTTCTCAAACAGTACTTCTACTGAAATTATTATTTAAACTAGTTTCATATGTTCGGGGTTGATCTGAATTGTTTGCCAATAAATGCTCTAAAATGATTTAAATCGTATTTTTTAAACATTTGAAATTCTTGACTACCTTAAAATAATTAGTTTAACGGAGCATTGAAATTTAAATTTGGAAAGACAGATTTGACGGGTGCATACAATTACAACACTTAGAGTTTGTGATTTTATACATAATATATACATATATACATACATACATACATACATATAAATATATATATATATATATATTCATATATTTATATATATAGTTCAAATACTTGCTTTCTTCTGTGTGGTATATTGGTCCATTAAAAAAAAAATCTTTGCTCCCAATACGCCATGTAAAAGCATCTGCGAAGAAAATAAGTACATATAAATACTTGAATTAAGTAGTTTTACATCTTTAGCTGCATATTTGTTTTTTTTTCTCTTTTTTTTGTTTAACGATATCGAAACTAAGTAGGCTTGACTGATTTCATGAAATTATTGATACATTACTGTACATTAAAGAGATACCAAAAAGTTCTATAAACTAAAACAAATATATCAGCTCATAGGTATACCAAGATGACCACAATTATACTACAAAAACAATACTGATTTTCAATGATATCTAAAAAAATGCTAATGTGGGGAATTCTTTGTAACTTTCCATACTTTCAGAATAAAAGATGGTTTATCTTTTGCAAAATATCGATTAAGTTTATTTCCGTCTTCTATGTTTCGATTACTTTATCCGTATGGCGTTTGAACATATTTAGAAGCTAAAGAATAAATATAGCATAGAGGAGCAATGCTAAAACAAGAAAATATCAAATAAAAATAACCAAAATGGAGCCGAATATGAAGAATGGATCCCAATAACTAAAATGAGTACCGAGAGCAAAATGAATACCGAAAAACGAAAATGAAAAATAAAAAAGCAAAAAAGCGAAAAAGCAAAAGCAAAAGCAAAGCAAAAGCAAAAGCAAAAGCAAAAGTAAAACAAAAATAAAAAATAAAAATAAAAAAAATAAAAACAAAAACAAAAACAAAATAAAAATAAAAATAAAAATAGAAATGATAAATGATAAATCAAATATGCATAACAGTTGAATATTCATAGTCTACGGTTTTATTAATGGGGAATGAAGAATACACGTTTAAACTGCTTTCGAATAAAAAATAGTGTTTACATTCCACACCCGCGATACATACATATTGGAACTTTTATTGAGTTCGATGAGCTCTATTTTGTCTGTAAGTAAGTCAGAGTGATCATTGATTATGCTTATATGTAATTTTTGTTTATTTCTATGGATTTTTATTTTTAATTTTTGTGCATTGTCAATTAATGGTGAAATAGCTCTCAATTATTTCAAGATAATTCAAGTTCGACTTGACGATTTGCAAATTTTATTTCATTTCGGTTTCAGGTATATTTCAGTCCGTTATATAAACTTTCTACGGCTTTATGATCTCTAGATTTTTGCTTTCATAAAAGAATACATTTTTGCGTGTATCTTACTAGTATTTGCTTAAATTTCATTTTCATTACTTAAGGTTGCAAAATTTGCTCTCTTACCTATTATTCTTTGATTTTCTTATATCTCGGCATTGTCAGGATTTTCATGTTTTCATGTTTTCATGTTTTCATGTTTTCATGTTTTCATGTTTTCATGTTTTCATGTTTTCATTTTTTTAATGTTATCCATGTTTTCAGGTTTCTAAGTTTTTCTTTTCTAAGGTATTTTCAAGGTTCATTTCAAGTTTTTTTAGGTTTATTTTAGGTTTTTTTAGTTCTTTTTCTAGGTGTTTTTTTAGTTCTTTTTCTAGGTGTTTTTTTAATTTTTTCTTTCTAGGTTTTTTTTTTTTTTAGGTTTTTTCGAGGCTTAATTCTAGATTATTTCTTAAATTTTTTTTAAGGCATTTTTAACTTTTTTTTTTTTTTTCCCCATTTTTTTGTTTCTGTCCTGCTCTAATGTTGCTTACAATTTGCTTACTTCCATTAACACCGGTTTTTCGATAATTCTCGATTTGGGTGTTGATACCATTTTAAGTTTGTCCCACCATTTGTTTTGTGTAACAATTTCTTACCCACCTGCCACTTAGTGATTTCTAACATTATTTGCAGGCCTAAACTAAAACTCCTAAACTACTCGAAGCCGTTTTCCAACAAATACATAGCGTCCGACCACTCAATAAGTCAAGACTAATACCCTTTTATACAAATGGCTCATATTCGCTATGAACTGGGTCTAGTGGATGGCGCTCCAACTGGTACTCCTTCCACAATACCATCTTCCGAGTCTCAAGCTCCGAAAGACGACTTCTTTATCCCTAATCATAACAATTCACCCCATGTACTTCTTTCGCTGCAAGCGGTGTACCCTGAGCGTCCATCCATGCCACCAAGTTACTCGTACGACCTGGCCTCGTTTCGTCAAGAGGTGAAGAGGAAGCCAAGCACTCATATAAACAATTTGAAGACCAAAAACCGGCAAAAGATCCTTCAACATATAAGGCATCCATCAACCAAGAAAGACTTGGAAATTGCAGGTGGAAACCCAAGCGGCATTAGACATACTAGACACTCTCTGGGACCCGGTGCGTCCAAATTGGCCAGTCAATTACCGAAAAAAAAACCAGAGTTTTATATCCCTTTGGATAACTTAGGCGCTCCAAGATTTGACCCCATGACTGCCTTTTCCGATTCTTCCATTGCCATGAGGTTCCCCGGTGATATGAGGTTTGCTGAAGATGATACGTTTGCCTTCCATGACACGTTGACTCCTACAATGGACCCTCCCATGGCGCTGAACCGATCATATTTTGATCAAATGCTGCCGGCCACTGAGTATGATGTAGAACTGTTTCTTGGTGGCTTTGATAACGATTTGAAAAATTATTTGGAAACTCCGAAACTTAAACATGAAACGCCCATGATGTCTTTAGCTGAACTCAGGGTTGTAAATACCGATATGGCACAGCAAATGACAGATTCCAGCGTAATAGATGGCAACAGAATAGACGGCAACGTAATAGATGGCAACAGAATAGACGGCAACAGAATAGATGGCAATGGAATAGACGGCAATGAAATAGATGGCAATGGAATAGATGGTAATGGAATAGATGGTAATGGAATAGATGGTAATGGAATAGATGGCAATGGAATAGATGGCAATGGAATAGATGGCAGCGATATAGATCCAACCACCGGCGTTGGGCCACGCACCACCTCTCAACAGCACCTTGCACTGCATTCAATGGATCCCAATCAATTGGAGGACACTTATTCACATACTTTGAAACTTCATAATATTAATGCTCCAACCACCATTCCAAACAATTCTATTCAAGACCCTATGCACGGTTTTTTCGAATTGAAAGCTAAAGACTTTATAGATGCCAGTACCTTAGATAGTGCTGCAGGGATCACTCCATCTATCGCCGTCCATGACCCAATGAACGAGCCTATTCATGGACCTATGCTGCATCATATTGAATCCATGGGCGGAGTCAATCAGAATCACCCTATGCATTTACAAGGGACTCATACAGCGTCGCCTCATATGCAATCACCAACTGGTCAAGCACCTTATCCAGAAATGGTACATATCCCCACACTTCGTCTGACTCCCAGTTCATCAGAAAATCTTACATCTATACATCACCACCGGCAGATCAACCTGGATATACAATCTAACTCGAATCAATTCCAATATTCATCTGCCAGTATTGAAGATACCTCTCCAAATATCTCAATGGTGAACACATTCGAAAATGACAAAATAATTGCACTGGCAGCTTCCGCAGGTTCGGAAAAAAAGAAAAGGTTCAAGGGGTCCATTTGTAATGTATGTAATAAATACATCTCAAGAGATATGACCAGACACATGAGAATTCATGATGAAAGAGGCAGGTTTCAATGTGTTTACCCTAGAGAATCTTGTGGCCATAAAACTGGAAACTTCAATCGGCCTTATGATTACAAAAAACATCTTCTACATGCTCATTTTGTATTTGATGATCCCAAGGGCAGAACAGCTCATACACTTACTGATAAATTGCCCTTAGCAGGTGAATGTAAAGCATGCAGTAAAAGATATATTGCTAATGATTGGTTAAACGAACATGTTTTAACTGATAATAAAGAAAAAAGATGTTGCTATATCCCTTTAGATAAAGAGCTGGGTGAATAAATGGAATAAACAGTACTCAGAAGATGTAGAAGTACAAATAGTAATATCTCTAATCGAACTATGATGATATTAATATGTTGAAAATATAATTAGCATACTTAAAAGTAAATATTAATAATAATTTTAATATTAATAATAACAGTAATAATAATAATCATAATAATAATAATAAATATTGAACTCAATAAAGCCATAAAGCTCCCAACTTCAAACTAACTCAAAATAGCTCATATTAGCTCATAAAATTACTCATGCGCGTTAAAGTCTTACTAAATAATTATTGGTAAAAGCAGCTTTGGATTCCCCTATTGGCCAAGCGAAAAGAAGACTGTAACTTCTCAACATAAATCGCCCCAAATTTAACTATTGCATTTTAGTTTGAAAATGGCACCAAACGGCAAAGGGGAAAATAGTGAAATTATCAGATCCCAGATAATGGGTACGGCGCTAACTATACACTATATCAATGCGATGTTTGCATTTATTTAATGCTCTTGTCGCATTTAGTCAAGTACACGCGCGCGGCTGTTAATTGGCTCACGCTCACCAATTTGAATTCCATCATCCATTAATTGCTAGTTATTCATTTTTCTATCTTGTACATATTCATTTCTCTCTCCTCCCCCTATCAATCCCGACATCCCACCGATCATCTTCATTAGATTCATGTAATATGTACACAAAAGTTCGCCTTCCATACGATAATCCAAAAACTGCAAGTGGTTCTCGGCAGCTGCTAGAATATTTGCTCACTTTGAAAAATGAGCAAATTAATCCACTCATTTAAATAACTGCCTAATCGCTACAATTCCACCAAAATTATCCCACCTTTAAAGGCTTTAAATCGTCTTAATTAACTAGCAGTTCATACAATGGAATTTTTGAAAAGACACGATATGGCTGAAATGGCTAGTATGACTATGCTGCTGGCCACATCAACCATGCACCACATGACAATGCTGATGGCATCGGCCACTGAATCATCAGCCACTGCGACTTCGACTTCCTCCGATACCATGGATATGAGCAGTATGCATCTGCATATGGATATGGCTGGGATGAATATGTGGCTCACTAAGAAGTTCTACGATTATCCTGTACTTTTCGAAACTCTTAAAGCTAAAACTAAAGCTCAAGCATTTGGGATTTTCGTGTTGCTCTTTGCAGTTGCATTTATTCTGCGAGGTTTCGAATTCCTCAAACTCTATTTGGAACAAAGAGTGTGGAAAAATCCAGCTTATTTAGGGTGCGAACCAATTAGCCGTGACGCGACCACTAAACCTGTTGCTTCTTGTTGCGGTGCCAATGAAAGCGACGATAAGGCTGGCCTGGAACTGGAAAATGTTCATCTGATTTCAAATTCAAACGTCTCTGTAGTACTGAGAATTTCCCGTGATTTCATTCGTTTGATGCTCTGTATAATTCCTGAACTTTTGGGTTATGCTCTTATGTTATCGGCCATGTCTTTTGTTTTAACTTATTTCTTTGCAATCGTTATTGGTTTGGGTGTTGGTAGGTTTACTTTTGAAAGATTACTGGATAATATGAGATTACGCGCCGTCACTAGTGGCTTTTCTTCGACTCATTGCTAATGTTTGTAATTACACTTAATTAATACTTTAATATTATAATATTTTATTCGATTATTTCAGTTATTCAAATGATTTTCGTAATACTTCATTATATTTGCCTCTTGAAAAAGATGACCCACCATCGACCAATCTTTCCGAAAAAATCAATCTAATTATATTCTTATAATCTGATTCCAGTGCTTTTGCAACATCCTGCTTAATTTGTTCAATAAGCTGTTGCTCAGGTGCGGTAAATAGTCCGAAAAGTTGCGATGATGTATTAAAATTGATGTCATCAGGATGTTCCAGAATATTTCTTAACATTTGCTGTAAAACAAAGATATTTAAAAGTACTCTTTTAACACCATTCGAATTCATTCTTAATACTAATTTGGATCCTTCTATAAGTAAAGTTTCCACAAATTTAGCCAACCCCATAAATATAAGCGGTTTTTTATCATTTTTCATCACCGCTGAAAGCTTAGAATCAGCAAGAAATATTTGCTTATTATATTCTGATATTAACCCATCACAATCTCCTGGTTCATTGGAAAGGTTCCATACCCCGTTTTTGTAAGAATTACCAATAAAGTATATCGCTTTACACCTTAAATCATATCTCAACGCGGTCAATGCATTTTCATGGATATTTCTGAAAGCATTAACGATATCATTGAATTCTGCTGCAGAATTTTGATCTAAAGAGATCGATATTTCTGTATCTATATAATTTCGACCACTTTCCAAAAAACTCCAATCCTGTTTAAGTTTATCTGCTGGCAGAAGTGGTTCCTCTTCATGGTAAACCAGATCTTTCGGAATATGAGGTAACCACTCTAAAATCCATTCAGTAGTGGAAAGTAATTGACAAACATGTTGGAAAGTATCACCATCTAAGAAATCGTCCTTTGTGATATCAAATAAATGTTGAAGTTGATCTTGATAAACCATTAACTCTATCTCCCGATCAATCAAATCGTTATTATTTTTCAAAATTTGTTTAGAACATTCTGTAAGGGCTGGGATTTTCATCCAAGTACTAATTCTACTAGGTTTAGAATCTTCAACATTAGTTTCTCTTTGGAAAATTTCATTATAAAAATTTTTATAATTTTGGCAAAATTTCTTTAAATATTTCATTACTAGCCTGGAATAATTTTGTTTATAACCAATACTAGTATTAAAATCTCGGCAAAGATTATAAAACAGTTCTTTAAAATTTAGGGCATTTTGGAATAATTCTCGCTTATCTTCAAACGAAATATCATTGAAAGTACATGATTCAAATTGATCTTTTATACTATCATCTAATTTTGGTAAGAAAGAAGCTTCCATAAAAGATTTGAAAAATGAAATCCCATTAGCACCAAGTAATTCAGTACCATTTGCATAAACTAAAAATGGTTCAATCATAATTCTTGTATTAAAAATATATTTGGGCACCAAGACTTCCACTGTAGTATTGAAAGAATCATCTTTAATAAATGGAGTAGTTTCTAAAGTTTTATCATCCAAATTGAAACCAGGGAACATATCATAAAGAGCTTTTTTCAATTTTTCAGTTCTTTCACTAGTATCAATGGAAACTTCTTCTAACCTGAAAGTGTCCATTTTACCAGCAATTTGTTGTAAAGTGACCACCAGATCATTTTCAAATGGTACTGAATAAATGTAATTAATCATTAAAGAATGTAATTCTTTTTGTAAAGTTGAAATCGTTCCTAAAAAGAAGCCATGATTACAATTAGTTTGATTTTGATACAAATACCCAATTAAACATGTGGAAATCTCTTGAACAATTTTCAACATTTTACCAATATTCAACGCTTTAACAAATATCGAACCAAATAAATGTAATAAGACAACCACAGACAGATCTGACAATTCATTTAAAGATCCCTGTATACGATCTACTCTTTGTAGACTTTGAGAGTGATGTAACTTAACTTCACTAACAGCATTGGAAATAACATTATGTACTTCTTGTTGAGTTTTATTGGCAAGGATTTCCAAAACTTGAGGTAATCGATTTAATTTATGAGCTGTCCCCAATAACATATAAACATACTTGAATGATTCGTTATAACCATAATCATCGTCCAAGTTTTGACCTTGCAATAAAGATATCTTGCTTATGAAATCAGTTGCCGGGTTCACCAAACATGCAGCAGTTTCCAGGATACCCACATTTGCCAGATTATAAATGTATTGTTCTAAAGTTTTCAGAGAGAATAAAGTTGCAAAAGCAGCCAAGTTAGGTTCCAGCAGATAATCATCTGAAGTATTAAACCTTAAGGAGTCAATTATGCTATTGGCACTTTTTCCATATATTTCATTACTCAATTCACTAACAATCAAATCAAATAAGTTATTACTTTGAGTTTCAAGATGAGTCTTAATGCTAGCCATGGCCAGAAGCAGCCATAGATTATAAGTTTCTGCCAATTTATAAGCATCTGTTATCACATCATACACTTTATGCACCTGTTTCTCTAACACCAAGTTTTCAATCTTAGCAGGGGTATTATTCAATTGATCCATAGCATCCAAAATTTCAAGCATTTCCAGACACCGTGCCGACGACGTATTCAATTCTGCCAAAACATCCACTTTATCGTGAGTATCCTTGGTGGTTTCTTGAAGCAGCGCTCTAATATTCACCGCATCATTCTGACATTCTTGTAACGTCTTGATTAATACATTGTACTCTCCAATGGACGAATTGAACATCTCATAGTGCTCGTTCACCACTTTCTGAAGCACCCACAGAACCTGCCGCTTCAATTCTTCAAACTCATCTCGTTTATGCGCCAACCCCACCAGTGTATCGTCTAATAACATCACCGCCATTTCAATCGGATTGGCGTCTTCTTTCAAGCATTGAGGCCATTCATACCGCATTAATGCCAATATCTCTTTCAACTCCATCATCACTTCATCCTTCTTCTGCTGATCTCGCAGCAGCAGCGCCTGCTTGAACGACATACTCTGTGTACGCATCCGAACCATCGTGGCGTTGGTTTTTGCTTACAATGTGGATTGATTATTTATTTATTATCTATTGAGTATTAATTATTATTTTTGATTTTTTATGGTTTTTTAATTTTTTAGTTTTTAATTTTTTTTTAATGCTATTAATTTTATTCTTATTTATTTACTTCTTACCATTTGCTTGTTATTGATCTCTTGGTCTTCTGTATGTGCCATGATAGTCTGATTATAATAGTAGACGAAAAGGAGTTGGTGGTTGAAATGTAAGTGTTTGGAAATGAGCTCATCTTTGGGAAAGCGCTAGTATTTGGAAAGTTACTAACCGTAGACTGAGCGATACCCACGGTAATGGGGATGAAGGCGGTTTCAGGGGTGTTTTAAGTGGGTTGAGTGGGTTCAGTGATATATCCAGTGTAGATGCTGGTACAGGGAATGAAAATGTGGTTACAGATAGAGGGGCGCATAAATACAGTACATCTGAAGCGGGTTCCAATACACATGACACTTCCAATTGTAAACCTCATCTAGCAGCTGAGCTGATACCCCACAGGGAAAATGCTCAAATACCCAGCTCTCCACAGTTGTTTGTAAACTCTACATTTGAAGAGACAGGGCTGCTGCCTCTTAAAAAGAGCTTATTTGATCTGGATCTGGATTTGATTATTTTCAAAGAGCAGCAACCACCCCAGACACGGGAACATGAACCAACAAATACACAAATTCAAACACAAAGCCAAGAAGTACCGCATTCCCAGCCACTGCACGAGACTCCTTCTAAAAAATCCAATTTTGAAGTCCTTGATTTTAAACACTGGTTCTCTAGCGATGCATCAGATCCCATTGTTGACACTTCGTCGCCTTTCAGAAAACCAATTAAAAAAAGGAAAACCATTGCACCAAAGAAATCCAAGGAATTTAAAGTGGCTAACAAAGTTAATCGACTGAAAGATGAATTATTGGCAGAAATGATTTTACAAATCCCCGATGGTTTACAAGCCGTTTGTCCCAAATCCATTTCCAGCACTATAGTAAATTGTGAATACCCCATAATAACTTGGAAGCGTCGAATCACTGCCAAATATAATCCACTAGATGAATGCTTTGTTCCTTGTCCCATGGAAGAACAACACGAAAACCGGCTCTTGATCTACTTAAGGGCACCCCATTTCATTGATTTGGTTTCCAATGATACTTTATCCTCATATATTAAGAAATGCCTAATGGAATCACCCAATACTCAAGATCCCGATGTTATAATCCTTGTTGAGGCTTTTGAAAAGGAAAAAACTCGAATTAGATCCGCACTGGACCGTCAATTCCAACAAGCCATCCGCCAATCAATGGGGGAAACCGTTAATTCTAAATTGAAGCAAAGTATGAGCTTGGACACCATTGAACATAGGATTAATAAATACCAAGTTCTACATGGATTCAACATTTTTTATACCAAGAATATTGAAGATTCTCAAAATTGGCTCAAATCTCTTACTTATACAGTGGCCAATTCTAGGTATATCAAAAATTCATCCATCAATTTAAACGTAAAACTGGGGGTTGATGGGAAACTGATTTTCTTGGCCGCTCTTCAACAATTTAAATTCATCACTAATGTTCGAGCAGAACAAATATTTGCATATTATCCTAGTTTCAAACTTCTTTATCAAAGGTATCGTCATCATGAAGGGTTGGGTAAATGTGATGATAATAGTTCTAACATAGTCCCACCATCTACCGATTTAGCCATGAAAACTTTTTTCCTAAGCACAGATCCAGATGAAATTTTAGAATAGAATCTATTTTAACTATAATATTTATATTTTTACATATATATATATATATATACATTATATCAATTAGCTCTATAGATACATTTCTCTATTTCAACATATCCCTCACCGCCTTAATATCTTCGTCAGAAACATCATTTCTATTTTCCACTTTGGCTAAACCTTTAGTTAACAATTCAAGTTCAGATGAAGAAAACTTGAATCCTTCAGAGTGTAAATTCAGTACCACATTTAAAACTTTGTCTATACAACCAACATGATCTTCAGTGGTTAAAATTTGAATAAGTTCGAAAATTATATCCTTGTGTAAATAATCTTCTTTGCCTTTCAAACCAGTCAGTAAAAGCGACAGAATCAAAGAAAGTTGTCTAAGTCGAGATTTAGTATCATTACCAGTGCTAATTATACTCCATCCATCATGCTTGGCAAACATTTCATAAGCTTCAGTATCATGCCTCACTAAAGACAGAAGAGCAAATAACCCTTTATAATACACAGCCTTAACGTCTATATTAGATTTAACCAATTCAATTAACGACTCAACTCCTCCATGCGATGTACATGCCTTTTGAGCTTGAGGATTGTTTTGCACTGCAATCCCAACAATCAGCGCTGCCAATTCTCGAATTTCAGGGTTAGAATGCTTTAATAACCCCATGACAGAGGGCCAGAGTTTGATGTTTTCTATGTTATTAGCATTATCAAGATTCTCTATAAGCATTTCAAAATTCTCTAAAGCTACGATCTTGTTTTCATCTGAAGCTTCCGGATTAGTTGCAACGGTGATGCTTTGTTTCATAAGCGCAGGCTCATCGGGCCCTCCAAAAAGCTGGCTTAGCACTTTAGGGTCTGGGGCTCCAATTTTTTCAATAGCCTCTTTATCCCCAGACTGCTGAGCAATAGACCAGTTAAGAAGTTTGTCCATAGTATATTAATAATAATGATTCAAATTGACAAGAATGCACGTTTATAATTGAAATGGAGGCCCAAGAGCGAGGAGGTTCGAGAAAGTTCTGGAGGGGACACAGTGATGTGTGCAGGCAATTCGCAACCATTATTACTGCCAATTTCCTTAGGTCGCTCTAGCATCGTTAAACAACTTAATCTAATAAACTAATGGGTAATCGGGACCCTTGACTAAGCATCTGGTAATAGAGGTACCTATACTTATAAATGTCCTTAGCCCGTCACTTGTAACTAATCATACTTAACCTAATAATAATGACTGAAAATGGAACTTGTAACTAATTTAGCCCTGGAATTGGCACTTGCAACTACCTAATATTTAACCAAGCATTTGTACTACTACTTTTACTTTAAATCTTAATCCGTGCATACTAAGTAGATACTTCTAACACATACACTACATTTCTCATTACCCCATTCACCACCAGATGTCCCACCACCAGACGAATATACCTGCTGATGCAGGACCCCGGAGTCTCCTGATCCGTTTGCCCGATTTGGACACGACCTGCCCCATATAAAGCACAACTATTTTCACTTATTCAATCCTTAATCAAAAATGTAAGTATATTAGAATTGAGTTAAAAGTTGATGATCATTTAAAAAAATACATTACTAACTGTTAAGGTCTCTTTCATCCAAACTCTCAGTCAAAGATCTTGCCATTGCCGGTAAGCGTGTCTTCATTCGTGTTGATTTCAACGTCCCACTTGATGGTAAGACCATCACCAACAATGCTCGTATTGTTGCTGCTCTTCCAACTATCAAGTACGTTCTTGAACAAAAGCCAAAAGCCGTTGTTTTAGCCTCTCACTTGGGTAGACCAAACGGTGAAGCTAACCAAAAATACACTCTTGCTCCAGTTGCTGAAGAACTTCAAAAATTATTAGGTCAAGACGTTACTTTCCTTAACGATTGTGTTGGACCAGAAGTCGAATCCGCTGTCAACAATGCTAAAGAAGGTCAAGTCTTCTTATTAGAAAACTTACGTTTCCACATTGAAGAAGAAGGATCCAAGAAAGTTGATGGCGAAAAGATTAAGGCCTCTAAAGAAGATGTTGAAAAATTCAGAAAAGGTCTTACTGCCCTTGCTGATGTTTACGTCAATGATGCCTTTGGTACTGCTCACCGTGCTCACTCTTCAATGGTTGGTCTTGATTTACCACAAAAGGCAGCTGGTTTCCTTATGGCTAAAGAATTAGAATACTTTGCTAAGGCTTTAGAAAACCCAGCTAGACCTTTCCTTGCCATTCTTGGTGGTGCTAAAGTTGCCGATAAGATTCAACTTATTGACAACTTATTAGATAAAGTCGATTCTATTATCATTGGTGGTGGTATGTCTTTCACTTTCAAGAAGGTTTTGGACAACATGCCAATCGGTGACTCCCTTTTCGATGAAGCCGGTGCTAAGACCGTTAAGGACTTGGTCGCTAAGGCTGAAAAGAACGGTGTTAAACTTGTTCTCCCAGTTGATTTCGTTACTGCTGATAAATTTGACAAAGACGCTCAAGTTGGTGCTGCCTCTGAAGCTGAAGGTATTCCAGATAACTGGATGGGTCTTGACTGTGGTCCAAAATCTAGAGAACTTTTCGCTCAATACGTTAAGGATGCCAAGACTATCGTCTGGAACGGTCCTCCAGGTGTCTTTGAATTTGATAAATTTGCTAATGGTACCAAGGCTCTTCTTGATGCTGCCGTTGCATCCGCTGAAGCTGGTAACACTGTAATTATTGGAGGTGGTGATACTGCCACTGTTGCCAAGAAATACGGTGTTGTTGAAAAGCTTTCTCACGTTTCCACTGGTGGTGGTGCTTCTCTTGAACTTCTTGAAGGTAAGGAACTTCCAGGTGTCGTTGCCATTTCTAGTAAATGAACTTTAAAATATAAGATATAATGAATACATTTTTTTAATCATAATTCTACATTAATTGATATATATAAATATATTAACAATACTATAATTTAGATGCTCCACTCATAATCTTAGACCAAGCATCTTCAGTTAACTCTTCATATTTATTTTTATTCAACCAATAAATAGTATCTGTTCCATCTTCTCCCTTGGGTAACACTTGCTTTTTATATTGATTCTTGGGTACTTTATGATTATGCAGCAGTTCAATTTGTCCTATAACTTTAATAAATTGAGGAATAGAGTATTTAGGTAAATTCTTATCAACATGGGCAAAAATTTTGGCCAATAATTCACCAGTCTTGGAAGGATCAGCGTATTCTTCTTTAGGTTCAATAACTGCAAACCCAGCTCTACCTTCATGTTGTGGAACTTGAACTCCAACTACAACAGATCCATTAATAGCTTGCAGACCCATCAATTCATTTTCAACCTCACTTGCACTAACATTTTCACTTTTCCACCGGAACGTATCTCCTAATCTATCCACAAAATAGAAAAGCCCATCGGCATCCATTTTCAATAAATCTCCAGTTCTAAACCACGCATCTCCTTTTTTGAAAACGTCTCGGATAAGCTTATCCAGGGTCGCTTTTTTGTTTCCATAATAACCTTGGAAACTCTTACTAACATTACTTGGATTTAAAATTTTCATTAATAATTCACCTGGTTCATCTTTATCTGCAAGTTTACCAAAACCAGTCGTTGGATCACGCCAAATTTCATTTTCATCATCTTTCTGCATCTTAACAATGGCTTGATTAAACAGAAGTATAAAATTAATAATCAGACCGTATTTTCTACAAGCTCCGACTCCAAAATCTCCATATTGGAGATTAGTAGTAGCAAGTGGGCTTTCTGTTGAGGCATAAAACTCTCCAACTGCTTCAATATTGAATCTTTTTTTGAAATCCATCCATATATCTCTACGAAGCCCGTTACCATAGGCAATTTTGACTTGATGACTAGTTTGATCTGGATGATCTTTACTGTTGATTAAATATCGACAAACTTCCCCAACATATTGCATATGGGTCAGCCCACATATTCTTGCTTGAGTCCAAAACGAAGTTGCACTGAATTTTTGAGCAATTGATATACATGCACCTTCAAGTAACGCCGGACATACTCCAAGAATTGCTGCTGTCAGGTGATACAAAGGCATAGCCGTTAAAACATTCAGATTAGAATTGATTTTCATAATGTAACCAAAAATTTGTGCCGCCATATACGCTTTCCTCCACAGCATAATTCCTGCCTTAGGTAATCCAGTGGTCCCCAGAGTGTAGATTAATGCACAACATGACAGGTCTGTATCATCAGGACGCCTCGTATTATCTGGTGCACGATATTTGGGGGTGTTCTTGTTTTGAACAACCCTCAAAAGCTCTTCTTCATTGATATAGTGTAATTTGACATTGGGAGCACTCTCTTTAATTAAAGACTCAGTTTCTTTGATATTTGATGCACAATCAGGATCAATAAATATTTGAGAAACATTCAGAATTTTTATACAATGAAGTAAAGGTTCTCCCTTGGTATTGAAATTTAAAAATGCTGGCAAGGCACCAATGTTCCAAAGTGCCAACCAGAAAAATAAAAACATAGGCTTGTTCATACAATTAAGAGCAATAGTATCCTTCAGGGTAATTCCATACTCTTCCTTCAATATATGACTGAGCCTCAATACTATATTGTAGAACTCCCGATAGGTATACTCCTCTAATTCAAATTGATCTTCAAGTATAGGGAACCCTTGCGCATCATATCGGACCTCACCAATGTTCTTCTTGGGTCGAGGAAATGCAATGGCCCGTTTTTTGGAATTTGCCTTCGACAGGCTTTCAAAATAGTACCAAAACAGTGCTTTCCCATGGTTGGATTTCCAAAGGAAAGGTAAAATCCCCGAAATAGTTCTTTGGACCAAAAATACGTCGTGTTTAATGTGATACTTAGCATCCAAAAGTTGGGTTCCAAGTATAGCTGCTGATGCAATCTCAAGTCCACTCATAATTGCCTTGTAAGTAAATTAGAATTTGCAATAATTGTAGTTTTGTTTGCAAACTAAGCAACTATAAACTACTGCGAATGGGATTTTTTTATAGACGTTGCGATCTCCGCATTGTACATGAAATCCATAATATAATTTTATCAGTATTATTGTTGAAAGCCTAAATTATTTTTTAAACCCAATTTCAATTCCAATAATAGTTTTTTTTTTTTTTTATAGTTTGATTTTTTTTTTAATCTTTGATGCTTAGTATTAGGTTCTTTCCAATTCAAATTTCTCTTTCATATAAGGCAAGACCAATCAAATACCAGGATTTAACGAAAAGTGCAATATTTTTTGATGATTGACCATCCTAACCATCTAGTTGCCAAATATATAGATAAAATTGCTTCAAAATGTACGATGTAAATTCTAACATGTTACCAGACAAAAAAAAAAAAAACAAATATTAATTTGGTGGCTTATGGATTTCAAGTATGGGGTCCAATATGTTAAACACAACACATATGAGCAGTATACCAGCTAATTCTCATATGATAGTATTGTTTGAACAAGGCCATATCAAAAAGCACCCCTACCACTTTAATCACATGTATTACACATCATAGTAGTGCATGTGAAAGTTAAAGGTTGGGGTGGAGAGAGAGGGGGGGGGGGGGGGGAGGAGTTTGGTCTTGAGGTCTCCGAATTTCCAAACCACCCAAAACAAACTAAACCACCCCTCTTTTCTAGAAGGTGTACTTTTTCAAACTCGTAGACCGTTTAATATCAGTTAATTCATTAATATTCCACGATCCTGGAGTAATAATTTTGCCGTTATATTTAATTTCATTGAGTCCACCACCATTTGCTACGGAGAAAGTTGTGGTTGCAGCCAATTTTTCTTGGTTATTAATGGGCCCAAGCCAATACTCCATGTCGCAATCATGCAGAAGAAGAAAGTAATATATTTTGTTGGCAATATCATTTATGCATGGTTGATTTTTCAACCCAAGACCATGCTGAACAAGTTGTTTAAGTAATGTATCATTACTTTTATCATTGATATACTCTTGCATACAACACTTCACATGAATAGTTAATATCAATAAAATTAATTGGTAATATTTATGCACAACGTTAATATCTTCACTTAATTTGGAAACGCTACCAATTATTGGGAATACGGATAAATAATCATTACATTTAATTTCTTCACAATACTTGGTCAACATCTTATCAATTCTAACATCAACCATATTGATAGGTTCAGTGCCCAATTTTAAATTGGTTAACAGTCTAAATGTAGTACTTACATTTAACACGTTGGGTTTATTCAATTGTATTTGATTTGCTGATTCTAAACTTGATTCCACGTATATATAATGACTCCAAATAAATGTTAATATTAATGTAATCAAATTTTTTTGCAAGAAATGGGACCCTTGCTCCAAATAATTGAATGCGTTGCCAGATTCTAAAAAATCTATCATAAATGAACTGAAAGAGTCCAAAAAATAATTACTATTGTTATACTCTGGGTACCCAATAGATATTAAAGTTACTAACCCTATAATTCCAGTACATATATCATTCCCCATAATCATAGCGGTACATCTAGTTATCATTTTATCAGCTTCATAAATTGAATTAAAGTTTATTTTTGGTAACCCAGTATATGCTTGAATTCCATCTAATTTAACGGTTCCACTAATAGAGTCAAGTTGCTGTTTGATTTTCCAATTTTTCATAAATTCGTTTTCAATTCCTTGTAGTTCAATTAAACTATACTTTATTACATTCTCAATTTTAGTCATTTCAACATCTGGTTTAATATATGGTGATAATGCACTTCCAGAAATTCCACTACTAATCACATCAAGTTTCATATAATATGGGTTTCCTTTTATACTTGTTGATTTACCTGATAGTGATAACTTGATATTACGATCACAAGCCGCGGTGCTTTGAAGTTTCAACTGATAATCAACATTACTCTCATCATCATTAATATTATAAATATTATTATTTTTATCATCACCGTCACCATTATCAGCAACACCTTCTAGACTATCTGTAAGTTTCAGAAATATTTCTTCTCCCTTTAAAACTACTTCACCTTCACTTTGTCTTTGCATTTCCACTTTCAAATTGGATTTCAGTGCATATGATTCAGATGAAATTGTCGACTCTAACGTTACCGCATGAACACTTTGCAGCTTTTTCAGTGAAATTGACCTATTCAAATAGCTTTCTCGAACACCAAAAATAATCCCTCCTAGTATCAAACCAGAGCAAACTAAAAGAAGAAATATATAAAAAGTATTCGATATAAGGTCCTCCTCCTCGTACTGGTTCAAATTTCGATCTGACATGATTACTTTGGGTGCAAAAAAGAGAAAATTGCGACCATATTTAACCACACACACAAAGGAAGATACACAAAATGAGAGAGAAACTCCATCTTTGTGGTTTTATATTTTGAATCATACTCAAATAACTTGCTCAAATAGCTACTATCGTTTCAAGCCAATGCCAACACCTGATATATATAGTTTATGGTGGGAGTAAGCTTTGCATATATTTAATTAGCAAGAACAAATAATAATATTAATACTAATAATAACACAAAAAAATAAAAATGAAAAATAAAAAGAAAACAACCAAAAGTATCATGACAAATTCGTATAATAAATGACACTATTTGATACTACCTGCAGTCCTGCATTCAACACCACCTTTAAATCACACCATCTCGAATTATATTCTTTCCATTACCAACAATGTTTACAAGCCGTTTCTTCTTCACTAGGAACGCTCCCTTGTCCACGGTGTTTCGGCAGAGTATTCTGGCACACCGTAGACTGAATGTACCTTTAAAACTGGGTCATATAACTAGTTTTTTCCGTGGGAATGCCACTTTGGCTAAATCGGCTCCAATAGCCAAATCCAAGTTTTATAATGCCACTAAGGAACCTTTAATCAGTTCCAAATCAGTTGGGTATTGGCTCTTGGGTACTTCTGGTTTAGTTTTCGGGATTGTTGTATTAGGAGGGCTCACTAGACTCACCGAGTCTGGACTTTCCATCACTGAATGGAAACCAGTCACAGGTACTTTACCCCCATTAAACGAAAAGGAATGGCAACAAGAGTTTGATAAATATAAAAATTCACCTGAATTCAAGCAATTGAACTCTCATATCAATCTTGATGAATTCAAGTTTATCTTCAGTATGGAGTGGGGTCACAGATTGGTAGGACGATGTATTGGAGCATTTTTCATAATCCCAGCAATTTATTTCTGGCGTACTGGTAAGATGTCTCGTCATATTAAATTGAGAGTGGTGGGATTAACTGGTCTTTTGGGACTTCAAGGTGCTATTGGTTGGTGGATGGTTAAATCTGGATTAGATGAAGAACAATTGGCTGCTAGAAAGTCAAAACCAACCGTTTCTCAATACCGATTAACTACTCACCTTGGAGCTGCCTTTCTTATGTATTTAGGGGTTTTATGGTCAGGTTTTGAAATATTAATTGAAAACAAATGGGTTAAAAACCCAAACTCTTCAACGGAAACCATTTTATCTCAATTACAAAATCCAGCACTCAAAAAAATTAGAACCTTAGGTACAGCATTACTTGCTTTAACTTTCTTGACTGCCATGTCTGGTGGTATGGTCGCAGGCTTAGATGCCGGTCTCATATATAATACTTTCCCTCATATGGGTGATGATTGGGTCCCTGGATCTGGGGAATTATTCCTGCCAGTCTTCGCTCGTAAATCTGATTTATCTGACCTTTGGTGGAGGAATTTATTGGAAAACCCAACAACAGTACAGTTGGTTCATAGAGTGTTTGCTACAACTACATTTTTCTCTGTTTTAGCTTTACATATGTATGGTGTTCGTAAGAAAGCCATCATTCCAACTACTGCTAATAAGGCCTTACATGGAGTCATGGGTCTTGTAACTTTACAAGTTGCCCTTGGAATCTCCACGTTAATTTACCTTGTTCCTATCCCATTGGCCGCTGCACACCAAGCTGGTGCATTGGCATTATTAACTGGTACCTTGGCCTTTTGTGCTCGTCTTCGTAGACCACGTCCAGAAGTGGTTAATCATTTGAAACGACTTTTAAGTCAACAAAAGCAAACCCAAAAACCTTTGTAAATACTTCTGTAAATAATAAAGACAAATATTTTAGAAAAATTAATCGTATTATATTAATAACACTAATAGTAATGAAAATAATGATAATCTTTTTACCATATCCTCTTACTGGACATTTCATATCGTTCTACTTTGACTAATGCATCATCCAAGTTATTCTCTGATTCCAATTGTTTGTTACGCTTTTCTTCCGGAGTAGGAGGCACTATTTCATGTGAATCATAAAGGTACGAGCGAGTTTTAGGATTAATTGAAGAGGACTCTGTATTGGGGACTCCAGGCACAAACAGATATTCTACCACAGGGGATCGTGGAGAAGAAGGAGATTGAGGCTGAGGAGTAAATAAGTTCCCGTCTTTGGAAATTTGGGATTGTAACCTATAAGCAGCTTGATTAACTTTGATTCTATGAGCCCATTTTAAAAGTATCATACCGGTAACCAAACGAAGTAAAAGTAACCCAATATATGCAAGTAATACCACAAAGATTGATAATGGTATAGAAGAAGATATATAGAAAACCAGTCTTAATTCATATAAAGTCATTCGCAAAAAGCAAACTATCAATGCTAGTAAAGGTAATCCAAACCTCTTAGTTAAAATGGCATGATCAGTTAAAGATTTCATTGATTTGAATAATTCCAAATAATCCAACAGAATCACATATAAAAAATTAGTATAAACTCTAGGACGGATCCGATTGAATTTCAGAATATAACAGTGTTTCAACCAATCTACAAAGATTTCCAGACCTATAACGACGACTCCTGGTCCCAATATAGCACCCAGCCAAAGATTCCACAGGGCCCAACTGTTAGGGATGATTCCTTCTGAAGAAGAAAGTAATTGAACTATATTCCGAAGAGTTATAATTCCAAGCATTAGCAGTAATTGGAACCTTTCTGCAAGATCTGCCATAGATATTTGGAAAAGACCTTCACGTTCGAATTTTTTAAATACCAGGCTTTTCAATTCTGAGAATTGGTTCAGTAGAAGTAAAGCTAAAAGAGCATTACTATATGAATTAGCTGCCACATTCAACAGTACACATTGATAAATAAGTATATACCCATGGAAAGTAAGGTATATGACAGATAATATATATATTATCGGTAATAATTGCATATTATCACTTGAATATAAAATTTTAAGTAAATCCATACCCAATGACAGAAACAACTTATCAGCCACTTCCAAAACACCAAACATTACGTACAATTTGATATGAGCCAGGCCTCTAACGTCATGATAAAGTCTAGAAACATCAAACTGAGGTAGCAGAAGGATCCACACTGATAGTATCACCAAGGAAAGTGTATAGAGATCACGCTTAAATTGGGGTTTATTGATCTTAGATGACCATAGATTCATTATAAGTTTCAAAGGGACCAATGTGAAGAAGGTAAGAAATGAATTCCAGCAAAGGAGCAATCCATAGAGCATGAATGTTTCCAATTTATATGGCACCTTGATGAAATCGATCAATTGTTGTTGAATATGAGGATCAATGGGCTCTATCTTTTCACCTTCGAGGTTTAGTTCAAGGGTCAATAGTCGCAAAAGAGAAAATGCCCCGTTAATGCGGGAGATTTGGAAGCGTTGCAAAGTAGCTTTTAATCTTGATGTGCTCATAAAGTGTTTGATAAATATGGCGATTTTTGGAGTCAAGGTGCGAACAGATTAGGTGCGAACAGATCAAGATCAAGATGCGAACAGATCAAGAATGAGAATGGAAACAAGACAAGACAAGACAAGAGGAAACTAAAATCGAATATCAACCACGACTGCGCGCTGACTCAATTGGTGCGAATATCCACCGAGCCGACATAGAACAAGGCCGTCAAGAAAGACCGCCATCAAACAAAATAGACAAACAAAACAGTCAAACAAAACAGTCAAACAATAAAGCTAAACAAAAAAGCTATGGTAAATTTTCAACTACCCCCAATTCATATTCAATGATAACAAATAATGGATCATTTGCCAATTGGTACTCTACCTTAAATCTCCCCTAAACCCTGATCGTTTCAGTGTGCGTCCGCTATATAACGTGCGCTTATCACTTGAAATCACCCACCGCATTATTCTCCAATACCAATGCTTCTTCTCTCTTTGCACGATCTAAAGACATTGTTGGGCCCTTTTAGCGGCAAGGAGACACTCACTCCTCTGGAATCACAGCTGGTCCAACTCCTTGTCACAGAATTACTTACAGACCATTTTGTCGATACTTCGACCCTCAAATTTTTACTGCGATTTTTAACACCACAGTCCTACGATGATATAGTGGAAGAGCGTAATATAGAACATCTTTGTGGGTATATAACATGTGATATCCTACCCAAACAGAAATATAGAAGACCTCTGGATCTGGCTCCTGTCACCAGGTATCAGATCTATAACCGAAAACCACTGATGATATTACCAAATACTTATTCACTGCAATATTGTTGTAAAGAACATTACCAAGCGCTGCTTTTTTATGCAAATCAACTTTCGGACGAAGCCGTTTTCGCTCGTAAATATATCACTGCCGTGGAACCGTTCCCGATCTCAATGCCGGCCACTTGGTTTGAAAATGGTATCACTTTATTAGAAGAAGTATTAATGAAGCATAAGGAACTTAAAGACCAAGGGAAACTGCTTTCAGATGTCATAACAATGATGAATGGGTTGCTGGTGGTTGATCATCAAAGAAGTGAGCAGGAAACTCTGGGTTTAGTCAAGTTGTTGCAAGATTTTGAAATTGTTGAAAACGATAGTGTTGCACCAGAGCCTTTCCAAGTTCGCCTGCAACAACAACAACAACAACAACAACAACAATTATCAGATGACGATGAAGATGCAGTTGTGGCATCTAGGGGTATAGACGGGTATTTAACCACCGATAGAAGTTACGGCGGGTACGTGGTATGAAATGTTATGATTAATGAAGGACATAGTGTTGTATATTACTCTGTAGAGCTATAAACTAAATTGATATTTATTTATCTGCTATTAAGAAGATCAAACGCAAATTTTCATAAGTCAATGTTTCTATAATTGCGATCATACTTGTCTCCAAACTTAAATGCTCTAACGTTATATTGCTTGAGGTAATCATATAAGGTCTTCCCGTGCCCATAATGATTTATATCTTTATTCACAAGTTCCGAATGCTTACATACTTGGTTTATTTCCAAAGTATTTATCAAGTTCTGATAGTCGTTTAATCTCTGATTGAAATACTCATTTTGTTGTTTTTGAATTAATTTCTGTTGCTTATACAAGTCCGATTTCTTATCTTTTAGTAGTTCCGTTTTAGCTTCATATGGACGCATCTTTTCTTGTAAATATTTAGAAGTCTCTTCAATATCAACCATCCAAGATTGAACATGCATTTCAGGTGATTCTCCTTGCAAACTAGCCTCCCAAATACCTTCCCAGTATGCTAATTTTTGATAATGATTCTTGGGGAAAAATGTTTGTTCATATTTACAATCGGTCTTAATGGTATAACTACCATTTGGATTTTGTTGTTCATTTGAATTACCAGTGGAATTCCATAATTGTATCATCCGATCTAGTCTAACCATATTTCTCACTTCCAAGGCTAATTTAATCTTATCCTTCAATTTTACATTGGGGTATTGTAAAAATGGTAACGGTTTAGGTGCTGCCACGGTGAAACCTAATTTGACGTTAACTGGACCTTTATTTGTTATAGTATTATGGAATTTTGTCAAATGATAATTGCGATTTATATCGTATTCTATTGAAGGTTTGACTACCGTTTCCAAATACGGCCAATCATATGCTTCTTTCAAGGTGGTCTCTTTAACTGATCCAGGTATAGCTATGGAACTTTGAACTAAAGATTCTATAGGGATGTTTTTCGTCTTGGTATATGGGAGAAGGAACGGATTAGGGATCTTATGCATGGTTTGAAGCTGTTTTAAAAATCGTTGCATCGCATTTATAGATAGAAATTCAGCTTCATCCTTATGTCTTTTAGACGCCAAGACTCTTTTCTTCTTGTTAGACATTTTCTCGTATTCCAAATGTTTAATATCATCTTGATATTTCCGTTTGGCCAATTTCCAAATCACTCGTTGCCGATTTTTTTCTCTTAATTCTATTAATGTTCCCAACCCAATAACCAAATCGTTTTCTTGAATCATTTTTTGCAACACTGAATGTAAAGAGTTTGCAATTTTTACACGATTATATTCCACATCCAGGCTCACCAATGGTTTCCTGAACTCTATACTGACTTCTCGTTGTAATTCCAGCTTAAAATACTGGATATATCTTGTAGGATTGGCGTTGTATCGTTGCAATTCAATCTTGAATGCTGCACTCGGGTTTGGACTCATTAATGGGGTTGAGGCTGGTTTTATATGACTCAAGCTTGTTAAAAGCCGCCATATACTTCTATAAAGCCTTATTGTAGCCCATGGTGAAGTGGGCTTCATTGAAAGAGATAGGACGGGAGGGGATCTTGTTCAATAGATAACAAAAGATGCAAATAAATAGAGGAAAATTAATGCAAATAAATAAATTGAAAATAAATACAAATAAATTTAGTGGAAAATAAATACAAATAAATAAATGGAAAACACCAGATAATTGAATACAAATAATATACAATAGTAATAAGAGAACAACAACTAAATATACGTCTTGTAGATGTTAAAAATGAAACATATATATATATATACATACATATATATATATATATATATCTAGTTAATTGTAATCGATGGAGGAGGAATCAGTTTTGTCAACTATAAAGGAGCATTCTTGAATAAATAAGAAATAGACTCACCATTATGTAATCTTCTAATAGCTTCAGCAATGACTGCAGACACGTCGATGGTATCTAATTTAGGACAAAGCTCAAGTTTTTCTTCAAAAGGTACGGTATTAGTACATACTACCCTAGTCAATTTGGAATTATTAATATTGCTAATGGCATTACCAGATAAAATTCCATGCGTAACTATAGCAATGACTTCTTTGGCACCATTGTCAAGTAAAACTTCAGCAGCTTTAGCTAATGTTCCGCATGTATCGGCCATATCATCAACGATTACACAAACTTTACTGGTAACATCACCAACGAGTACCATTCGAGACACTTCGTTTGCTCTAGCTCGCTCTTTGTGGATAAGAGCAAAATTTAAATCCAATCTATCAGCCAAACCAGCGGCTCTCTTGGCTCCACCTGCGTCTGGAGATATAATGATAGCTTCCTTATAATTGATTGTTTCCTTAATATATCTAACCACTGAAGGTTCTGCGTACAAATTATCTACTGGAACATCGAAAAACCCTTGGATTTGTGAAGCGTGTAAATCCATCGTTATCACATGGTCACATCCAGCAGTGGTTAACATATCTGCCATTAATTTAGCGGTGATTGGTGCCCTACTTTTATCCTTCCTATCTTGTCTTGCGTAAGGGAAATTTGGAAGAATCACAGAAATTCGTCTGGCACTAGCAGTTTTACAAGCGTTGATCATGATGAGCAATTCAATAACCCTATCATTAACCACGCCTGATCCAATTTGACAAATAATAAAAATATCTTCATCTCTGACTGATTCTCCAATGGAAAATTGTACTTCCCCTGTCAGATCCCTCTTCAACTCGGAAGGAGTCAATCTTAAACCGAGTCTTGTGGCCACAAGTTCGGCCAAACCGCGATGCACATCGCTGGCAATAAGCTTGATAGAGTTAGTAGACATGCTTGAAATCGTGAGCTGTCTATTGCCGAGTGGAGATGCTTGCAAACGGGCTATTCAGCTCAAGTCGTGGGATGTGGAGGTAAAAATTGAAATTGGTTCTTGATTTTATGCAGGTGCGATGCCTCCTCTTACTTTTATGTAAAGATTACTCCGTGTGTGTGTGTGTGTGCTCCATGCAGGTTCTGTCTACTATCGACCCACCCTTCCATCCATGTATATTACAACATATATAGTCTTAAATATGAGTTAACCTGGTATATACTTTTAAAATTGTGTACTTAAAACAAATCATCTATGTCTTCTATGTCCTCGGAATCGTTTTTGGGCCGTGAATTTTCATTAGAATTATTTTGCTCCTGGTCTTGATCTTGATCTTGATCTTGATCTTGATCATCTTGATCATCTTGGTCGTCTTGATGTTGATTATGAGTTTTATCACGACCCGCACTTTCGCGCTCGCGCTCACGCTCTTTCTCGCCTCCACGGGATGTTGCTTCGTTTGTCATCTTGGCCAACTCGGCCTTTTTAGCCTCCAATGACGCCTTTAATTGTTTGTAACTTGATTGGAACTTTAATTTCATCATTCTATGAGTCGCCGTTTCAAGACCAATTCTATGCTTTTCCACCACTTTCTCTAAATCGGCTATTTCTTCTTCCAACAATTTAGCATGCTGTTTACCTGACTTTGCTCCATCGTCTTCATCGTCATCATCGTCGTCATCATCATCATCATCGTCATCATCTTCTTCATTCTCTGCTGCATCGTCCTCTGCCAATCTGTCTTCATTCCCATCATCATCGTCATCGTCATCATCTCCTTCGAAAGCCTTGGCCAATTCTTCTTCCAAATCAGGATCTTCAATCATTTCTTCTTCGTTATCATAAGCAGGTGTTCCTTGGTTTGTATAAGATGAAGATGGAGTCATATTTTCCCTTGAACCAGAAACCCCAATATCGTACCCGTGAACGTTTTGAGATGTCTGTTTTTGGTTACGCATATCTACCACCTCAAAATGTACTTCCTCCGCTTCATCGTCCATTCGAATCAATTCATCAACTTTATTTTGAATATCTTCCAATACTCGATGATCTAAACGTTTGAATCTAAATCGACGATATACGTCTTCGAACGGGTACACTAAACCATCTTTGATCACTGTTCTAGATGGTTTGAGTTCTGATTTAGGTATTTTATAAATTGGGTGTGTATAAGTTTTTTCAGTAATTTCAAAATCTCGATCTATATTCAAATCATTAGGGTCCACTTGCCGTAAAACAAGTAACATTTGACTAATATCGATGGATTTGAAAATATTTTTCTTGTCCACAGTTTTAAAAATTTCAGTAAGTGTGGGCAAATCTACTAGCTTAGCCGAATATAAAGTATTTTTCACTTTAACAATTGCCTTATCCTTGGTGATCCATTTAATATTTATGTTGGATAGGTCACCGCTTTCTACGGCGTTATACACCAAATCTAAATTAGGATCGTCCAAAAACCGCAAAACTATCCCTTGTTCCAATAATGGATCATCTTCTACATCTGGAGCTTCGGAATCGTATCCATCTCCTGGTACTCGAGTAGGTTTGACTCGAACTTTGGGGATAGATTTAGACCCATTCCCCATCGACATAGCATCGGCGTTTTTACTAGACCCTGCCCCCAATTTCAACTTCATCAGTTCTGATCCCTTCTTATTGACCTCGGCCCCAGCACCGAGACTGAGTTTCAACTTGGGTTTGAGTTCTTTATCACTTTTCTTGCTCTTTTTAGCCACTCCCAGGTTCTTAATTTTAAGTTTAGGCACCGGTGTGGAAGATGGTGGCTTGATCTTGATTTTCGGGGCACTTGCTGGTTTCTTCAGTACCTTCTCATCTTCCTGTTTAACATCGGGCGTCACTTTAAGCTTAAGCTTCACCATTCTACTGCTAAAACCTTTAAATTTAAATCAACAGTTGTGTTAGGTTCCTATGCTGTATTATTTTTTTTATTTTATTTTTTATTTATATTTTTTATTTTTTAATTATTTATCTCAATTTGAACTTATTATATATATATATTTTTTTTTTGTTCAAGTTCAATTTTTTGATTCTCTAATTCTTTCTGTTGCTGTTCCAAATGGTCCATCGATCGAGCCATGGGCTGCGCAGTAGGCGGTCGTCGTCAATTGGAAGACGCTGTAGTATTTCTTCAGCGGAATCTTTGATACTTAATGAAGAAAACAGTTCAGAGATGTTCTCTGGTGCTGCTTCAGAGATAATTCCATCCTCAATCACTTCGTTCCATTATCCACATCATTTTGGGAGAAGTCGTATGAGCTCTATGGTTTCAGCAGAGGCCTCTCCGTTGTTGCATACGGCGCATCTGCTGGAAAACATTGATGGTGCCGATCAGACGGGGTTATATATGATCAATTCCAATGAAAGATCATCTATGGAAGGATCTAATTTTAAGTTTTTCTCGCCGGATGAAATTGAAACGGCTCCAGGAGGTTCGACTTTGGATAATCCTGAAGATCCGGTGGATTATAACACGAACTGGGACTATTCGATTGATAAATATGAAGATGATGCAGTGGGTAGTGTTGTAGGATTTGATACGTATACTCATGGAGCTGGTGCCGATGGAGCTGGTGCCGATGGAGCTGGCACTGGTGCTACTCATCTGCTTGCAAGGCATAACGATAGTGGAGCTACTCGCCTACTTGATATGGACAATAATAGTTACGGATCCATCAATTCAAACTCTCTGCAATTCGATAAACGTAAAAATAGAAGATACTCGGAACAATCAAATAATCATCTGGTGGATACTCATAGTACCTACTCGGCAAAACTGGAAATGGATGAAAGTTATTTCCCTTCTTCTCTGGTTTATCAAAGATATTATTTGGCAGAAGAAGATTTAGTCATTGGGATTGCTGGGTATCAAACTAAATGGTGGAAGAAATTAATTTATTATACAATTTGCATTGTTACTTGTGGTTTAGGGTACCTTTTATTTAGGTGGATTCCCAAATATCGCGTCAACTTATTGGGTAACAAATGTCCCCTTGGATATGCAGATTGGGTTGTTATTGAAAATGAATTTGGGGAATTATCTATTATTGACGTAGAGCGAAGAAAGTTGGGTGAAAGAATGTCTTGCTTCCTTGTGGTCAATAAGAAAGATGATGCTGGTTATGCAAATGATGAAGATTTGGATAAATTAGAAGATTATGATCCATTTGTTTCTCATATCCATACTTTCACTTATAGATACCTTTCATTTTTTTACAGTCCCATGGAAGATATGTTTAGAACAAATTCAAATTGGTATGATACCGACTGGCTTAACGTCAAGCGCATAGGTGATGGACTCTCTCAAAAAATTTATAACCAAAGATTACTGATTTTCGGAGAAAATTCAATTGCAATTGAAGATAAGAGTATTTTGCAATTATTAGTTGATGAAGTATTACATCCTTTTTACGTATTCCAAGTCTTTTCCGTTCTCCTTTGGCTTGCAGATGATTATTTTTATTACGCTTCTTGTATATTTATCATTTCCATTGTTTCCATTGTTAATTCGCTTGTTGAAACGAAATCAACTGTTGGTAGATTAAAGCAAATATCTAAATTTAATTGCGAAATAAGAGTTTGGAGAAATAATTTCTGGAAACAAATTGATTCTTCGGAGTTGGTATGTGGAGACGTTTTCGAAGTAGATCCTTCATTATCTGTGATACCTTGTGATGCCATTTTAATTAATGGTGAATGCATTATTAATGAATCCATGCTTACAGGTGAAAGTGTACCAGTATCGAAAACTGCTGCTACTCAAGAAAGTGTAGAAAACTTACCGGAAAATTTTATGTCTCCCTTATTAGCCAAATCTTTCCTTTACAACGGGACTAAATTATTGAAGATGAAATCTTCTAATGATGAACCTGTTACAGCCATGGTGGTTAAAACTGGTTTTAATACTACAAAGGGATCTTTAGTTAGATCTATGCTTTTCCCTAAACCTGTTGGCTTTAAATTTTATCAAGATTCTTTCAAATATATTGGGTTTATGAGTTTAATTGCTCTTATTGGGTTCACATATTCTACTTATAATTTCATTAAAATTGGTATTGATAAAAGGATAATGATTTTAAGAGCTTTGGATATTATTACTATTGTTGTACCCCCGGCACTTCCTGCGACTTTGACTATTGGTACTACATTTGCCATTAATAGGTTGAAAGCTAAAAATATTTTCTGTATTTCCCCAACTAGAGTCAATGTTGGTGGTAAAATTGATGTTTTCTGCTTTGATAAAACTGGAACTTTAACTGAAGATGGCTTGGACATTTTGGGAGTACATGTGGCAAATAATGCCAAGGGCCGTAAAGAAATTATATTTGATGATATGTTAAATCAATTAAATCAATTAACCACTAGCCAAGTTGATAAATATTCTACAAATAATAAAAAGCATTTACTTGAATGTATGGCAACATGTCATTCTTTAAAATTAATTGAAAATGAACTTTTAGGTGATCCTTTAGATTTGAAAATGTTTGAATTTACAAATTGGCATTTGCAAGAAGATTTTGAAACGGAATTTGGTAATGTCACTCATGTATACCCTAACGCTGGTGAAAAAGGGTTTTACTACATTAAAGAATATGAATTTATATCTGGTTTGAGAAGAATGTCCGTGGTGGTACAAGATTCATGCAATCCAATTCAATCAATAATTTATACCAAAGGTGCACCTGAAGTTATATCTGAAATATGTATACCAGAATCACTCCCACAAAACTATGAAGAACTTTTACATGAATATACCCATAATGGATATAGAGTCATTGCTTGCGCTTACAAAAAGACTACTACTCAATATATTAGATCTAATCCTGATCGGGAAATTGTGGAAAATGATCTAATTTTTGCTGGATTTATTATTTTCGAAAATAAATTAAAGCAAACTACTCGTCAAACACTTGAAACTTTGAATAACGCTCGAATTCGAACGGTAATGTGTACTGGTGATAACATATTAACTGCAATTAGTGTGGCAAAAGAATGTAAGTTATTAACTGCCGATGAAGTTTATGTACCAAGGTATGAACAGGATTCTAATGAAACCAATTTGATTTGGGAAGAAGTAGATGATTCAACTAAAAAATTGGATTCAATTTCATTGAAACCCATAATAATTGATCATCGTGAAAGCTATAAGACTTATAAATTGGCTATTACTGGGGACGTTTTCCGTTATTTACTTACTGAAGTGAAAAATCCCAGAATTATTCAAAATATTTTGATGAACTGTGACGTTTTCGCTCGGATGTCACCTGATGAAAAACATGAATTAGTTGAAAAATTACAAAGTATTGATTATACAGTTGGATTTTGTGGGGATGGTGCCAATGATTGTGGTGCTTTGAAAGCGGCAGATGTTGGGATTTCACTTTCAGAAGCGGAAGCATCTGTAGCTGCACCATTCACATCAAGAATTTTCGAAATATCATGTGTATTAGATGTCATTAAAGAAGGGAGATCCAGTTTAGTGACTAGTTTTTCTTGTTTCAAGTATATGTCTTTATATTCGGCCATTCAATTTGTTACTGTTACAATCTTGTATAAGACTGGTACGAATTTAGGGGATTTCCAATTCTTATACATTGATATGTGTTTGATTTTACCATTGGCCATTTTCATGTCATGGTCTAAACCGTTTGCCGAAATTGTAATTAAAAGACCAACTGCCAATTTGGTTTCTCCTAAAGTATTAATCCCCATGTGTTGTCACATCTTAGTCATTTTAATATTCCAAGTGTTTATGTGGGGTATTGTTCATGATCAGCCATGGTATATTAAGCCAGTACCTGGTGGAGATGATGCAGTTCAATCTTCAGATAACACCATGCTATTCTTATTCACTAATTTCCAATATATTCTTATAGCAATAGTTTTGAGTACTGGTCCTCCTTATAGAGAGCCCATGAGTGCGAACGTCCCATTTATATTCAATGTTATTATATCATGCTTACTTTCAAGTGCATGTTTCTTTATTGATCAAGATTCTTGGTGGGGGGATTTCATGCAATTAACAAATATGCCTGCAAGATGGTACTGTTATATTGTAATTGCTGCAGGATTCAATCTAGCGGTAATGTATTCAGGTGAGAAAACCTTTTTCCCAATTATAGCTCGAGCTTACAAGAGAATGACTAAGAGGAACGCTAAAAGTAGCAAATTGTTTAAAAATTTGAAAATGGAGTATGAAGTAGCTCAAGTATAGTGTCATTGGGCGGTCATTCTTAGCTGTAATCCAGTAAATTAGACTATATAATTGGAAATATATTGACAGTTTATAATTATTTTTATTATTATTATTATATTTATTAATATTATTTTTATTATTATTATTATTATTATTATTATTATTATTATTAGTTTTTTTATTTATTTTGGCAATAAAATTACTTACAATAGAATATAACTTAAATTGTACATTCCTATCGCATTTGTTTGACTCGTTATTATTGTCTGTGTTTAGTCACTACATGTAAAACACTAATAATGCGCAAGCATTCGCATTTGTACTGAATAAGTTGTGGTTTTATTAGCTTCGAATTAATAATGATAATTATGCTCAAGTTGCTTTAATATATAATTATTCTTTGAAAATATGTATATATATCTACATTATTCTCCTTAAAATATCCATAATTGTATATGTCCATATCCATATATACAAACATTCCTATTCATTGTCTAATCCATTTAAAAACTCGCCTATGAAAACTTATCTTTACTTAATAAATGGCCCACGTGTGGGCCAAAATTGCGAATAAAACCAAAAATAATATTAATTAACAAATGAACGGGATCCCTGCATACACACCCAGCTTGCAATCGATTAATGTACGGCAGAAATTGTCTACATACTCAGTTAAATTATTCATATCCCCCAGTTTGTTGATTAATTAGGCTTGAGAACTACAAACTATGTCTTCTGCTAATAAAAGAATTGCATTACCTGCTCGTGTTGAGCCAAAAGTTTTCTTCGCTAATGAAAGAACTTTTCTTTCCTGGTTAAATTTCACAGTTATCTTAGGATCCTTAGGGGTTGGTTTGCTCAATTTTGGAGACTCAATTGGGAGGATCTCTGCTGGTCTTTTCACTTTCATTGCCATGCTTACCATGGTCTATGCATTAGTTACTTACCATTGGAGAGCCAAGGCCATCAGAATGAGAGGTTCTGGTCCGTATGATGACAGATTCGGGCCAACCATGTTATGTTTCTTTTTGTTGGCCGCCGTGGTGGTCAATTTTGTTTTAAGAATTAGAGCTTGAGCACTTAAGACTATATTAAATATAAGCATAATGAGCGTGCTGTAGATGAGAATTTCGAAAGTGCGAACCCATGGATAGTTCATGTTCTACTTACAATTGCAAACTAGTAATTGTTACATTTGTTATCTAGTGTGAATTTATTAGTCCTGAAAAAGAATAAATTATTAACCTAATTTGAGTTCAGATACTGAATTAATGATAGATTATATATATATATATGTATATATGAATAAATAAATATATATATATATATAAACATATATTGCACATTCAAACCCAATGGCTTACTTGGCTGTATATATATGCATTGTACTCATTCGTTATAATACCGCCTCTTCATGGTTCTATACCTCGATAAAAAATATAGAGCCTCTAATTCTAATGTTAGAACTTCTTCTATATTTTTTTTCTGAAAAAAAATTAACTGTATTTTCTATACATTACATACCTTTTTCCACAAAAGCACCTTTTTCTAAGGCCTTTTCCAAATCTTCACTTTTCTCTATTTTAGTTTGCTGAAATTGAAGTTTCAACATATCTCGAAACTTCCCGTAACCCCCCAGTGCTGTGGGATAGTCGCGCCCCATGAAAAGAAGTCTTTTGTACAACTCTTTCACTTTAGGATTCATTATGGTTGGTTTACAATTAGTAGTAACTTCTCATTCATTAATTATTTCGGCCCATGCTCACTTATAATCACCCAACTGATCTTTTTTCCTGCCTATCAACGGCCCCACTTCGCACCCTTTATTTATGTTCTCTTTAGCTCTACAATGAATGCTAGCTCTATTATTACAGAAAACGAAATAGAACATGTTCCTCCCTTGGTGGCATGTTTATTCCTTGTCACTTTCGATACTACTTATGGCTATAAAATTGTATGGTCTAAGTCCAGATCCCCTATAGACTTGCAAGGATTAGAGTATAAATGTATGCCCTCTGGTTTACATCAAGTCGCTAATGATGTAGTGCTTATTACCCACGATTTCAAAGGCCAATCTTACTATGGTATGGCCCATTTTTCTCTGAACCTTGATCAACACCAACTGTCAACCCCTGTGGATAGGCTGAAAGTGAAGATGTACTCATTGGGGATTTTATGTATTCCAGCGGAGGAAACATTGTGGGAACCCAACCAATTTATATGCAATGGATGGGAATATTCAGATGAGTTAAAAAGTTGTTTGCATCAATTCATGGATGTTTCCAAATTTGATGATTTCCAACTCTTTGAAACTTTGTATACGAAAATTACCGATAAACGTAAATTACGTATCGAACCCAAATTATCGAATCACTTGATTGGGAAATTACCTTCTTTGTTACAAACTCTTGGGCCCTTAGTATTTTGTGTATATAAGCAAGCACTCTTGAGAAAGAAAATTTTGATATTCCATCAAAATCATTCATTAATATCCAATTTTGATTCGGGCGCCGCCACGTATTTGTTATCATTGCTTTCACTTGTACCGAAAGATGTGGAAATAACTACTGAAGTTGACAATCATATGAAATATTCAATTCCAACTTATAATATAGGTCTTAATGATTTGCAAAATTTCGAATCAACCAATGGCTGCATTGGTTGTACTAGTGACTCTATTTTAATGTATCAAAAAAACCTTTATGATTATGCTATTTTCTTACCCAGTGAAGATCAACCTATCCCTTTCGTTATAAAACTGGGCGGGTTATCTCAGGGAGAAACTCCTGACCTCAAATCTTCGTCAGTGGTGAAATCCACTCTTAAGGATTATCATAAATTCAGATTGGTCTATCGAGATTTTTTCAATAAATACAAGCCCCATGATAATGAGGATGATAATACCCTGATCACAAGTAAGAGCTCATCCACTTTTACTAGTAAATTTGGCGCCCATTTCACAGTGGGTGAAAGGCTTAATGATTCCAAAGATCCTGGAGAATCAGTTCCTATGTGGTGGTTGACTGATGCTACCTATCCTATGTCCTGGAGAGAATATATATGGTCTGCGTTTTCATGGTTTGCAACTGCTGGTTCAGTAAATAATTCTGAAATTACCATGGAAGATGATGAAGAAGAAAGAGAAGAACAAGAGAATGGAGCAAGTGGATCGAAACATACAGGAAGCCAACCCATATATGGTGAATGTAATCCACATTCCAACAATATTCTGACTTCAGAGGATACAAACGATCAATCAAATTTGGGTACAAGTTCAAATCAGAAATTGATGAAAATGCAAATCATCGATATTATTGAAATTGTGGGACAGTTCCATAAATTATCTAAGAAATGGTTCTCTTTGATAAATGAAATAGCACTTGAACAACTTGAAAGTAATAATGTTTCTAACTTTGATTCTTTGCTTCAAAAAATAACCATTGAATTGACCTATCAGGATATTTTGGACATGGAATTAGATCCATATTCCAAGGAGGACTTGGAGTTCGTTAAGGAATTTGTATTACTTTATTGGGGTGATTTTGTTGACTCGGTAGAAATAGGGTTAGGGATATCTGGAATATGTTGTTAAAGATGAACAATTTACTCAAATCTATCAATATATATATATATATATATAAATATAAATATATAAAGTTAATTTAAGCTTCTAATCCTAAGTTTTCCAAAGCACTATTTATAATTTCAAGATCTTTTTCATAAAAAGTATAAGCCTTTTGATATAACTCGATGTTTTCATTTTTCCCTCCCCACATATAATTTTCAAGATCAGGCATATCATCAGTATCATTGAACCTTTCGTCACCAATTCTATATTTTTTACTAAGAAAATATCTAATATCATCGACCAATTCAATGGTATCAGTTTGTTGTCTTTCTTTAATCCGTTCAGCGGATTCTTGAATTAATTCGGATAATTTTCTGCTCGACTTTGAGTCTTGCGATATTTCACTAATATTATAAGCAATCATTTTAGAAAAATGTTGTTCGAGTCTTTGATTTCGAACATGCCATGAGACTCGAATTAAATCAAACCCATTATAGCCAAGAAGTTTCTCCAAGGATTCCCATTCTTCCAAAGTGAATTTGGAAAATTTAGAAGTAATACTCACTGCAACTAAAGTCTTAAGTCTTTCCAAAAGTAATTCATTAGCAACAAAAAGTAAATCGATCATCAATTTCAAATCTAAATCAGTCAAGTGATCATGATATAAAAACGCTAAAACTGCTTCTGCAACTTTGTAAGATGTATTTGTTGAGTAAAATCTGGTAATATTTATTGATTGTAAAGCTCGACGATGTAAAATTGATTTATTACCTATTTCAATCATGGGCAATTTATTATATTCCAAACCTGTCTCAAACATAGTTTTAAAATATGGCAGAATTGATAATATAGCTTTGTGTACTGGGTAGAAATGGCCCATTGGATTAATATTACAATCATCATATTGATCGCTTGATTGGTCAATTGATTCATTATTGAAATCCAAAACATAAACGATAATATCTGGAAAGCCAGAACTATTTAATAATTTTTTCATATCCGTATTAGTTAAAAACAGACTGATATCTAAATCATCAGCATCAACATCTTCACTGGATTCTGTATCATCTAAGGCAATTAATTTTTCAATTTTATTATTTATAATATCGGATTCCAAAAATTGTTTCATCTTAAGTCTCGCATCTTCGAAAAAAACCCCATTTGCTTCCACTCTATATTTAGCCAATTTCTTACTGTCCAGTTCATTACTCATTGTATGAGCCAAAGATTCCAAATATGTTAATTGAAATTGATTCGCCACTTGAGCGAAACCAGGCTCGGTCAAGGGGATATCTTCTGTTCTTAAATAAATAAAATCAATAATTGACTTGAAGAATTTGGGGTCTATACTAGTAAAATCAATGCATGATTTCCTTTCAGCAAGTAATTCTTTCAAATATGGAGACTGAGCTGCAAGAAGAAACAGATTCAAACTATATATTTGGAGATCTCTGGTCAATGCTCCTTGTACGTGAGGTAATCTCAATATAACATCTTTTGCTTGTAATTGAATGTTTTTCTGTGGGCCATTCATGTTCAATAACGATGAGATATGGGCTGCAAAAGGATGCAATTTGTCTGTGGATTTAGAAACATGATAAGAAATCAAAAGATCCCTAATTTTATCGTTTAAAGCTCCATAAATACATCTTGCTCCTTCAAAAGTATCTCTATCACAGATAGCTCCTCGGGCTAATAATAACTCTACAATATTATAATGACCACAAAGAGAAGCCAAAATTAATGGGGAATAATCCCACTCGTCAAATTGATTCAATTGGACTTTATATGTGTTCAAAAGTGATTCCGCTGATTCATAATCTCCGGTTCTACATGCCATACATAAATCAGTAAATTCTTTGGAAATAGTACTGGATTTATCCAGTTGGTCTTGCTGGATTGGTTGATTTCCCACTATTAAAGGCGCCGTATGTTCATCCCGTGGTCTATCTGTGAAATTTGGAACTGAAGAAAGATCCTGATCGTTTGTACTAGGCATTCTGACGGAACCACTCACTTGATTAGAAAAAGTGCCGCACTGATTATGTTTATTTTTGATTAAACTTTTTTATTTTTAATTTCTTTGATTTTTTTTTTGTTTTTATTTTTGTTTTTATTTGTATTTTTATTTTTATTTTTATTTTTAGCTAGTTAATTATTTTGCGTTAATATTGTGTTTGCTGTGTCTTAGCGATCAATTTTGTCGTATTTTTAACTTTTATCTTGTGCGTTTAACTGGCTGCTAGATTTATGTCTTACTAGCGTTTTAAGAGCGGTCTCTTTATATGTATAGTTGTTAATGCTTTGTCCTAAATTAAATATATCTAATTCTCGGCTTTATTTTTTTGATGGCTCTTTTTAACACTTATTAGTCTATAGCTACGTTTTCCCTCTCGCTGCACTGAATTTCAACACTTTTACTCTTGGCCAGTTTATTTGTTTACATAATGTAGTAAATATTGAACATGTAGTTTTGCACCCATTTTCTATTTTATATCTTTCAAAGGGAAATATCTACTTTTTTATCAAAGTAACCCAATCGCCCCCCACAGTTGTCAATTTGTTAACTGGAAGTATTAATCTCTTTGTAAATAATCTTAAATTTTAACCTCCCCTATCCTCTCAGTCTTTTCCGTGCTGTGGGTTTTTTATTGTTGTTGTTTTTTCTTTTTTGCTTTTTCTTTTTTCCCTTTTTTTCCTCCGTTCAAGCACGGTTGTCAATTTCGCATAGTTACCCGGATCTTAATTCGTGGCAACACACACACACACACACAAGATTTTCAGATTTCACCGGATAACCGTTCGATAAACTGACAAGCTAGCTAAGAAACGTCAGCAATTAGCCCCGATACACTGTAATTAATTGAGTGTGGGACAAATTATATCTATATCTATTGATCATTAGACATTGGATCCCTGATATCATTAAATAAGTGCTTAAAAGGCTTCAAACCAGATCTTGTGTCCTGTTATTTCTATTTAAAAAAGGGAGTCACATTGATTTTCATTATAGATTACAGCATATCACTTCAATTATTTGAAAATCTATATAATCTATCCCCAAATATTTTTGCAGATTGATCCAGATAGCAGTTTCAACTCAATTTGTATATCATTGTCCTAATTATCGCGTAATTCACAAGGTTTACTGATTGTCGTTGATACTCAAATATAGAGGGTGGTGTTTTTTTGCAATTTAGAGGCGGGAATTCAAAATAAAAAAAAAAACAATTTATCGAGAATAGTGATAATTCATAATCCATATTAAGTCAAAAAAATAAAAAGTAATCTAGACTTTAATTTCATTTAAAGTAACGTGTCATGAAACAGTCTGGAAATCGTCCATATAGACAAAACTCCACCAATGGAGCTCACAAAAGATTGACTAATAATCAAAGATCAACCAATTCATCTGTCAATGCCATTAATAATTCAAATAGATCAAATGAAAATGATAAATTAATTACCGATAGATTAATTCATGTAATTGCCAAATCTATTGGTAGGAGTTGTATTGCAACTGTATCATCTGGTGCCAGGTACGAAGGTTTATTATTAAGTGCTGATTTATCATCTTCAGAACCCTCGATTCAAACTGGAGGCGCTTCACCATTATCAGTAATTATTCAAAATCCAAGAATTTATTCAAAACCTTTGGTTGATGAAAAAAATAACATCAACCCTGATTCTCTCCCAGAAAAACTCATTATTGAATTCAAAGATTTAATGGACTTAGAAGTATTTGATGTTGATTTATCCACTACAAACTCAAATTCGAACTCAAATTCAAATGTTAATCCTGGTAATAATAGTACTTCTAATAGCAATTCCAATTCCAATTCCAATTCTAACTTTAATTCTAATACTAATACTAATACTAATACTAATGCTAATGCTAATGCTAATTCAGAATCAAAGTTTAAAACCGATACTGATATTTCTGGGGACCAAAAAATAAAGGAACGAGTTTTACAAAGATGGGTTCCAGACGATGATTCTAAAATGATTACTCTTGAAGATGATGATGATGGTAATACTTGGGATCAATTTAAAGTCAATGAAGAAAAATTTGGAGTTGAATCTACTTATGATGAACATTTGTACACTACAAGAATTAATAAATCAGCACCAGATTACCAAGCCCGTTTAAAAGAAGCTGAGAGATTGGCAAAAGAGATTGAAGGACTGCAATCAAGCAATCCACATATTTTAGAGGAAAGAGGATTCCAAGTTGATGATAGTGGAATGGATGAAGAAGATAAATACTCAGGTGTTGATAGAAGAGGTGATGAATTAATGGCTGCTTTGAAAGGTACTTCGTTAAAAGATAAACCATCTGATAACAACGTTCCAACTAGCTCCACAGGAGCTTATGTCCATCCAAGACAAAGAGCCGCACAATATCACAATGATCCCGCTATAATTTCCAGCTCTGCCACTTCAAAGTCGAAGAATAGTGATAAAGCTGCAAAGCATGGTGGTGAATCATTTAGATTAAATGCACAAAGTGAAATTAATTCATTACGTGAATTTAGTGCTAACTTTAAGATTCCTCATAAATTGCCTCAAGATTTATTACCAATATTATCTAAAGATAAAATTAAGCAAAGTGAAATTTTACTGAAGCTGCAAATAGAAAAGGAAATTGAAAGAGAAAGGGAAAGGGAAAAGGAAAGGCAACTTGAACGTGAACGTGAACGGGAAGGGGAAAAGGAAAAGGAAAAGGAAAAGGAAAAGGAAAAGGAAAAGGAGAGAAGTAAAAAAACCGAAACTAAAGAATCCCAAATTCCTCGTAAAAAAATGGACCCTTCCAAGCCTTCATTCAAACCTAATCCTAATGCGGTATCTTTCACACCGTCTTCCAAGCAGGTACCTGCTTTGGGACCACCAACTCAGCCAAATGGATCATTTACTAGATCACCTAACAATCCATCTCCAAGAATGCATTCTCAAAGACCATATTCTGGAAATTCTAATACGTCATCAGGTTCAAAACGTCATCATTTTACTGCTGCTGAATTTTTCGGTGGAAGTGGGAATATTCCAACTAAAGAAGGTCAACAAAAGAAGATTGAAAAATTTAAAAATTCGTTCAATATGTTTTTCACGGTAAAGTCCAATCATAAAGATTCTTCAAGTCCTATAGTTTTGGAGAAAACTTTTGTTACACCTCCTACTTGGCAATCAACAGTTGATGAATCACATGATAGATTATTTCCTTCTGTAGTAAACCAAGCACCAATGATCGGAGCGCCAGGGGTACCAAATATGATGGTTGCAGGAAACATTGGGCCATTACCACAAGCAGCGGGTGTTGGAGGAACACCTCCAAGTACTAATAATGGAGGAGCAGGAGGAGCTCCAGGAATAGGATTTATTGGAAGTCCAATTAGAGGAGCCCCAGCTTCTAATGGAGGATACCCGCCTAGTCCAGGGGGTAAATTCCCAATATCGGCTCAACATCAAAATCAACAAGCAGCAGCGGCAATGGCAGCTTTCCAACATCAACAATTTCAAGCAGCTATGATGTATCAACAACAATTTGGTGGTCCTATACCGCCTGGTCAACCTCCTATGCCTATATATGGACCTAATGGTGAGCAATTCCTTCCACCAGGAGGATATATGGCATCTGCACCTCCAGCAGGTTTTGTAAGTCCTGGTGCTGCCCCTGGTAGTCCAGCGATGATCACTAGTCCATCCAATGCTCATCCAAATATAAATCATTTTAATTCATCTACCGCAGGCATTAATAGTAATATGAAGCATTCATATCCTAATAATCATGCCAATGGTAATGGGAGAAAGCATAGTCATGGAGGTTCCGGGAGAAGAGGTAAAGGTAATGAATAATTCACTACGTTGAATGTATGTACGAATAAACAATGATGAGGTAAACTTCCCCCACACGTAGTCTTATTTTTCTTTTGTACTAACTTTAAAATCTTGTTTAGTGTTAACATACTTTTTTTTTGTGCGACAATAGGTTTTTATTTTTTTTTCTCACACTTTTCCTTTTCTATTTATCTGTTTATCACCCTGAACCCTTATGAGTGAAGCGGCATTGTCCCGTATAGCGGCCCTCATCAAGATTGAGGATGATTTGATCAAAATCCCATCATTAAAACAACAGTTCATTAAGGAGAAGGCGTCGATTGATGCTAATTTGAACACTACAGTGCAACATCAAATTGACTCTATACTGACGAACATGAACGAACTTAACCAATCGGCGACTTCACTTAACAATATCAAGCTTAACTTGAGTAAAATCAATGGGATCTACGATGATTCTATCAGTCAGATTCCTGATTATGAACTTATACGGAAATTGACCGGGATCAATCAATTTCTTAGTCAAACCAATAATTTATGTACGGATATTGCCAACTTCAAATCATTTGTTATGAACCTTAAGGAAAGAATTCAATATGAAACCCAAATTGTTGCAGAAGACATTAAGTATCCATTGGATAATATCTTGAGGCTACATTTTGAAATCACTCAGATTAGAAATATGGACGATTATCTTCTGGTGGAAGATTATAAGTTTTCCGATGATATGAAATCGATTATAGTAAGATTATTGCTGCCAGTTAAAAGTACGGTAAAGGCATTTGAGGAATTATTAAAAGAAGTTATAATTTCAATCACTGAAGCAGTAAAAGATGGGAACATTGAGATGGTGCAAAAATTGGTGAGAATCATTGAATATGAAAATACAGAAGATTTGAAAATTACCCTTCAAGAAAATTTACAGCTTACACAGAAGGTGAACCCTATAAGTACTGATTATACTAAATATAGAGGTTCAAGGCGTAATTACATGAAATTCTTCTACGATAAATTGAGAGAAAGTCTTGCTGATACTTTTGATAAATGTGTGGAGCATTTTGGTAATGATCGATTGTTAGTATTTGAAAATTTGGGTTGGATGGAAGATGAAATATTATTTGTTTCAGAAGTGCTTAGCCAATATTTCCCAGCTAATTGGAACATCTCTCAATTTTTCCAACAAACTTATCATACAAAATTGCATTCTTTCACTATGGACGTTATTAAACTGGATCCATCTGCAGAAGAATTACTTCAAATTCTTACATATGATTCGCATTATACTCAATTTATATCACAGTTACATGGTACGTCAAAGAAAGATGTTAAATCTATAATTGGCGAAGATTTGAAAAATATTGTTCTTGATGATTATTTACAGGTGATCGTTATTAAAATGGAAGAATGGACTAATAGATTAATTGAAACTGAAACTGAGGAATTTAATCAAAGAACTGGGCCTCCAGATTCGTATTCTTATCATCAAATTTTCGAAGATGATGATGCAAATGATCAACCAATCACTTTGGAAATTGATTCTGATGTTTACGTTTTACCTGGTTTCAAGACTCCATTAACAATGTTAAAAGAACAAGCAGAAGTTGGCATTGATTCAGGTTATGGTAAAATTTTAGTTGGTGTTGTACAGAATTGGTGTCGATGTTACGTCAAGAGAATCATTAATTTCAAAATTTTGGTGGATGAAGAATTTCAAAAATACATGTCCATTTATAATAATGATCGATTTCTTAATCCTTCAAGTAAAAGAATGAGATTTTTCAAACTGTCAGCTAATGTTGCAGAATTTGATGTTGAAAATATGACTCAAGAAGAATTAACCAAGATTTCAGCACCAGGTCTTATAGATTATTTAATTGCATTGGGGAACACTTTTGAGATTAATACTGATCGTCTTCAGGATAAATTCTTACCATTATATATTGAAAAAGTCCATTCAAATTTCCACCCGGCTATCAAAGAAGCTTTTGAAGATACCGTTTCTCCAAGTACAGAGTTAAATGCTCAAATCATTCGGGCCATTATTGATATAATTGTCAATGATTTATACCCTGCACTTCTGAAGATTTTCACCAAGGAATGGTGGGAAGATAGAGATGGTCATATTATTCAACAAGTGATCGATACCATTTATGAATATATGGCTGATATTAGAGGTTCTGCTTCGTACGATATTTACCTGTGTACTTTCGCTCTCTTATTGGATACTTTCATTGCTTCATATATTAGACTTGGAATTCAGAATATTTTGAATGGTAATGCTAAGAAAATTGACCCTAATAGTTCGAAAAGGTATACTTTCAATGATGCCATTGGACGTGATGTACAATATCTGTATGTTCATTTAGAAGAATTATTCACCAGAAGAGATAAAGCATATTTAATGAATAGTTTAAGAGCAATCGAATTTTTAGGTGATTTGGCAACTTGTCCTGACCCAATTGAAGTGATTCCTCAATTATGGGAAAATGAAATCCTTGGTTCCTTCTATTTCTGTTCTTTGGAGTATATTAAAGGAATAGTTTTGTGTAGGAAAGATATTGATAAGAATTTGGTTCCTAAACTTATGCCAATTTTGGCTAATATTCAGCAGCAATATCACAATTCAGTGCAACCTCCTGTTTCCATTTGCGGAACTTTAACCGATTTTTATTATAATTAATGTATATTATTGTTATTTTATTGTAGTTTTCACAACTAGTAATATATCCAAGACGAGTACTATAAATTTATTCGAATTTAATTCAAATTTCACAAAATTGGCAACAATATAAATATTACTACAATGATACACCATATAATTAATTAAAATATCTAATTAATCAACTACAACGAATAATTGCAAAGTCATATTATAAACATAAATAATTATCTTTAGTAACAATTGTCAAAAAAATTGAAAAATGGGTCTAAACAACTACAATCAATCCTTAATTAACCGACATAATATTATACACTATATAAGTTGTGCAGATATAATGATGATCAGCTTATTCAGCGTTTCTCTTAGCAGCTCTCTTAGCAGCACGCTTTTGGGTACCAAAGATCTTCTTGTCTCTGTTCTTCTTTTGCTTTCTTTGTTGTCTGGATTGCTTGGTAACCTTTTCAGCTAAACCAGCTCTGACCAATCTGTAGGTTGGTTCGAATCTCTTAGCGTCGGCAACAGATTCGTAGATCAAACCAAAACCAGTAGACTTACCACCACCGAATTGAGTTCTGAAACCAAAGACAGAAATAGCATCCTTTTCAGCCTTGTAGATTTCAGATAACTTGTCACGGAGTTCATCCTTGGAGACGTTAGCTCTGTTTGGGTGCAAGACGTCGATGACGAATTGTCTTCTAGCCAATAATGGGTTGGAAATGACCTTTCTGGTTCTGATAGTAACGGCGTCACTCTAAATGTTAGTATAATGAAAATTATGCAAATGAAATTAAAATAAAGATGTTCTAATTTAAAGGATAGCCAACAAATTTCATCTTTCGTGAATGAGGGGAGCTTGGCTCGAGAGGAGATGTGGGCTTTTACCATCTGCTTGGATGATAATATCAATTTCTAATATGCTTTCAGTTCCATGGTTCCCGTTGCTATATGAGGATAATCACTGTAGACCCATGTATATCACCCTATTAAAATATGTCTTTGTAATGGTTAAAAATTTTCACGGCCCCAAGGATATTTCGAAAAGGTCGATGGAAACCAAGTATTGTAATACTCTGGGATCCATTGCGGGCCGCGTCTAAAGCCTTCTACGTTTGCTAGGATGCTTTCATCTTATTCTCCTTGTCCCCAACTTAGACATCCTTAATGTACGCCATTGTATACATACCATATTGGTTGCTGTCTGTGAAAAGATAAAAAGTTAGAAAATTGTTTTTTTTGAGTAAATTGAAAGTGGTGTGCACAGACTGAAAATTTTCACTCTTACATAAGAGAGGAGGTGTGTATTACGTAACTGGTAATTGTGACTACATTTGTGCTGGCGCTGAATGCACTGGTACAAAAAGCAGTCACACTCACGTGAGCGGAGGTTGCAACTCAGTGGTATTCCACTACTTTAGATTTATATGATTAGCAACTACCCACTAATATTGATATAAATGTTAGAGACGTACTTGCGCATATAACAAGTGTCATAGGACTTACCAACCTTCAATTTATATTACCTTTAATGTGGTTACTTGTGATCTTATATATTTGGGTACTGCATAAAAAAGTAAAGCACTTGCTTGACTATTGAATGTGAATCATTAATTGATAATTATCAATTGTTTTTTTTTTTCTGTTCTTCTTTTTTTTTTTTTTTAGAAAAAAAAAAAACATCTTGTTGAATTATGTATCCCTTCCTGTGTTTTAGATTATGTTGCTACTAAACTAGTGATTTATTCAACATTTTGGATTATTTCCTTTTTGGTTTACTCTATCTCAAAAATAACATCCAGTGTTGCAATCAAGGGTAAAGAGTTTTATATCAAAGTACTTAATACATGCAAATAAATAGATATAACCATGGGTAATCTGTTCCATATATATCATACCGCGCTCATACCTTCGGTTGGCTATATAACTGTAATATTGTCTTCTTGCATTGGCGAACTAAAAATATCGCCTATTTTTGTAATGGCTTCGCAGAACTTATGCCAAGATTGAATTAACTCAATGTATTTGTTGCACAATTGAAAACTCAATTTCAATGTATTTTATCCTTAACTACGTAAAATGTACTTTTGCCCACTGGTCATAATAGTCTTGCGCATCCTACGTCCTACTACTACTACGTCCTACTACTACTACTACTACTACTACACACACACACACACACACCAGTTTCCATGTCTTCTAGAACCATTACTCCAATTTTTCTGCTTTTCACTTCCCACTTGTCAATGCTCAATTTTCTTTATGACTTAACTATTTCTCAATCTTTTTCTTTCTTTCTTTTGTTTATCTCAACTTTATCATTCCTTGAAAAAAAAATATTACTCACCCACTGTTAATGATCTTAGATAACTTAAAAAGATATGTCAACAAGATCGGCACGAGCTCTGATCCTATTGTGGATCATGATGGATATGGGTATATCATTGAGAAGGATGCATACCTAGCAGAAAGCTTATTCTATGCTGCAACCAACGATGGGGAATATTTGCAACGTCTTTTCCCTCAAATCTCAGACCATGATTACCAAAGAGTTCTGGGCTACGACTTGAAAGCTGGAACCCAAAAACCCCTGGCTATTGATATGATCTTCAAATTAAATACAGATGTTGTGTATTCACATCCTCCCAACGTTATATGTGGTCGAGAATTTAAAGCCAAAGACTTGACCTATAGATGCCAACAATGTGGATTTGACGATACTTGTGTACTTTGCGCTGATTGTTTTAATCCTGATGATCACAAGGGCCATTCTGTATATATATATTCTTCCCATGGCGGTGGAATGTGTGATTGTGGTGATCCAGAATCTTTCACTGGTCTAAATTGTAAATGCCAATTGACTGCCAAAAATGATACTTCAAGATTAATTGATATCCCATCAGATTTTGCTCAATCTTTATACAATACTATTCAATTTGCATTGGACTATATAATAAATGTGGCAAACATTGATGCATACACTATTCCTTTGATTCATGACGTTTTAAAAGATGAACCTTTGAAAACAAAACTTTTTGCTAATAGTATATGCTTCGCCACCGATGAATACGGTGAGAAAGTGGACCAAAATTTGGATGATTCTTGGGTTCTAGTGTTATGGAATGATGAAGTTCATAATTACGATGAAACTGAAAATATTATTAATAGTGCTTTACAATGTGGGCGCAATTCCGCTAAACTGATTGCTAAAACGGTTGATGAAAATGGTAAAATGTTAATTAAACAATCCTCAGATATTGATTCTCTCTTCAAAATTAAAAAAATTATTGAATCTATTGGCTTGGTTACTACCATATCAAGCTTTAGAGATTATAAAAGATCACAAATATCTGATGAATTAATTAAATGGCTTTCCTTAATTATGGACAATTCAATGCCCCCAAATTTCTCGGAATTATCCAGAAATTATATTTGCCAATTATTATTACAACCCAATTTCAAATTATTTACATCTTTACCACTTGATACTCTATTCAATGAAACCTTATCTGCGTCTGAATTATATGTCAAATGCTATGAAAATTCCGTCTTGTACAACAATCATATCCCCAACGTTAGTAAAATTCAAGTGAAAAAAGATTTATTAAATGAACCCATTTTTTATAAAACTGAAACTATTCTTGAAACTTGCGATGTTTTGGATGATTCAAATTTATATCGTTCAAGAATTCAATATCTAATGATTTTCGAGAAACGTCTATGTAAAAATATTAGACAAATTTTAGCGAAAGTACTCACCGATGGAGTAGTATCAATTATGGAGAAAAGAAATGAATTTTATGATCATTTTGTGGAAATATTCCCCATTTTATTCACATCTATGGCTAAAAATGATCGAGAATTAGATCATAACTTCATAGATAAAACTCAATTTTTTTTAGTTCCTACAAGATTTCTTGAACCATCTCTGAAGTTTTCAAATGGTGGATTAGGCGTAATTCTTGGTCCTTTGATTAATTTAATTGCCAATGATTGCTCTAAATATGAGCCAGCAATTGGTTATTCTGTTTTTAATAATGCATCAACTAATAGAGTTAAACCTACATTACTTCAAAATGCAGTTTTCAGTCAACTCAATTCAACGCGTCATTTATTACTTCTTAGTCAAAACTTGGAAATGAATTTGGGCTCCAAAGATAACCTTATTATATTATTAACATTATTTAAATACTTTCAACAATTTTGGGGTATTGAAAGAAAGTATGGTGATCATGTTTTACACGATATCCGTGATTATATGGTGCATGAATTATATTCAATCCCGGTTATAGAAATAGCAAGAATGGCCGCGTCATATATTGCCAAACAACCTAATGCTCTTGATGCCATTCTATTCATCCGAGATTTTTTGTACCAAGAAAATATGGCCATGAAGGCTCCTGGAATTGCAAAATTTCAAGTAAGTAAAGATAAAGTATCATTTATTAATGCTATTAACGGATTTTTATCTTTTACCATTGAACTGATGGGTTTTCAAAATTGTTACGATTCATTATCTATTTGTCCAAAACCGTTTATGCATATTTCCGATAAATCTTTACGAAGCTTTGTGTTTGTTGCTCAAGTTATGTCAGGATTTTGGGTTAGAAATGGTACAAGAGTTAGTGAACACGCAGGTTTTTATACTTCCAAATTTAATCATTTGGTTTTCAGAGATTTCCATTTAATGCAAATAACTACAATAATCGATGATCCAAAGGCAACTCTATATAATATATTGGATAGATGGGAACTTATCCCGTGGTTTACTAATGAAGTTTTACCAATGGAAACTATTTATAAAGAAAAATTCCATGTTATAATTCTTCATTTTGTTGCGTTTTTATTTAATTTAATCACCGACCGTACATTCTTTGACTGTGGTTCACAGCAAGAGAGAGATAGGATTAAACTTAAAAATTTGATTATGTATCTTTTATGTCTTGAACAAAGATCATACGCTTGGATTAGAGCTATTGTCAAACTGGCTGATGTTGATGCCGAAGAGTTAGATGAAGTTCTTGATCAAGTATCAGATTATATACCACCTTCGGGCTTATCTGATACTGGTATGTATAAATTAAAACCTAAACTTTTCAAATCATTGAACCCAATAAGTTTATATTTGGAAGCTCCTGAACTTTTAACCGCTCTTGAAAAATTGACTTCTGAAAAAGCTAAAAGACTAGGTAAAATTGATGGTGACGTTACTTTAATTCCACACCTTGGCTCATCCAATGTTCCTATTGTCAATGAGAAAATTGCTCGTTTTGCTAAATTGAAAGAATTTTTCCAACTCATTTACAAATTGTTCCAAGTTGCAATTGATACTAAAGATGATACTTATATTCCGCAATTATTGTTTTTAACTCATGCTATTATTCTTGATGACGAAAAACTTTATGGTAAAGAATACTTAAATGAACAATTTATTAAAATACCTATTGGGAATCTTTTACTTACTTTGACAGAACTGGATATGTCGCCGTTCATTACCAAGCAGTCTAAATACTTATTATCTATTCTAATCAGTAAAGATAGCAATATTACCGAATGCTTAAATGATGCCTTTGGACCTGAATATGTTGCAAATTATTTACATAAAACAGGTGAATCTGATGATGATGAAAAAAATCGAAAGAAAAGAACCAATGAAGAACGTCAGAAGAAAATTATGAAGAAATTTTCTCGTCAACGAAATGTGTTTTTAGCCAAAAATGAAAGTCTCAAAGATTTGATGACACCTGATAGTGAATCAGATCAGGATAAAGTCAGATATTGCGTTCTTTGTATGGAAAATGAGTTTGCTAAGACTGAATTCGGATTATTAGCAAGCCTTTCTCCTAGTGATTTTGTTTGCCTACCATTTGAATCGAATTTGAATCACTCTAAAATAGCTTTCCAAGATTGGGATCATCAAAGTCTTCGTAAACTGGAAAATGAATACGGTGAAGGGTTTAGTTGGAAAACTGAAAAAAATGTGTTCAATAACAACCACAATAAAAAGATATGGAATTCGATTACTACATGTGGTCATGGTATGCATAGAGAATGTTTTAACCAATACAGTCGGCAATTTAATATCAACTATATTCAATGCCCTCTTTGCAAATCTTTTTTTCAAATGCTTCTTCCAAGTCCATTAAATCAAGAAAAAAGTCAGGTAAGTTTGAAATTGGAAGATTCCCCGATACATACAAAATATAATCAGATTACTAGATCCTATGGTTCGGAGAAATGCCGTAATTTGGTTGACCACTTTGTTAATGCACAACAATTGGAAGATTCAATTAAATCCTTAAGATTTAGTTGCAAACAAATAAGTTCATCACTGGATGATACAAACGAGCTAATTTTGGTAATGCAAGGTGTTTCAAATATCGTTGCATCAACTATTGGAATGCATGAATTGGCCACTAGGCTTGAAGGAGGTGGAGCTTATTCGAAATTTCTTCCAATACCTTCACCTGCAGTGACACTGATTAAGTCCTTAATTCTTTATGGTGCTATGTGCTTCACATACAGAGAACAAGCATTGATTAAATTTTCTCGTGATCTTGAAGGCTCCTTTGGTAGATTCTGGGAAACTTTAGAAACTCCAAATATTAAAAATAAAGTTAAATTTAATGGGGTGTTGGGTGAAGTTATTTTTCTATATCTTCAAACAGATGAATCTCTCAAAACGATTAGTAGATTTGGGTACACAAAACTTTTCGCAATTACATTATATTCTTTAATGGGGAGAGCTAAAAAGGGGGGTCCAACTTATGCCAATCTTTATAGTTCTATTGGGAAAACCATTGACTCAAGTACAATTGAAAAATTGAAATTGCTTATAAGTGAAAATTGTCCAACTTTTGAAGGTTTTGATAATGATTCATTTATACAAGCACTCTATTTCTCAATTGAAAAATGTATGCTTCCTTATTTAAGAAGATTGATCATTTTTAAGGACTCTTTAACATCCGTTTTAGTTAGTGAAAATGAATTCAAATCTGATTCAGAATTTGAATCTCTTGAAGATGATATATTGGGTCAGGCCTATGAAGGGTGCAGTGATGTCTTATGTGAAAAATTGAGACTCCCGACTTTGAAAGAATTGATTCTGATACTTTCCTCTGAACCTCAGAAAGAGTTTGAATTAGAGACTTCAATTTTTGCCAATGTGATCAATGCTAAAATTCCTAAGTTGTATAACGATCATATTTTAGAGTTAGAGTTCCCAGGTGTGTTCAAACTTCTTGAATTACCTTCTGATTTCAACGCTTGTTTGACAGGTACACTTGGTACCAGTCTAGGATATGGACTTTGTCTTGCGTGTGGGAAGACACTTTTGATAAACCCAACTGCGCAAGTGAATCACATCCAGCAATGTTGTAGTACATCACCTATATTTTTCAGCCCAAGAGATAATATTTTTACTGTGCTTTCAGCTAGTTGCAATATGACATATGGAATCCCTGCACCTTATTTAACAGAACATGGAGAAGTGAGAAAAGAAGGTATGACTGCATCTTTAAGTGAAATGAGATACAAACTAATTAACCAATTATGGTTAAAGAAAGATTTATTTAAAGTTACTGGTAGAGATGCAAGATTTTTTGCAGCTGGAAATATGGGATTAGAGAATTTTATATTTGACGTTGAAGATGATGATTTGGAGGATGATGAAGATGAAGAATTAATTGATATAGATTAGTTAATGATTAAATAATGAGGTAATTACAGAAAATAAAATTTGTTTCTTTGCATGAAATTTCATAAAAAATTCTAATTAACCTTTTACTTAGGCTTCTTTCTTAGTAATAGCTAATCTAACAGCCTTCACTTGAGTGTAGTTGTCTAAGGATTCAGCACCCATTTCTCTACCGAAACCGGACTCACCGTAACCACCGAATGGAACATTTTGATGGAAATCATTGTAAGTGTTGACCCAGATGGTACCAGCTCTAATTCTGTTGGCAACGTCGAGAGCCTTGTTAACATCAGTGGTGTGAACACCAGCAGCTAAACCGTAATTAGAGTTGTTGGCAAGGTTAACGACTTCGTCAACAGTCTTGAACTTAGTGATAGTAGCAACAGGACCAAAGATTTCTTCTTTAACAATTTTCATATCTTCAGTGACATCACCGAAAACAGTTGGCTTGATGAAGAAACCCTTGTCACCGAATCTTTCACCACCGGTAACAACCTTGGCACCTTCCTTCTTACCAATGTCAATATACTTTAAAATCTTAGTTAATTGAGCTTGAGAAGCTTGAGCACCCATAAAAGTGTCTTCTTCGAATGGGTTACCAATTTTAAGATTTTCAGCAGCTCTTTCAAATTCAGCTAAAACATCATCATAAACTTTATCTTGAACATAAATTCTGGAACCAGCACAGCAAACTTCACCAGTATTGTAGAAAATACCCAAAATTAAAGAGTTCACAGCCTTAGAGACATCAGCATCATTGAAAATAATATTTGGAGACTTACCACCCAATTCCAAAGTGACCTTTTTCAAGTTGGAGTTGGCAGCAGCAGCCATAATATGACGACCAGTGGCAGTGGAACCAGTGAAGGCAACCTTCTTGATTCTTTGATGAGTAGCAATGGCTTCACCAGCAATCTTACCGAAACCAGAAACCACGTTAACAACACCAGCAGGAATACCAGCTTCCTTACATAATTTAGCCATGAATAAGGCAGATAATGGAGTGGATTCGGCAGATTTTATGACAATAGTGTTACCAGTAGCTAAAGCTGGAGCTAATTTCCAAGCAAACATAAGCAATGGGAAATTCCATGGAATAATTTGACCACAAACACCTAATGGTTCTCTTCTAGTATAGTTGAAGTGGGTGTCACCAGTTTCAACAATTGAACCATTAACCTTATCAGCCCAACCAGCAGCTGATCTAATACATTGGGCAGCTAATGCAACATCACCTCTGGAACAAAGCAAGGATTTACCGTTATCCAAAGATTCAATGTGAGCTAAAGTTTCAGCATTTGCATCAACCAAGTCAGCCAACTTGTTTAAGACCTTCACTCTAAAGGCTGGGTCACCGGTGGACCAAGAGGAGTTGAATGCCTTTTCAGCAACTTCAACAGCGCGATCAATGTCTTCTTCTCTGGCTTCATAAACATGAGTAATTTCATCTTCAGTAGATGGAGAAATTACTTCAAAAGTTTTCTTTTGAGTAGCTGGAACAAACTCGTTGTTAATGAAAAGACCAGTTGGTTGCTCGTAAGAAGAACCATTTGGAAGTTTCACTGTAACAGAAAGAGGTAATGAGGAGTAAGCTCTCACACTAAGAGTTGCTGCCCTAAAGGCTAATCTATTCACTTTGGTAGATAACATATTCAATTAATGCTGAAATTCAAAGTCAATTTGTCTTCAGAAAATGTTACTTTTTAATCTATTTATACTTTTAGAATTTAGCACGCTTGCATGTGTATTGAGGGGGTTCTTAGTAATCCCCTCTAATTTTTTGTAGTACGTAACAAAACCGGTAGCTTAATACCGAGAGTTAAGTATACAGTTTTGGTAAAAAAACAAAAAAGAAATGTATAACAGATATATGAAAAAAAAAAAACCTTTTCGAAAGTCAATAAATATAATAAATAGATCAATTCAGTATTTACCGACCAAAGAAAAAGCCGGAGTTTTAGTTCATGGCAAAACTTAACTATAATAAAATAAATTGAGATATAAATTATATAATTGTTAACTCTAGATTAAGTGATAACATATATATTAAAATTGAGCGGGGAAGCCTTTATTATACTAATTTCAACTTTTTTTTCCCAAAAAAAAAAAAAAATTAATATATATAATAAGAAACGTTTGCCTAGACTGAAGGCTACGAGGGGTCTTTTTTATCCCCTTTTCACTAGCAGATATTTAATTGTTTTTTTTTTCAATTATTTCCGCTTTTTTACTTTTATTCTCTCATTCCATCCTAATATATTTGTTGGTAGCAATCATACTTCAAATAAATTGGCAGCAATAACGTTAAACATCATATATATAACTGGGATATCATATGGGTTGTCAGTACTTGCTCTTAACTTTCTGATCGGAAAATTATGTATGGTAATGTTTTGATACACAATCTTGCTAATTAACAAAGGTTCACTGACCCCACATTATTTTTTTGAGATGGGGCCGGACTTAGTTGGGAAAAAAACCTTAAGTGCGAGATTCATCGTCTACATGACATATGTTTAAATCATAAACCTAGTACTATTTGTTTGTTTTTCCTGCAACGGCTACACTATTAAGCATCGGGTTTCGGACATTAAGTTTACTAAAATTTTCAAGTTTAATAGTCTCAAACTCCGACATAAGATAATCTTCTAGGTGTGAATATTATTAGTTTTATTATTTTTGTTCTATTCTATTTCAATTGTCTAGCTTGGCACTTAAGCTTTAACGTATTTGTTATACTTTAACTAGTTATTTCATTGCAAATTAATTTGGGAATAGCCATATTCAAACCATTATTTTAGTTGCTAACGGTTCGGTTTACAAGGATCAGTACAAAATGTTTCAAAATAGTATATTCCACGCTAATAATTCTTGGTATATAGCATAATTCAAATGCCTTGAAGCTCTTTTTTTTATTTTTCAATTTTTATTTTTTTTATGTTGAGTACAATTTTTAGGGCAGAGAATTACGTCATTCTAATTAAGTGCATCAAGGAAAAGCTTTTCCTTTGAAGGAGATAAGCACCCAGTTTTGGGGTCCTTGTATGCAGCAAACGGTTGTAATACTCCGTTGTTTTTGTTTCCTGTACATAGGGCCTAAGCTTTCACGAGTGCTCTTCTCTGTTAATATCTGGTTTTAAACCTGCACATCATTTTTACAACCTTTTTGTCTTCCTATGTCCCAAACATGGATCAGAGGACCAGTGTGTGGAGTCGATAATTGTACTTCACGACTCTATAGATCTATAGATGGGCGAAAAATATGTCAATATGGTCATGTTATGGAAGGAAACATAGAAATTAATGATGATCAGGATGATAATTTTGTTCAAACTAAAAGACTCAATATTCAATTAACAGGACTAGGAGGTGATTTCCTGCTGCAAAAGAGTCAAACAAAGAATCCCAGTCTAATCAATAATTCTAGATATTATGGTGATCAAGCAAAGGAACAATATTTATTATGCTTGCAAGTGATTTTGCAAAAGCAAGTCAAGGTATTTTGTGATTTGTTTATAGACAATGATTCAACGAAGGGTTTGATACCTGAGTTCACATCTATGGTAAAATTATATTGGGTACGGCTTTTACAGGCTTACTCTATATCTTCTCATGCTCGAGGTATAGTGGATTCCCTGACTTTGTCTGATCAGGCTGAAAATTCTAATATCAACAAACTCCCCACCAATATTGATCTTATTTGCTTGATATATTTCGCGGCCGTCAAATTCAAGCTTTACATATACGTAGCAGATTTTTTAGAAGCTTTAAGGCTTAATTCCCTTCCTTACATGAAATGTGCATATCTTGTTCCTAAACAGTTGACTGATCGTTTACCATTACATTATATTAAGTTACTTGAACCAGTTAAATTACCTCAACAGAATGAAATGTATCAAAAGATATATGACATGATGCCTATTTTGGGGATAGAATCCATTACTTTAACTCCAAATTATTTTTATCCATTGGTTTTCAGGGTTTTCTCTAAAGTTTTCATGATACCTAACGCACCACAATTATTTTTGATTTGGTGTAAAACAATGGCAAAATTAGACATTTCTTTATCTATAGAAGCTATTAATAAAAACCACCCCGTTGATAATCTGCATCAAAATAATAATCACAACAAGAAAAATCAATTTATCTGCTTCCCTGAAATACAAGTGATAGCATTGTGTTTATTGGTACTTAAATTGTACCTTGTATATTGTTTTAAATTGGACCATATAATTAAAACTAAGGATAACAATAGTGAAATTTCAATTTATCCATTTGACTCGCTTGTATGGCTTGAAAATTTAATTAAATACGAAATTGATCATGAATTCCCTATTCCACAAACTAGTATAGATGAAGAGGATATATTAAATTGGTCTGATACTAAGATCAATCGATATTGCCAATGGGTTTATCAGAATTTGATACCCAAGAAAAATCAAAATTTATCAGCAACTGATAGTGCCACACAAATTTACGAAAAGGAAGAATTGTCAATGATGGACAAACGATTGTTTCAAATTTTCAATTTTGATTCAAATGAATATAATAATGAAGGATCTAAAGTCTTTGATGGAAATGACATGAATGATGCTGAAAACACCTTAGAGAAATTGTTTTCCGTCAATAAGAAAGCTACAAAAGCACCTAATTCTAAGGAAGTTTGCATGATTGAAAATTATTTGGTGGAAAGATTATCCTATGAGTACGGAATTACGAAAAAAATAATCGATGGTTGTTGTATTTTATTGGAAAGGAAAATATTGGGTTTATAGGAATATAAGTAAGTTTAATTAATATATAATTTAATTAATTAATAAGTTTCACTGCAATTGTGCAAGTTCCGCATTAAATTAACAAAAAAAAATTGAAATCACTTATCAAAAAAACTTGCTTTAATTTTGTGCGTATCGATAAATTATTATTTATCTTCCATATAAATTAGGCAATGGAAGGCAATGTTGCTACACCGGCCGAAGAGGGCCATAATTCAGAGGCTGGAAAGGGTGATAAGATTATACCAGGGTCATTTAATACCCAGCAAAAGTCTTTAGAAACGACTAAGGCACCAGTACACGATACATCTAAACAACAGGAGTCAAGCTCCGATGAACAAGAGGTTGAGTTGCAACAAAACCGAGATATAGGGTCAAAGCCACAAGTAATAACGCAAAGACAAGCTCCACATATTACCAAAGAAAAAGAAGACAATTTAAAGTTCCAAGAAACAATCAATGAAGACTTAAATGTGGAAAAAAATGATACACTGCCAGAGAATCAAGAGTCGCAAAAGAGTAATAGGAAACGACGAATTGAGCCAGTGATGAACCCAAATGAATTCAAAATAATCAAGCAACAGAGAAAAATACCCAAGAGAATTATAGAAAATGTATGGGAACCATTAGATTCCGAGAGTTTAGGATCGCTTTTGCAAATATTCAATATGTGTGTAAATCAGTCGATTGAAAAATATGCAATTGATTCCCGAACGAAAAAGAAAGAACCAACGAAGAAAATGCTTGATGCTCAAACGATATTGAGAGAAGCATGGATTTCTGATTCCAATTCTGATTCCTTTTTTTCAAGGTTAAAGCATACAAATTTACCTTCAATAAATCAATTTAACATGGAAGAATTAAGCTTAGATAAATTAATTCGACGGAAAAAAATGGTGGAAGCTCATTACCTGGCTGATATGAAACAACTAAATGAATTGAAAAAAAATCATCATAATTTACAAATGATTTATAATCAGGATGAAGAATATTTAAAAGAATTGAGGAAAAAAACGGAGAAATCGATTGCCAAATTGGTTAATCAAACTCAAAATATTAGGACAAAATATAATATCGATACTTCCAAGCAAAGATACGATAACGAAATAAAATTGAGACACGATCAACCGAGATTTGATCCTAATAATGACCCTGATACACGAATAATATTGAAATCTATACATGAGCATTTTGAGCGAATAAAGGCTAATATCGCCCCTATATTGAAGATAAATGAAGAATTAGAGAAATTGCATATCATGATGGAGAAAAGAAAATTTTCTTTGAAGCTGAACAATAGTAGTAACGATAAGTAATAATACAATATAATATAATATAGATAGATAACTAAAATTTAGTTTCTTTTTTTTTTTTTATAATTTCCATAAACCATAACAAAGTAATCTTGGGCTTCTTTTGCTTTAATCTATATACACCCAATAAACTGATACCATCAATATTCTATCAGCCAATTCTCTCTTGAACGATACGTATCCGTCTTTCCCGCTCTCCCATACAGCTCCAAATGCACATCTACATTGTACTTGGGATCCCTCGTTTACGTCAATCTCTGATACTTGGACAATAAACTTATGCTTGGAAGATTTCGCCTTCAATTGCTCTAATACTTGTTCAATCAATTTCTTGGGTTCACAAGAAGCCGTGTTTACCATCTGCTTCAAGACTTCTATTGTAACAGGACGTTGATCCGATTCGGACGACGCAGTGATTACAGTCATTGCTTTGACTACTGATAAACTTCCCTGAATAATATACTAACTACCCCGTGGTGTTTACACTGGGTTTGGACTCAATTTACAGCTCTATTTTGCGCACCAATTTGTTTGGTAGTTGCCAATTTTCCAGTACTCTTGCGAATCACGTATTTATTACCCTCACTGGAGGTTTTAGATAAAGAACAAGAATGGTTCAATTTTAATTTTTATAATTATTCATAATATTCATAATATATTGTTTATTTTTAAAAATTATTAATATAATATTTTATTTTAAATTGAATTAGATAGTTTTTCTTTAAGGCGTCAGTTCCGAATCCACGTTAAATCTATGAATATCTTTAGAAGAAAAGAAGCTAGCGAAGACCTGGTTAACTCGGATCTAGCTTCTTCGAGTTCCAAGTCCACCGAAGGTAGCTCAGTTCCTAGTAACAACGGGAAGTACGTTAAAAGGTACACGCCTTTTGAAGAACCAATTAACCCACCTCAAAAACCTAAGTTTGATTTAACGAAGGAACAACAAGAGAAATATGATCAAGTTTTGAACCATTTTCAGGAATATATTAAAAGGCAAGACATCCCAGCAAGTAACTCACCACTGAATACTATGACATACCCCATTATGGATGAGGAAAAGGCATGGCTTACTAAAGAATGCTTTTTAAGATACCTTCGAGCTACCAAATGGAAAGTAGATAGTTGTATTCAAAGAATAGAAGAGACTATTGTTTGGAGACGTACTTTTGGAGTGGTTAATATTCCTGATATTACCGACAAGAGTAACTTGATCACTGCCGAGCTAGTGGAAGAGGAAAACACCACTGGTAAGAATCTTATCGTTGGTTACGATAACGATAACAGACCGTGCTTATATTTAAGAAATGGGTACCAGAATACAAAACCCAGTATTAGACAAGTACAACACTTGGTATTTATGCTTGAAAGAGTTATTCAATTTATGCCTCCAGGCCAAGATTCCCTTGCACTTTTGATTGACTTCAAAGCGGCCCCTGAAAGTATGAAATTATCCTCCAAATTCCCTTCTCTTTCTATTTCTAAGCAAGTTTTACACATTTTACAAAACCACTACCCAGAAAGACTTGGCCGTGGACTTTTCACCAATATCCCTTGGATTGGCTATACTTTTTTCAAGCTTGTGGGTCCTTTCATTGATCCTTATACGAGACTGAAAACCATTTATGATCAACCTTTTGAAAACTTCGTTCCAAAAGAACAATTGGATAAGGAATTCAATGGGATCATGGATTTTGAATATGTTCACGATGTTTATTGGAAAGAGATGAACTCCATGGCTGAAAAGAAGAAGCAGATTTATATGGAAAATTTTACTCGTTTAAACTGTGAAATAGGGTTAAGTGAGTACGATTTAAGAACTAAGGTCCAAGCCTAAATGAATATAGACATAATTTTTGATAGATTCGAATATATATTTATATACACGCGTGTAAATATCATTGTAGTTATAAATATCAATTCGATTGGTGTGGCAGCATATGAGATTAGATATCGCGATTGAGAATTCCCAACTTCTCCAAAATATTAATAAAAGAAAAAGAAAAGAAAAAGAAGAAGAAGAAGAAGAAAAAAAAAAAAAATGAATACTATCAAACGGTATGATTCACATATCCCATCAATACACGTTCACGGTAATTTCCCACGCAAGGAACCTTAATGACACGAATTTGGAAGAAGTGTACGCTTTTATTTCCCAAGTAGGCGCACACGTCTTATCCAAAGATGAGTTATCTCCTTCAAAAGCAGTGGATATTCATGTTCGTGCTGAAAACGCTGATTGCATTCCTGGCCAGCTCAAAGAATACTTGTCTCAAGATAAAGGGTATGATTTGATCTTCCAGAAAAGAGATACCAGACAAGACAAGAAGCTTTTCGTATTTGATATGGATTCGACGCTTATCTACCAAGAAGTAATCGAACTTATAGCTGCTTATGCTAATATTGAACATTTGGTGGCCGAAATCACTGAAAGAGCCATGAATGGAGAGTTAGATTTTAATGCCCTGTTAAAGGAAAGAGTAGCGTTATTAAAGGGCATTGACGCGACCAAAATTTGGTACGAATTGAAGCATAAAATTAGTATTACCAAAGGTGCTCATGACTTGACCAAGGCGTTGAAAAAATTAGGGGTGGTAATGGCAGTTTGTTCAGGAGGATTTATCCCATTGGCGGAATATGTGAAACAACAATTAGGATTAGATTACGCTTATGCCAATCAATTATCTACTGATGCCAATGGGTGTTTAGATGGTACTACCTATGGAATGATTGTGAATGGGGATAAAAAAGCCGAACTTTTATTGGAAATTGCTAGTAAACATAATATTGAGCCATCAAAAGCAGTGGCAGTTGGAGATGGAGCTAATGATTTAAATATGATGGCTGCTGCTGGATTCGGGGTAGCATGGAATGCCAAACCTAAAGTACAAAGACTTGCACCATGCTGCTTGAATAGTGATAGTTTACAAGATATTTTATATATTATGGGGTACAATGATGACCAAATCCAAGAATTGCTTGTTTAGACTTAATAACAATTAGAATAATTTATTAGTTTGTTTGCTTCCTCTCCTGTACAATTTGACCTCTAACTACACCCATTATACCATTGATTAATAATACTTGAGTACCTTTCTTCAATTGAGATACTTGGATAAAATCCTCTTTAACCATTCCCTGGGTCACCAAGTAGTTTCTCATAACCCCACATAAACAACCAGTGCTTAAAGGAGGAGTAATCCATTCATTATTATTATTTCTGATGGCTACATTAGTTATTGAACCTTCCATTACTTGCCCTTGAGTATTTACCAATAAAACTTCTTCCAAGCCAGGCTTCAAACCGGGGAGCATTCTTTGTCGTGCACTAGTATATACACCTCTATTAGTGGTCTTGAAAGATGTAAATGGAGACACAAAAGTGGATTCGTCGTCAACGAAAACGTCCCATATCGGAGCTTCCATCCACAAGCTATCATCATAACCTAAAAGAAGATTATCTTTCATTGGGATTTCGTATAATTCAATTTTAACTGATCCATTTAGATCCACCAATAACCGAATCTTTTTAGGTGAAAAAAGGGGCAACCCTGACTTATCAATTGCATTAATCAATTGTTCTAATAAAGAGCTTTCATCTATTGCAAACTTTACACTCCCATTACAGAAATATTGTATCGTATATAAGAGTCTTTGGTAATGTTCATCGAAGAGAAACAAGTTTTCCTTTTTAATTTCTGATGCTGCAAATGGGGGAAGGTCCGTTAGTTGTGGATCGTATCTAATAGTTGAAAGAATATCAAATGAAATATCTTGCGGGATATATTGTTGATGCAAGTACTGAACAAGACTATCGACTTTTTCAGGAACGTCCATCACAAAAAGCTTGGATAAATGGCTTAATAAGTATATAAATATAAAGAAATATAAATAAATATGAATAATTATAAATTTAAAGAAATAAATGTAAATAAATTACAAAAAATGAATAAATTAAAAAAATTTAAAAAAAAAATGTAGTATACTATTACGCTATAAGTACCTGGATTGGCCTAGTAAATCTAGTTAATAAAATTAATATGACATGACTAATATGGTCTAAACTTCTTTTTCTCCTTCATCATCCGCACCCTTTCTTGATCTTCTTTGAATTTTTTCAATAAATCATTCATTTCATCCTTTTTCTTTTGTCTCAATTGGAATCGATAGAAATCTTGCTTTTCTTTGGACTTCACTTTTGCCTTTGCCTTTTCCAATTCAACTGTACTTGCGAGTTTCTGTTTACCTAAAATAGCTGCTTTAGTCTTTCTATGGGACCCGACCACCAAAGTAAAACCATCTTCATCTACAAGTTGAGATTGTTGTTGAAGATCATTAATGGACTGTTGTTCTGCTTGATCAAAATCAATCATAGATTGACTTACTGCGTTAGATAAGGATTCTTTATCCAAGATTTGTTGATGATATTTCTCCAACAAATAATTTGAACCAAATTTTTCAATGGGCCATTTGGAGATGGTTGCTGAGGATGCTAATTTCTTTAAACATGAATATGCCAACTGTAAAGCTGCCTTATCCACAAATGAAACCACGCCACAATTTTTAGGGAGTCTTATTGCTTGAGATTCGTTAATTTTAGGGAGCTCTAAATCTGAGGTTAACCTGGTCAAATCAAACCATGCATCTTCAGTTTGATTTGTGAGTATACTGGGAGTATAGCTTTCCAAAACGGCTCCAATAGCCACCGTTTGAAGGTATTTTTTAACCACCGAGGTGGATGTTTCGATGGGTAAATTGTAAAAAAAAAGACTTCTCAGTTCTGAAGCAGAGGCTCCTTTCACGGTATGTTTCTTGAAATATATATAGTGTGGACTTTTTGAGCCTGGGAACTCCACAGGCAACACTTGGAAATCGCCTATTTCGGTTATTGCCATTGGATTGGTGAAATGGGATTGGGTTTGAATATAATCCGCAGCAAAGAAATTGATTGAATTAGTGCGATGAGACAAATAAAATCAATGAGAAAATCGTTAGAGTTGCATATAATAAAATTTGATGATAGTTGAACGAGGTGGTGTACATTTCGAATCGGAATAGAATAGTTAGAGGATAGTTTAGAGGATAGTTTAGAGGATAGTTTGGAGGATAGTTTACATTAGTCCTCAAAAATTAATAATAAATATTTGAATATTGATATATTATTATATCGATACAATGCTTCTAAAATTAATTCAATCTTTATACATCTCCAAATAATGAGCACTCAACAGTGAAAAATTGTAGTGTTCAAATAAAGACAAATAGAGATAAAAAAATTTGTACTATAAAAATGAAAGCGCTTTTAACAGTGTAGATAGTGTGAACAATTTGCTCATTTAGCATCAATTTTATAAGTCACATATTTATATTTCAATAGAGTCACAGTTCGAAATAATAGGCATCTAGTCTGATAAAAACCAATGCGCCGATAGGTACATATATATGGGTGGCTCATATAAAAAGCATAATAACTAGTGCCTGCTAGCACAATTCTTAGTGTCTGATAGTTTAAAAAATGAGAATGATTCAAAATATTGATAGAGAGTAATTGTAGTGTGCTCACATGCTGGAACTCTACTGCCATGCACTAGTTTTATTCTGACATAACTTATTTATACTGATATATATATATTTATATATCACTGATTTTAACGTAGATTAACTATATTAATAACATCAATTATGTTACTAAGGTTAATCATACTGCCACGCTTCTGCCACACTGCTATTGCAGATCATTATCAATTGGTCGCACTGGCCCTGTGCTTTTGCTTGTACATACACTACTCAAGGTTATAATATTTGTCTCACGGGGCTCAATATATCCTGGCTTACATGCAAAGGTTCTGCACCCATATAAATCCAGTCGACAATCTAAGAAACTAATTTGAAGCTTGAGCTTAAGCTCAAGCGCTAGCTTTAGCTCCAAACTTCGTGACCAGGAATTATCATTGATACCATGCCATACATATAAATTTTAATTTCTTTTATATTTCACTTTATTTTATATTTTACTTTATTTTATATTTATTTTACTCTATATTCAATATTGTTTTTTTTTTTTTTTTTTTTCTTCTTGCGATTCTTAATCGATCATCGTACTCCCATCTTTGTGTGAAAAATCTTTATTCATACGAATAATCTTTCGTAAATTCATCAATTCAATAAATTAAAGTACATCTCTACTTTTGAACCAATTCAATTGCACACCAGTACTTGTTCTTTAGTATAAATCATGGATAAAGAGTCTCTTTTCAAGTTTCTCGCAGGTACCCTTGATGCCAACGTTCACACAAGGAAAGAGAGTGAACAACAATTACAAAACTATGAAAAGCAACCCGGCTTCACCGAATATCTTTTGGATTTGATTGTGCAAGATGATGTTCCAACCAGTGTTCAATTCTCAGCGGCAATCTACTTCAAGAACAGAGTCATTCATCATTGGGTTGAACCTCAAGAAAGAAGTACCAACGCTGCATTTAGAATTCAAGATTTCGAAAAAAATAGTATCAAAGAAAAGTTAATTAAGACTTTGATCCATACTTGTACTATTCAAAGAATCAGGTTACAATTGCAAGAATCCTTATTGAAGATTTTCAATGCTGAAAAATGGGATGAAATCATTCCCATTATTAAACAATTAATTCAAGATAAGTCCAATATTAATCACGTATATACCAGTTTAATCATTCTCTTCGAGTACGCAAAATGCTACAGATGGAGTGTTTTGGATCTGAATAGTTGCAATCCAATTTTTGAAGATATAACCACCGAATTATTCCCCAATATTGAAATTTTATTACAACATTTAATCGATAGTGATGATTATCAATTGAACGATGAAATGATTTATTTAATTTTGAAAATCTTTAAATATATCACTTTTTCAGTGTTACCTACTTATTTAAAGCAAGATCAAAATAAATTAGGGCTTTGGTGTCAATATCATATCTTAATTATCAATAAACCTTTGCCAAATTCAGTTTTAAATGAAGAAGATATTTCTATTCGAAATCAGAATTTCAGAATTAAATCAATTAAATGGTCTTTTGGTAATCTTAAACGTTTATTGCAACGTCATGGAGGTGGACGTGAGACTGCTATCAAAGATAGTCCTTTTGCAACCTCATTTATTCAAAATTTTGTCCCTGAGATTTTAAACGTTTATTGGTCAATTATTGAAAAATGGTCTTCGAAAAAAATATGGATATCTGATGGAAGTTTATACCATATGATTTCATTTTTAAGAGAATTGATTCCAACTCCTGCTTGGGCTTTAATTCAAGATAAATTAGAAGCCATTCTCACCCATGTTGTATTACCAACTTTATGTGCAACCAATGAATCAGTTGAATTATATGAGGATGACCAAGAAGAATATATTAGACGGTTCTTCAATATCAATAGAGAAACTAATAGTGCCGATATTGCTTCTATTAATTTCATCGATACCCTTATTGCCTCGAAATTCGCCATTTCCATTAATATTCTTCTCAATATTATTAATGGCATTATGAACGCTAGAGCCAATCCATCAAGAGATCATTTAGCTACAGCCATGCAAGTTGAAGGTGTTTTCCGTATTTTATCAGCAATTTCTTATAAGCTCGATAAAAAATTTTCTCCAACTCACGGTAAAATTGATCAGTTATTGTTTAATTATGTTTATCCAGAACTCAGTGAAGAAACTATCAATACCACTCCTTTCTTAACTGCTCGTGCATGCGATACTATCGCTATGTTTGGTCATAAATACAATGATCAAACCATTTTACAAAATATTTTCCAAGCAATTGTTAGATGTTTCCAAAACCAAGAAAATTTACCCATCCAAATTACTGCAGTGGATGCCTTAAGAACTTTAGTGAATGAAGAATTGGTTGCTGATCATATTGCTGATAAAGCCCCTCAATTAATGGAAACTCTTTTGGCAATGTCCAAAAAATTTGAATCAGACGTTTTAACTTCAGTAATGGAAGCTTTTGTTCAAAAATTTGCTCGAAATTTAGAACCGTATGCTAAAGAATTAACTGCAAACTTATCAGCGCAGTTTATCAAATTGGCTTCAGACATTATGGAAAATGGTAATGACGGTAAGAATGATATAGATAAGGAATATCAAGCTTCAGGGATCTTATCTACTATTTCAACTTTAGTCATTGCCATGAATTCTTCTCCTCAAGTTGCAGTGTCTTTAGAACCAATCGTAGAGGAGATGATCAAGTTTATCTTTGATAGTGCTTTAGTCAGCTTCATATCTGAAGCTGTCGATATCTTAGAATCTCTTGTTTATTCTACTGAAACCATTTCTCCAATTTTATGGTCTTTATACCAAGCTTGCATTGATTCTTTTGAACTTTATGCTTTGGAATATTTTGATGCCTTCCAACCTTTCTTCGAATGTATTATCAATTATGGTTTTACTAAACCGCAACAAACTATTGATTCTCCTCACGTTCAAGCTTTAATTTCTGTTTGCTTTAACGTTATAAAATCAGATTATGTTGAGCCAATTTTCGCTGATAGTGCTTTCCAACTTTTGGAAATGACTTGTTTAAGTTTGAACAAACGATTCGTCCCATTTTTGGACAGATTTTTGCCCGAAATTTTTGATGTTTTCACTGAATTGGAAGCTCAAGACGCTTTTGATGGATACATGTTGCATCATTTATCCATTCTTAGAACATTTTTTGCTTGCATCTTTGTTGAGCCTAATCCTACCCTTCAATTCATTCAACTGAAAAATTTCATGAATTCTTTTATCCAATTATGGATTAAACACTCTGATGATTTTCACAGTGTTTATGGTTGTAAATTACAAATCCTTGCATTATTAGCAATCTTGGTCGATGCTGATTTATCTATGTTCGAAAATCAACAAGATACAATCAGAGAACTTGCAGATTTATTAATTTCCACTTTGGAAGTTTTACCTCATGCCATAAAAGCTAGACAAGATATCATTAATAATGATAGATCTCTCAAAGTTGTAAATGATGACGAAAATGGAAATGAAGAGGCCGATGAATACGATGGAGCCTACGATGAAATTGATGATTTTGAAGCCGATGAAGCTGAATTGGAAGCTTTAAAACAAACTCCAATTGATAACATCCATGTTTTTGAAGTTTTCAGTAATAAATTTACCTATTTACAGCAGAATACAAATAAATATGAAGCTATTTTCGGAGGTATGGATGACCAGCAACTAGACATTGTCAATAAGATTATTCAAGTTAGTCAACAGCAACAACAACAACAACAACAACAACAATAAGTTCAATATCATTGTTGACGTTCAAAATAATCTGAGTATACAAGGGAGAGAGCTGGATTCAAATACCACTGAACTATTTATTTATTATATCAAAATAAAAAAAAATAAAAAGACTATTATTAGTTGATATGCTCGACCTCTTTTTGGGGCAAGTAAGCTGTAGATCAATCACGTTTGTGCAACCATTTCCAGCATTCTAAAAATTAAGTAAGTAATATATATATATATATATATATATATGTTCACAGCATTTCAAATTTAATGATTTAAATCTATCAAGTATATATTCTATTTGCTATTGTATTTCATACTCAAATTTGCTATTAAAATGCTAGATAATAATTTGTGTTATTTACTTGCAATGATATCTCCTGATACTGATACTGAAATTGATAAAATTCAATATTGGCCACAGGAACATGAATTTATCGAAGAACAAAATTTGTTTAACATCTCCAGTGGGAATTTTTTAGCTGATTTAACTACTTTGGATCCTCTTCCATTTTCGCAAATGCTTCCACAATTATCTCTGGCCAATATTGAATCATTGAATTGTACATTTGACTTCAATAACGAAGAACAAAGTTTTGGAGTTGTTCAAGCTTCTGATAGTAAGATAACTAGTAGTACAGAAATTGAAACAGAAACTGGGAGCACTGAACCTGATTGCAGCATTGAAACAATTGACAATTATAAAGATGGTAATGAATTTTTTAATAATTGTAATTTAACAAATCTTATACAAGAACCATTGAATTTTTACAATAATGAATTGGAAACTGAGGACACCATTAAATTTAACCAACAAAATTGTTTAACCATTTTCAACAAAGGAGTTAACAATAGAGCAATAGGTAAAGTACGACCTAGAAGAGGAAGCCATAGCCAGTGTATAAAGAAGAATTTAAAATTTGCGTTCAACAATGACCGTTTGAGCGTTGTTGATCCAGGGTCTAGCAGCTTGGTCAATTACGCCAAAATGCCCAGTCCATTTTCTATCGATCAAATGGTTGCAAATTATGTGGTTGAATTTTATTTTAAACAAGAAATTGAGATTACTACTATAAGTCGCATTCGGTATATTCGCGGAAGTATTGAATTTCTTCAACAGAAAAACCCCAATATTATATTCGATCGTAATCCTTGCTTTAAATTAGAAAGACCTTATGAACCGGAATTTATCAGTTATCAAATTGATCAACAAAATGGGTTACCTTTCAATGAAACAAGATGTGGAATGTGTCCATATTGCCCTGAAATCAAATTCAGAAATTTCAAGACCTCTACATATTCTCAGCATCTCGCCTTATGGCATGGGATATATACAGACAACTACTTAACTCCAAATCCTTCTCATTATGGTTTGTATAATATTTGTAAAAACAAAAATCAGGATAGAAGAAAAACCATGTCTCAACCTGCACTCAAAAAGGGAGTGGTATGTCCGGTTTGCTACCGCATCATTGAAACTGAGTGCTCTAAAATTACTTCAGATAAACCATTAAGTAGTTATTTACGCCATTTTAGAGACAATCATCGCAAATGTGCTTTTAAAAACAAAAGTATTGTGGATTATTTCAATTTAACCCTGTCGAAATCCACTATTTTAGTAAAGCGTGAATTTTAGTGTTTTTTATTATTATAAATTTATATTTATTGAAATCTAGTAGCTAATTTGATCCCCATAATTACAATTTATACTCTCTTTAACTTGTGTTAAGTTTTTTTTTTTTTT